>JAEMWC010000611.1:30000-172500 GCA_016490735.1 Pachyseris speciosa | reverse complement strand
AGAAAAACAAATTTTTCGCCTTCTACCAATACTTCAGCAAGGATATATCTACCATTTTTGTCCGATACAATTTGCTCGATGTTAACATCAAGTTCTGACTTGAATAAAATCATTACTCCTCGGCTGTGGTTAGTGCCATGACTTCCAATCATTTTACCACCCCATTCTGCTTCCCATGATTTTTTAAATTTTGCGCAGAAGAATATGTCTCCTGTAAAAATACCACATCCGACTTTTGCTGATGCAGCCATCGAAATACCTGACGTCGCTTGATCGTCTTGTTTAACCCTCGAACATTCAAAGATAAAACACTGAAAGCCATATGAACGTATAAAGTGAAATGAAACGCAATTTCCAGTCAACAGATTTCATAGTAGACAATTGAAGCGATAAGCATTCAAAGTAAGAGCTAGCGAGAGAAAACTTAAAGCAATCGCAAAATTGACAAAAACAAACTAATACAACATGCAACACAAAACATAAATACCTGCCGCAATTAGGGCGAACTCTCCTGTCTGAGATTCTCGTAAGCCTTCCTACTGCACTACAGAGGCGCTAAATAATAAACAGAATTAAATGTTGTCCATGATTCGCCCACAGAGTGTAAAATTTTTTGTTTCGGGTCCTCGGTAGACAGCTTTGTCAATAATTAGTTTTTCGACGTTGAAAAAAGCCGTTTTGTGATCTCTCTTTGCCTGTTTCAGCACTGGGTAAAGCTCCTTTCTTATTTCATCTACTTCTTTCGGGAAGTCATCAGCCACACCAAACCTTTTCCCCCTTGGCAAGTGCTTGATGTGCGATTTGATTTGTTGCTTATCTTTGAAGAAAGACACCTTGGCAATTATCGGTCTTGGATGCTGATTTATTTTTTCCTCGCGTACACCGGTTGGGATTCTGTGAACTCTCTCGAATTCAATATCATCAAGGTGCTTCTTTGAAAGTTTCATTTCTTTATGAAGAAAGTTTCTCAGGACTGCTTCTGTATCTTCAGGGGATTCCTGCTCATTATCGCTAATGCCGAAGAATTTGATGTTATTTCTTCTGTTGAAGCATTCTTGTTTCACAACCCTGCGCTCGAGCTCCTCCAGTTTGACTATCTTGCGTCTCCGCGGTCACGCTGGCTTGCTCCTTCAAACCTTCAA
This sequence comes from Pachyseris speciosa, assembly GCA_016490735.1. NCBI lineage: Eukaryota > Metazoa > Cnidaria > Anthozoa > Scleractinia > Pachyseridae > Pachyseris > Pachyseris speciosa. Next base: position 171,358 of record JAEMWC010000611.1, on the reverse strand, counting down.
CTTCTGCTTGTGGTGACTCCAGACTCGCCCTAAGTTCTTCCTTTTCTTTTTCGAGCTTTGCTACTTGGATCTTCAAGTCTTGTATTTCGGTTAGCAAAGATAGTAATTTATCGAGCTCGCCTTGTATATCGTTTAGCTTCGTGTTGCACATCGAGCAGCCATGCTCGTGTTGCTCGCCATCACTAAGGGTTTCGTCATCAGTCTGAGATCCTTGTGCTCGCATTCGTTTTTTTCTTCGTGATTCTCTTTTCTTTGCAATCTTCTCGTTCGATTGATCAGCCTCTTCATGGTTTGTTGCGTTATCGGCCTCCGTAGGCATCTTGATTTTTATCGAGAACGCGGAGCTTCAGAGAACACGTCCGCCATCCTGTGCGTCCAGGCCTCTCCTCTTTGTATTCCACTCGAGCGAAGCTGGCCTTTTTGGTCTTTCTGTCGTATTTCTTCGCCATCGCGACAATTTTCACAACAGCACCAAAAGCGGTCAGACCGGCAATGACGCCGGGGCTCAAAGTAACCCCTCCGGCGACAGCTCCAGTCAAAAAAGCTTTTCCGGAAACCACGTTGCAAAGCAAGTTTCTGCGCTGAAACATTCGGAAAAGCTTTTCGTAGAGACGCTTCAACATATCGACGGTGTCCTTTGGAAGGGCCGGATCGATGTGGTTGAAGTCAAAGATGTTGACAGGAGGCGGCCGAGGTTTTCTGTTTGGCAACCGCATTGTATATTTTCAGAAAAAATTTCAGAAGACAGTGTCGTAAGAAGAGCCCTTTGCACTGTAAAAACTGACCAGTTACCATAACCCAAAAAAAAGGTTGAAGTTTGAATCTGAGGTAACCATATTTATATTGGTTATTATAAACTGATCATTATTGGCAGCGCGAAGCTTTTCCCGCTCGTGCCATTTCGGTTTGGGGTTTTTGCAAGGGCAAACCAAACGGCACTTGTTGCACCAGGCGCACCAGGTATATGTGCAAAGAAAACTTTCCGTGTGCATTGTATCACCCATTACCTATAAAAAACATCTGAATTTTCATAAAGTAAAAGTTACTTTAACATAACAAAGGGCTCTGCGGTGAAGACCATGAATTTTGAAAACGAGCGATTTCGCACGTGAGGAAAACCGGCCCACCAAAGAAAAGGTGTACTTTTCACGTCTGCCATCTGGTTGAAAGGTTACTATTCCCCCCTCCCCCAGATCTACCCCTCTTGAGCCATAAACTTCATACGCAAATTTATCCCCACCACCGAGCGCAATGAATTCTATGTCACATACAAAAACACCACCAAAATTGATTGTATGGTTGAAAGGATTTCGTTCCCATGAATTTCGGCTATCGCGGGGATTTACGAAAACTGGGGACACAATCGTATGATAAGTATCTGGGAAAAACACCGGGAGCGAGAAGAAAACTTGCCCCCCGCGAACTTCGAAATCTTCGGCGCCATTATTCAACACTTTCTTTCCATTCAAATCAAGAGATTTTTGCCAGACGATGTTGTCGCTTTGAAAACGAAGAACCTCGTGAATCCCATGCCCGTTCAAATCCAAATCGCCATGCATTTTTGTTCTGTCGTCATCATTTATTTCCAACCCACCACCCGCTTTTCCAACCAACCAGTAACCATTCAAATTCATATCACCACCCAATTTCGGTTGAAGAATGGGAAACTCGCCCAGAATGAGGGGGGCGTCCATTAACATTTGCCTGTTTACCACGGGGCCCACCACCGCTTTTCCAACCAACCAGTAACCATTCAAATTCATATCATCACACAATTCCGGTTGAAGAATGGGAAACCCGCCCAGACTGAGGGGGGCGTCCATTAACATTTTCCTGTTTACCACGGGGCCCTTTTTGACCTTTTTGTCATTCAAATCCAAATCGCTCCCCAACTTTGCCCCGAAAAGGGGGAAGTTTTTAAGATCAAGGGAGGAACCCATTTCCATCCCGCCACTGGTCACTTTGAACAATGTCCAGCGACCGTCTTTGACTTCTTTTCCATCCAAATCCAGGTCAGTTTGCAAAGCCATTCGCCCGTTGTTCACAACATAGACTTGGTCAAACACAGTTGAAGGCACATTCGAAATGAAACCGTTCACACCGTACACCACCATTCTGCCCACTGGCGAAGTCTTTGTCGTTTCTCCATGCAAATCGAGGAATATGTAGGTGGGGGGCGAGATTTGCCATCGGTAAAATCGCACCAAGGTTTTCACATAACCAGCAACCGAGCCGACTGGGGGAAAGGTTTTTGAAGCCTGCCCCCTGATCGACAAAGTGGTTGCGCTTGCGGTCACACTAACATTTCGCATCTCTGGAGGGAAGTATTCGGCAACGAATGTGTAGTAACCAACGGGCAGCGAAAAGAGATCGAACCCGATGCGCGAGCGGTATTGGCTGCTGCCATCTGTGTCTTTAATCAAAGTGAAAAGGTATGCATTTTTGTTGATCGGATGGGGTGATTTAGAAAAGCGTTTGATTCTGAGAACAGTGATGTTGTTTTCACTCGAGGACTCATTGATATCATCCATCAGATACTTGAAGGGATTTGGTTGGTGGCCGGAAAAAGTTATTGAGCGGCATCGACGTATTTTTTGTTGACACCATCGCTCGGATTCGCGGGGTTTCCCAAGTTCGCGATTCGGTTGTTGAGCATGTCAAGCCCACCCGCCATTTGTCCGCCAGCAAGCGGACGAAAAGACGCTTGGTCCACATAAACTTTGTTCGCAACATCTTTGTCCTCCGCTGGAGCCCCGACGTTTTTGATTTTGTGGCTGCCCATCGTCAGATCCCCATACATCGCACTCGAGCCATCTCTTTTCACGAAATACTCGTCGTCGTTGATCGTCGCGTGGGACGCGGAGGAAGGAGAAGCGAGATTGGTGATCGCATTGTTGTTCATGTTCAAATCTGTTTGAGCAATTGCGTCAAATTTGGTCTGCAAATTATCGTCCACATATTTTTTGTTGACGGTGTCTCCTGGAAGGGAGCGGGAGTCGACATCTTTCAGGTTGCGAAGCCGGTGCCCACCCCAGTCCTGGTCGGCCCACGAGGGGTTGGCTCCGTCGATTTTCAGACACCGCGCAATTTCTGAATCGAGATGACTTCTGTTCACCCTATCCAAATCATTTTTTGGCTAGCCTAAATTATGAATGAGGTTCTCGCCCATATCGAGATCACCAGTCATCGGTTGCGACCCATCGGGTGGCATGTAATTCCCCGAACCTACCGGGCCTTGCGGGCCTTGGTCCTTGTGTGCCTCGCGGCCCGGGTAGACCTTACAACCCGCGTAGGCCAGCTGGGCTGCGGGGGCCAGAATCCCCTTTGTCACCTTTCACACCAATTTGTCCGCGGTCGCCTTTGTCTCCTTTCGGGCCGGTGTCCCCGCGGACGCCTTTCGGTCCTTGCGCGCCCGCCGGACCACGAGGCCCCGCAGGTCCGGCCGGTCCTTCCCGCCCATGTGGCCCTTGCGGGCCTGTAGGCCTTGCCGGCCCGTGTGGTCCCGTCGGACCTTGCGCGCCAGTTGGGCCGGTGGGACTGGGATCACCTCTCTCCCCATGTTGGCCTCGCGGACCAGGGGGGACGGTTGGTCCACGTTCCCCTTCGCCCGCTCTTCTGAAAAAGCTTCCCGGAAGTTCGTTTAACCACCCCAATTCTTTCTATATACTCTCGTCGAAATTTTTCTTGGTCTCTTTCTTCGGTTTGTCGCAATAAAAGAACAAAACTTTTTTGTCGGTTGCGCGGTCCATCAGGTCGGGATCTACTCCCAAAAGTGCAGAAATGGCTTTAGTTGTTGCGGATGTTTTTGGAGGTTTTGAAAAAGGACTGGGCGAGATAGATCACAGCGCAGTTGCGGTGCCGGCCGTTGATGAAATAGTTTATTATGTCGTTTTGGTTCTTTTCACAAACCAAGTCGTCGAACACGACAATTTTCTGGTTGTCAGGCGGCAGCTCCTCGAGTGGAACAATGTCGTCGCCATGCGCTTCGATCGCTTCGTAACCAACCTTGGGGTCAATTCTTTAGGCAAAGTCATCCAGAAGAGCTTGGTACTTGTTCTGGTGAAGGTTTTTCGAGAAAAGCAGAACCTTGTCGAACTCCAACAGCTGGTACAGCATGTGCAGCAGGATGTTTGTCTTGCCGGAATTGCTGGGGCCGCAGATCAGAATCCGGAAAATATCCTCGGGCATGACGGGGTCTCCTTGTTGCCAATTTGTTTTCGCGGCGCTGGGATCATAGTTCGGAATTTTCATTCTCTATATACCCTCGGAGAGAAAACATGTCCTTGAAGAAGAGGCGATAGCGGGCTGCGGCAGAAGCTGAGCACAAGAAGACGAAATTCGGCAAGCTTTCAAACGAGACAAACGTGCAAAGTCGTGGGGTGAGATCGAAGCGGAGCGGGTTTTCAAACCGATCACGAAACGGTTGGAAAAAACGCCGCCCCCAGAACCTGAGGAGACGGGACCCGACTATGCAATGGAGGAGTTCGATCGAATTAACCCTTTCGACTGGCAGGAAGGGTTTCAGCCTGAGCCACCCACACCCGCTCCTTCGCCTGTCGCCGACGAAGAATTCGAATTTCCTTTATCCCCTCCGCCCATGGAGGAAGAGGTTCCACGCCAGACTTGGGAGAAACCAGCGCCAACAGAGTTTCTCGAGACATACAACGAGTCGAACAATTTGCAGTCGTTCAGCAGCCTCGCCACGAAGATGGAGCGAAGCGGGCAAGAGGCGGTGAAAACCGGAAGATGACAAAGGTTGGTCTTTGGCGGACATCAAACGGCACAGAGATGAAATTCTCGCTGCACGAATGCCGCTGCCCCCACCTTCCGTTCGAAAGATGACGCTGTCGACGAGCCGGCTCCGGGAAGGAAGGAAAAGACTGACGAAAACCCCTCCACGAACGAAACCCGCCCGCGAGATGTCGTCATCGAACAAATCCAAGCCCGCAGACTCAGTGTTGCTAGCGACGAGGAGGAAGATTTGGAAGAAGAGATGGAGGGAAGTGGAATGGGCGCAGAGGAAGAGGATATGATTAACGATTTGTATGTGAATATTGGCTCTTTGAGAGCAAAAAACACTTCGCACAAACTGTGGCAAGACATTACGCAGTTGGTTTCCCAACTCGTCAAGCGCAACTTGTTGACTCAAGCTCAAGGCCAGAAAATTTTGCGGGACTATATAGGATGACATACCACCTGCTGATTGACTCCCGGCTCGCGCTGATGGTGCCGGGGCGCCAAGACCAAAAGACCCACGATTTTCGGATGCATTTCCACCCCCCGATCGAGCTCAACCCACAGCGGAACTACGAAGCCGCCCTCGACGAGCTGATCACAATGACCTATTCTTGGCACAACGTGGCGGCGCAGTACAACAACAACCAACTGAGATGGAGAAAAAAAGGCGAAGCCGCTTGGAAAACTTTGACGTTCCCCGATGGGATGTATGGGTACACCAACCTCGCCTCGCATTTGCAGGCGCACACGGGGTATGTTGACCCTTCCGCCGCGGAAAAGCAACACATTTTTAATCTGTACTTTGATTTGACAATCTATCGGGTTGTAATCGGGGTCGCCGAAGACTACGAGCTCGACCTCTCCGTTGGCAAGTTCGCCGAACTGTTGGGCTTCAACAAAAATGTTTTGACGGGCGCGACAGGTTTCGTCGGGGACAGGATAGCAAACATCACGAGGGGGTGGATTTGGTTTTTCTCCATTGTGACCTGATCACGAGGAAGGTGAACGATGTGGCAAACGACGTTTTGTTCAGCATTTCCACCGTGGCCCTGCCAGTCAGTTATCCCTTCCGAAAGGAGCCGCGGCGCCTCAAATTCCACCCCGTCAGCGGAAGAAGACGGCTGAAGTTCTTTTTCGAGAGACCGGGATGTTGTGCACGACTGGTACAGCGCTTATTTCAACGTCGAGTACCGCTTCGAAGCTCTTGCCGATGGGGCCAACATTGCGAACAACGCAGAGACGTCACCAGTCAATGGCTCCGCAGCAAAAAAACTTTACGAGGCAAACGGCGTCCACAAGGTGATATTCGTCAAAACGCTGTTGGAATATTCCGACGACTATTCAAGGAGCGTAGCAAAGGATGAGTTTTGGTATCTCGACCGACAACACGACTGTGACGAACCCTGCCACCCCCGCCGCCAACAAAGGCATCGAAGCGCGACACAAACTTTCCAGGGGGGCCGAAAGGGTGAAAACTGTGATTCCTCTGAAACATTACTCTTTCTTCGAGGAGCTGTGGAACAGGCTTCTACCTCCAATGCAGCTTGAGTTCGAAATCGTGTTGCAGGACGATGCCGAAATGATTTTCCAGAATCACAACACCGGGCGAAGAATTGTGGTCGAAAAGTTCGAATCGTGGGTTCCAAAGCTGCAAATGACGCCAGAGGGACAAAAACTGATGAGCGCCCAGTTCCTGAAAACAACGACACGGACCTTCTTGCAGGAAACCTTGGTCTCCAGCTCCGCCCAAAGAGAGGCGAGTGGCCAGTAGTGGCAAATTTCCTCTGGCGTCAAGAATGCAAAGCATGTCTTCATCTTCTTCCAGCAGTCGCGGAAACTAAACGCGCTGAACCAAAACCCGTACAGCTTTGACACTTTCGACCTCGGCGGAGACGATTCTGCGAAACTGAGCGCTTGCCGCCAGCAGTATGGTTCAACTTTCTATCCCGAGCTCGAGTACGACGGGAACGACCAGGCTCGCATCCGCCGCGATTTGATTGAGTTTCGCTACAGGAAGAATGATCCGAACTCTGCAACCCAAATCAGCGTGGACAACTATTCGTCTCTTTACCCTGTTGTGTACTTCGACCTCCGCACGACCAAAGAAAGCATGACGGCCGATGCGACGAAACTGGTTCTGGAATATCGGTTGAACGAGGCAGCCAATGCTCAAGATTACATTATCTTCACCGCCATCTTGAACGAGGAAGAGGTCGTGATCAAGCAGATCGGAAACGAGTTGGTTGTAGGATAGATGCGAAAATTATTTTCTTTAGTATGAGATGGCAACGACGTACTCTCCGTTTCGTATCCGATGCTATCCGATGGGCAAAAACACAGCCTGCAAAAGTTTATAACTGTGAACAGGAAAATGGTATACTTTCCTCATTGGTATCGTGCAGGAGTAAAACAAATCTCGGACCTTTTTTACTCTTGTGAAGGCCGTTTCCTTCCTTTTAACTCTTTTTGCAATAAATTCAACCTAAAATGTAACTTTTTACAATATTATAGCATTCTTTCTTCTATTCCTCAAACTTGGAAGAAACTATTGCAAGAAGGTTCTAAATACCCAGTTACGCCTTCCACCTCAATTGGTTCCCTGACATGCAAGACAATATATGGAATGCTGTTAAACCTTGAAGATCTACCTCCACCCACTGCTGAGAAAAAACTTTTAGCGTGCGGCATCGAGATGAATGACTTAAATAACATTTACCTCTTACCTTTCAAAGCCACAAAAGAAATTAAATTAACGATGTTCCAATATAAAATTATTCATCGAATTTTACCAACGAATAGCTTGTTGTACAAAATGAAGAAATTTGCCTCGCCCTCCTGCCCCTTTTGTCCTTCTGAGTGTCAGACCGTGTGGTATTTGTTTATATTTTGTACGCAGTCAACTTCATTTTGGAATAGGTTCCAGGAATGGTATTCTATCTCTAGTAATACGAAACTGCTTCTGTCAGAATTAGAGGTTATGTTCGGAATTACTCGCTGTCACACTTATTGTTTAGCCCTCAACCATCTCATTATTTTGGGTAAATATTTCTTATATGTCAACGCTTTAAATGCCATAACGCACCAATTTGAGGATTTCGTCTCACTTGTGCGTGAAAAAATAAATTTAGAGAAATACCTGGCAGTCATTTCTAATAAGGAGAAAGAATTCAAGAACAAATGGAAATTTTTTCTGTCTTTATAATATTGTATTTTTTCCTTTCTATTCTTGGCGTTTGTAAGTAATGTAAGTATAAGTGGTAGTGTAGTGTAAGTATGTACGTTATTTTTTTTTTCGCTCATTAGTTGCTGTTGTTTTTCCGTAAGCAGTGTAAGTACCGTTCTGTAAGTAGTGTAAGTATCGTATTGTAAGTAGTTTGTAAGTAGCCCGAGTTCCTTTTTGCCATTAATGTAACTAAATTCGTGTAAATGATGTAAGTAATTGTGTAAGTAGTACTCTTTTTGCTGAAATAAATATATTTGTTTAAAAAAAAAGGCTGTTGCCACGCGAACAGCTGTGACTCTGCGGGTTAAACCCGAACAAATCGGGCATGGTGACTCGCTTCTTTTGACGAGCACCCAGATAAAACACATGCGGAAAGCCGTCAGCGAAAAGCGCGGCGCAGATCTCAAGATTTCCCAAACGCAGAATCTTTTTTCAACGGTGTTCAGTTTGGCGCGGCCTTTGCTTGTGCCTGCGGCCTAATCCGCCGCCAAATCTTTGGCGACCGCGGGACTGAGTTTCGCCGCGGACAAAGCTTTGAAGAAGATTTTCGGGAAAGGCTACGGGCCAAGGAAAGTGGAGCTTTACCGACTCACATAAAGGTTGACGCCAGATCAGAAAAAGAGGATTGAAGGATACTTGGTTGGGAAGGGAATGGTTCGTGGTGGAGGAACCGCGCAGGATGGCGGGTTTCTTGGAATGTTGGCTTCTTTTGGTGTCTTTCTTGCTATTAACCTTGTGAAAAGCCTCATTGGAAAAGGGATGCAAGTGGGGCCCTCCCGCTCGAGACGCTCGTTGCCACAACTTCCGCTGCCACCTTCTCCTTCGCGAGGAACTGGAATGAAAATCAATTCTCCGTGGTTTCGCCCACCGCCTGTTTGGGGTATAGGCGAGATAAATTCCGGGATATCCCACTCTCGAACATTGATTTAACTAATTGATGTGAATATCTCGGCATCCCGATCCGAGGGACTTTATCCCAAGACGAAGCCAAACCTCTGCACCATTCCCCTTGCATTTTGAACTTGGATGACTTTGGCAGTTTGAGAACACACTGGGTCGCTTGCTGGCATGGGAAAGATGTGGAGTATTTCAACTCTTTTGGGCAACCCCCTCCAGCAGAATGGGAAAGTGAAATGTGGAAAGTGGGGAACGAATCCTTTCTGCGCAACAACAACCAAATACAAACGCTTGACAGTGTGCCATGTGGATACTATTGTTTTTTGTTCCTCAATGAGCGCAACAGGGGGAAAAGTTATCGGGATATTCTCCGAATGTTTTCCAGAAATGTCCGCGAAAACGAGAAAGTTGTGAAAAATTATTTTGAGCATATAGCGTGATGGTGGACATCTATTGCGTAAGGGACAAGCGCAAGACCCCGAATGTCCCTGGGTCGGAGAAAGAGGTTACAACGAAAAATGGGCGGAGAATGTTAAAGCAAAACGTGCGGTCTGCGGGATAACAAAAATACGCTTCTTACCGAAAAAGGGAAACTAGCGGGGCCCTCTCTTGCAGAGGTCTCTGGAATTGGCACAGACATTGCTCGAACTGCGATGGATTTGTTCTTGGAACGTGGGGTCCCATTTCTCGCAAAGAAGGGGGTTGAAATGAGTCGGTACTAAGCATCGGAGGCAATGAGGAACCCCGAGCTTCAGAGGCGAGCAATTTATTGGGCTGTGGAGAAAGGCAAGCCTGTTCTTCGAAAGGTTGGGAGTGAAGCGTTGAACCAACTTTCCACAAAGGTGAGGCCCAACATCCGTTACAAGACCGACAGACCCGATCTCGACGGGCGGGGACTTCCTGTTCCCTTCCCGTTTGTGGATTTCAAGAAATTGTGGAGTATTGTGTCCGATCCAACCCTTTTCAAAGGCCCAGTTGTTTCTCCGGAAGAGGGGCGCGCTTTGGTGGCAGAATACAAGCGGCAGTACAAAGAGTACAAAGACAAGGGCGGCACGCGAAGCTACGGGTCTTGGATCAAGTGGAAGGGGTATGGAAAGGGGGTTGTTGGGTCGGGGTTGGGAGACTTTGTCGATCCCGGGCTTACTCGTTACGGGGTCTTGGTTCCAAAGTTTGCAACAGACCCGTAGTTTTTGAAAGCTTTTTCCAAAGCTGTGCCGAACCACCATGGCTTCCTGGATGTTCTCCAGAAGACGGCGCGAAACTACTATGGTTCAGGTGTGGACATCCACGCGATGATTGGGAAACTTCCCAAACCGAAGAAAGGTTGGACTCTTCCGAGGCACAAATACACCGGCCCGTACAGCCCCCTCCGCCAGAAGCTCGACTACGATCCAGAAACGGGGGAGATCCGGGAAATCTTTCCAAACCCGACGGGCGCAACGGATGCAATTGCGATGCAACACGATGTGAATTATAGCAGTTGTGGGCACTGGGCAAAAAAATATGGTTCGGACGAGAAAAAATGCAAGCATGCAGCCGACAGGAAAATGGTTAAAGCGCTCGATACAGTTCCGTGGAGAGAGAGACAGTGGGGGCACGCTTTGGCTCGCAATGCTATTAACACGAAAGAGAAGTTGGGTTTAGCACTGACTAGTTAAACATCGATATGAATCAACAAAATATTCAGGTTTTGAATGATTTCCACCAGTTCCAGGGGTATTTCATTTTGCTCTTCTAGTACGAGCTCCGACAACTCTTCATATATTTCTAAAAACTCCAACCCATGTTTTTTCGCTTCTTTTTCAATTTCATAATCAATTTTAAAATCCTCTTCATCCTCAAAGAAATCTTCACGAAAATTTTCTAACACTCATTCAGTGGAATAAGAATGGTTTTAAGTTTTTTTCGAAATCGAACATTAGCCTCAACCATTGGATATATGAGGTGAAGATCAGAAATGGCCGCGTCAAAAGTTTTAATTAACTCAGCCACTATTGCTTCCGCTTTAGCATCTTGCAAACAGTGGTTCACCATTTAATATTATGTCTCCTTTCTTCAAATGGGCGTCACTTATCGCCCGCGCCATTTCCACCCGTACTTGCCATTCAATTGGGGGTGCAAATTCTTTCTGCAAGAAGTAAAAAACGATTGCAAAAGTTGCTATCATTCTTTCTCTAAAGATTTCTTTGTTTAAATGTCTGTATAATGATTCATCCCAGGCAACGGCTCTTGACATCTGGTTTTTATTTTGACTCGCTCAACAATGGAGCAAACGATGTCAATAAAATAGGTTTCTCTTGTTCTCTGGACATATTTCCAGGGGGTTGCCCAATTGAAAACCAAAGCGGGAACAAATGTCATTGGTTCGCGATCCATTGAGTCTTTTCTTTCAAGTTCCAACCGTTCTTCAATTTCTTGAAACAATGCTTCTCTTACCGCGCGCGATATTGGGGTTTGCGCCATTAACATGTGACCCCAAACCTTTAATAGGCTGTTCAAATATATATGGTGACGTCACTGTCATCAATAAAATCGTCACTCGCAAAAAACTTTTTTGGCATATTATGAACAACCCCATTTTTCCAACAAACATAACACATATCGTTTCTTATACAGTATTTGCATATGCTACAGGCTGTTATTCTTGTTATTCTTTCTCTTAGCTCACAATATGGAGCGTGATTAATAAAATTTAAAATGTCCCCCCAACCCTGTTCTTCGCGATCTCTTATTTTCGCATAAATAAGTTTTCTTAAAGTGATATTTTGAAGTTCGGGGGACACATTTTTAATGTCCTCTATCAGTTCTGCCGAACGATTCGTGACACGCCCTTCACTTGTTGCAGTTGCCATGTACCTAAGAGTGCTCTTTCTTTAATTGAACGTCACAATTGAACATATGGTAAAAATAAAGTAATGGATTTTCTGTGGATGCTTCCGTGGGAATTGAAGGAAAAAAATTTAAATTTCTTTGTTGCTTTCAAGTTGAAAGAGAGGAAAAGCGTTAGATGGAATGACGAACATTTTCAAAATATTCAGCAAACTGGGGTAAGAAAAAGCTCAAAATTTTTGAAAGCCGCTGAGAGTTGTTCTTGTTTGGATTGTCAATGGGATTTTTAAAAGATATTTCATTTAATAACAACCACGACAGCCTTTGTCTTCATGTTCGGGGAAAGAAGAAGGATATTTTGCTTCTTCCGACATGGCTGCTTCAAATTCCAAAGCGGCCCAATCTGGTTTGTTTGACTCCTCCTCCTCCTCGCTGTCAAACACATGGTTAATAAAGGCTTCAAACAGCGCGAAAAAGGCTGGCATTGCGCTCTTAACGACCCAATCGGGGGAAATATTCCCGGTTGAAAGAATGTCTTCAAGCTCTTCCATAAATCCCATCAATGCTTCTTTCATTTGTGGGGGCAAACAATTCCACAACTGTTGTGCTCTCCCGGGTCCATGTGTACAATATTCCTCCCTTTGTTCAATAGGATGAGCGGTTGCACCTATGTGTCACTTGTTCAATAGGACGACACAATGATACCCATGTGCCGCGCTTGTTCAACAGGGCGCTCTCTGCCCCCGCGCCGATTTTGGTGTGCGGAGGGGGACCCTTTGCCTGCCTTTCTTTAAATGGGGGTGTTTTTGCGCTGGTAGTATGTCCGGTGATCGACAAATACTACCAGTCTCTGGGAGTTTTATTTCCCCCAACAACCCTCCCACCATTAACTTCTGAGCGGGGCTAAGAAGTTAATGGTGGGAGGGTTGTTGGGGCGAATTAAAACTCCCAGATACTGGTGGTATTTTCGATCACCGGACATACTACTACTACTGGGGCAAACAACGGACTGCATTTCATGCGGTCAAGGATTTTAACTCCCTTAGCCAGGCAATCAGACAATCCATAAATGTAAATATTTTTAAGCGTGATCTTTTTAAACTTCTAATTTAAATGATTTTAGTTGATATCTTGTACATTTTAATAGTTTTAGATGTTTAAGTTTTATACGTTTTTCTTAACCCATTGGCACCCGTGCCGGCCAAAACCGGCCGTAAAAAACTCCCATGCTTCAAAACATTGCAACTTTCTCAATCGCACGAATATTGCCTTAACTGTTAGTTGTGAGCACGAAATGGAATGCCCTTTAAATTTGGATATCCAATAAATGCAAGAAACGTAGCGATTTTGACCAAATATGGCCTTTAGAGTTCGGACAAGAACGAAACTGACCGTTTTTAACGTCAAAGGGAAACGACAAAAATGCCCCTTTTTGCCTTCATGTTTTTTAAGAAAATCATCACCGAAAAACCAAACTTCAACCATCATAACGAAATTCAGTCCTTTTTCTAGCTTAGAAATGACTTTTTTTTGTTGATATTCTTCTCCCGAGCGTAGATACAGCCTTTTGTTCCAGTGCATTCGGGCCTTTCCGCCATTTTCAACATCTAGACCACATTGTATGCTGGGAAATGACGAGAATTTTTGACAGCACCCGTTCCTTCCCCCAATTCTTTCACATATAAACTAAGTCTACAGCCACTCCGACCTACCACCAAAATTTCCTGCTCGTGGTCATCTTCAGTACACAGAAATTCCAAAATATGTGGCGGTAGGTCGAGAAATTCATCAATAGTCGAGTCCCAAAGGTACTAAGTGTTCGACCGGCCAAATTCCCAGTTCGTCGAGTAACAAGCCAAATTCAACAACAAAGTACATCACCTTGCTCGATTCTTTGAGAAAGTGGACTCTTAGCTACCGTCACGCTTAATGATGCTCAACAGGCAGCCGCTAAAGATGAAAAATGGCTGTAAATTTAGCAGAAATCGCAAGCAAACCGAATTTGGGCCATTGTTGTCGCTTCACGGATAAAAAATAGCTACGTCAAAATGACGTTTTCAGAAACCTTGAGCCTCCAGTGGCTTAGGACAGCACCACTTTTCCCTGGTAGTTCAAATAAAGAGTCATGAATTGCTATTCATCGTTTATAGGTGGAAAATCACTCCGAAAATGTAAAAACAGCCGGTAGTCAATGGGTTAATTGTGTGTATTAAATCTTTTTTTCTTATGAGACCCTTTTTGAAAACCACATTTTGAGTGAAAAAGTTATCTCAATAAAGATTATTATCTTCTCATGACGCTGATGATGATGATGATGATGATGATGATGATGATAATAATAATAATAATAATAATAATAATAATAATAATAATAGTCTTGCTGAGACCGCAATGCGTAAATCAGATCGACTATCTTCGATTTTTTATTTGTTAAACTGTCAACTGTTGACTTACAGTCTTTCCTGTTTGTTCCAGACTCGAAGTAAGGAGACTGACAGGCTTTCCTGTGATATTTGGTACTATTAATCGTGTTCGCTGTACTAAACGAATTCCCAGTTTTTTGCGTACCAATGAAATTTTATTTTCCGTTATAAACTTAATTAAGCTCAGTAAGCTTTCAGCCTATGTTTGTCTAGTGCCTCTGCGTCCTGACACCGCCGCAGTCAGACCTATTGTTCATTACGGCTAACGAAGTTACAGTTTTATCCTGGATTGCCACTGTTTTGTGTGACGAAACAGTTCTAGTGTGAGATTTGTGCCGTGCCTGTCTGGCACACCTAGCGCCCTGTCGACCTAAGAAGCTGTTTCTTCCTCTACCACTACTACTGCTATCCTCTAAACTACTGCCATGAACTACTGCACTTGAAGCAGAATTACACTGACTTCTTAGAGCTATCATTTCCAAACGTTCTTTCCTAAACGAATCGGTTTCTCTCAAAAAGTCTGATATTGCATACAGGCCATGCGAGCTAGAGCTGCGAACTATTGAATCTGCTATTCCTGATTTATCCTGGTTAAAATTGTCGTCCTCCATTTTTTGCATGTGAGACCGATAGAAACTGGCATCAGGATTTTCCTCTTGTGTATCGAACGTTTTCTCTCCTTTAAGAGCTCGTTCTTTTTCTTGGGCACTTAAAACCCCTGTATCATGATTAGCTTTTCCCTTACCACTTTCAAGCTGAGTATTTATGAGAGATCTGGTATCACTGTACAGTACCTCGCGAGAAGTTGAGTCTCTGTTAGGTAAGGTGCGCATCGGTGACAACTTTTTTCTAACACCGTTTACTGCTTGTGAATCGCTTGCTTTGCCACTGTCCCTCGTCCTCCTTTCCACCACCTCGATTTCTTCGTATCTTATACTGTGTTCTGAGACATTTTTGCCATGATTGTTGAGCTCGATGCTTTCGTACCTGTTGAGTTCTTCAAACACCTGCCCTTTGAAGCCTTCCATTGAATTCTTTAGTTTTTCCATTCCATGTAATATCTTTGACCAATCTTTTTTCTTGTACTTTGATGATATCTTTTGTAATTTTTCGAACCCTTCCTCATCAAATACACTGTACTTTCGTCCACGTCTGCTAAATTTTTTCCCTGCTTTTTTCCTGGTTTTATCCTTTGCTTCTTCCTTTTTTATCCTTGTTATGTCCCCTTCAAGCACTCTGGTCAAAACGACTTCCTTTGCCCAGCCAGAGCGCTCGTATTTTCGAGCATTTCTGTGAATACCGCGAAGGAAGGCCAGTCGCTCTGCAATCTCGTAACCAAATCGTTCAACCTCTTTTTCCCGAGGTGAGTTCTGCACTCGCTTTGTCATTACTTTTAAAACACCTCTAAGTCCTCCCTTGATGGATGTACTCCTCCTTCTTGGATTCCACTGAGCTCCAGAGGAAGAGCGCCGAATCATAACCTGTATCTCTGAAGATCTACACGGCCCTGATACTGATATCCCAGAGGTGGCAGTGATGTGTCTGTCCCGACGCAAGTGCCTATGTACGATTCCACACTGGAATTCGTACCAGTCAGGAAAAGCACCATCCAAAACATCTGACGTCAGGTCCTCTCCCCTATTCTTGATGGCTAAAAGATCTTCTACTACGGTGCTGAAAGGCGGTCGTTTTCTGGGGTCCTGGAGGCATTCCTTCATGATGGACTGGACGTAACTGGGCCAGATCTCTAACATTGGAAGGGACACTCGGTATTCACAAAGGGCTTGTTTCACTGTCCTTTTTTTGAGCCAGGACCATGGAATCTTTCTGGCCAGAATTTCCCACATCAGTACACCAAAACTATCGAGAAAAAAAATAACGCTTATAATCTTTGTGTACTAAAGCAGAACATCAGATAAATAGCATGAAAGAAATTTATCAGTTAATTCGACGCAGAAACGAGCATTCATCATGAAAGTACATGTAACTGAATGGGATTCCGAAACAGCCATTAAAATGAAAGCCACTATTATTTATAAACGTTACTGACGTCATTTCAGTCCTGACTGAGGTACTTATTAAATGAATGTGGCTCTAATGCTTTCGTCTGCGGAAGAGGCACTGAAAAGCAGCACTTCGCAGTATAGCCAATGGAAATTAAAAAAATACTATACATTATATGCGTTATGCGTGTTAGTGGGCTAGACAGATGTGACGGGGTGAGATTTTATTATCTGTTTCTCGACTTTTTAACGTCAGCTAGAACCTTTTTGTGCGAAAGAATGCGCGAGCAAGAACCACTATTAACACGTATCAGAACACGAGCAAAGAGGTGTACAAAGAAGCTTTAAAACTAAACGATTCGAATGTAAACAGACTGACCTGTAAACGTCGCTAGCCATGTTTGCAGGATAGTGGTAGAACTGCTCGGGTGACATCCAGTTTTCATGAATTGAGCACACACTGTGGTATGTTCCTTTTCCATTCTCCTCGGCATACTCCAAGCCGCCTATCTTTGCCCTGAACTTTTCATTTACGAACACCGAGTATGAGTTAAGGAACCCGTGCACTATGGAATATTTATGAAGATATGACATTCCCTCTGCTACACCCAAAAGACAAGTCACTCGCTCCGGTAAGTTCATCTTAGTTTGGGTCTTGTGAAGTAGGTGGCTGAGAGAGGCTAACTCAAAATGCTCCAGAACAAGGCACGCTTTGTCTGGGTTAGGATGTAGACACGCAGCCATTAAAAGACTTATCCGAGGGTGACGTAACCAGCTTATGAAAAGAAAGCAAAATATATAAGTTGTAGACACCGATGTCGAACATAACATGCTCATTCAACGAAGTAGGCTGGAACTGCAAGTTATGATGCAAGGAACTAACTGAATAGAACTTATGATATGTCAAATTACTCTAACGTACCGAGAGAAAGAATGTGTAGGGAGGTAACTCAAATAAATTAGATGGTATTAGGTGAGTATACATAGAACATATATCATTCGTACTTCAATCGAGGATCGATGAATGATTATGCAAATGGTTCAACACTATTTAACAATTATTCACCGAAGTGGAAGTGAATAGTAGTGGATATTTACCAAGCCGCGAAGCGGCAAGGTAAATATCCACCACTTTCAACGACACTTCTAAGGTGACTAATATAATTGTTTTAGTTTATACCACATAAGCTGAATAACTAGCGGACCAAAACATTACTTTATGTGTGACAATATACCGACAAGCGGTCGGAAATTTTAAAATCTCACGCGCTGGCTGCTCGGAGGTGAATAGTACTTGCTAATCACCTCCGAGTTAGCCAATCAGAGCGCACGAAAAGCGTTATTCACTTGTGTGGTATATACTAATCCTGGATAGTTCGAGCACAAGTCATAAATTTTATTGTGAAAGGAGACGTCGATAGATGTTTGCCCATTAATACTCAATTTATAAACGCTTAAAAATGTTGAAGTATAGGAATTCCATTTTTGCTGTATTAAATTAATTACCTAAGGAGACTTGCTTCCCTCACAAGAAGGTCCTTGCCACTCTCCCCTCCCTTGAAACGCTTCACTGTCACAGGGGTAGAGTCCCAAAACGCACTTTGCAATGTCACGTGAGGCATATCGTCCAAATGCTTTATCAGTGGCGCTTTCAATTCCTCAGCAGTTATTTCAAGCACGGTAACTGCTTGTTCCGGTAATGTCGCGTACTGCTGGTTCAACCTTCTCTGTAACATAAAAGCAGGTGCATATATAATAAGTATTGAGTGCTTCGATGCGTTTTTTATACGGAGTATCTACAGCTTAGTAAGTAAGTAAGTAAAGAGTTTATTCAAAGAGGGTCACACTAAATAGCCAAAGCTGATAAACTTGTGGCCCTCTATAATACTAATATTAATATTACAATTACGATAGTACTAATATTAAATTAAATAGACAAAAACCTAAACTATATAATAGTACAAAATGTAAAATGATTAAGGGTCTTCTGTTGACTAAAAAGTTCATTCCACATTGAATATTTGAAAGATCTGAGCGAGTCCCTTTGTCTTAAAAAAGTAGTAAACTGTAAATGAAATATGAAATAAATGATATATGAGCTGCGGAAATGAAATCAAATCATTCTTCATTTGATTTCATTTCCGCGGTTCATATACAATTTATTTCATATTTCATACACTCATTTCTTTCACGGGAACATATTTATGAACCCACAATTGACCTGCGCCCAGCTTCAGTAGCTTCATAGCTCAGCTGGTTAAAGCATCGCACCGTTATCGCGAGGTCACGGGTTCAAAACCCGTTGAAGTCCTGATTTTTTTATTTTTTTTAGGCTTCTTTTCGCAATTGCATAAATTGCGTTCACAACTGCGAGGATCATTCTTCATTTGAAAGTAGTAAACTGTTCCACGTCGTGGTGGTAAAACGTTCTTCCTCCTTCGGTCTGGCGGATAAATCAGAATCCCTCAGTAACAGGGAAAGTAACGAGAAAAATAAGCAGCAAAGTTAATCCCTATTTCCCTTAGTGTTCCTCACTTCTTCGTTGTTGTAACTGATTTATAGGCTGGAAAGAAGAAGCCTTTTGTTTCTTCATTGGAAATGATATGAATGATGGAGTCACACTGCTAGTTTACCGAAAGAAGAAAGATAGAAGCGAAGGCCTTAATTAACTGGTTCCAGTTAGTTTTAAATGAACAAAATAATTATTGCACCTTTCGGTTGTGATCAACAGCTGAATGTTTGTGGTCATTTAAAGCTTCGTTTTTTAACTGGTTTACGAGTTTCATAATTTTTCTGCCGCCAGTTTTCTGGGTGGACTCGAAAGCGCTCTCTCTTTGGGCAGCCGACACACGCTCCAGTGAGCCTCCGTATTTGACCAACAGTTCCAAGCATTTGATACGACGGTTTAGGCAGGCAGCATTAACGGGTGTGCAGCCTTCCTTGTTTACCCTGTGTGAACACGAATGAAACAACTAGTAAACATAGGAATTGAGTGTAACCCAAATACTGCCCGTTCACTAGAATGTTCTCCGCCAAACAAGCAAAACCTTTAAAAGCGCTTTCTAAATTAGGTTCCCCAGGAACGCTTTGTAACAAGAAAGTGTTGAAAATCATCATTGTACACAGCTCAAATAAGAACAATAATAACTTAATAATTTTTGCAATTATTTAGTTTTTTATAAATATTGAATGAATTGTTAAATAAAATTTTTATTAAAATAATAATAATAATAATAATAATAATAATAATAATAATAATAATAATGGGAGTGATGATGAAGATGATGAAGATCTTTAATTGAGGAGAAAGTGCTGCCTTTGTAATGACATCTGCAAATGAATAGACTTTCTAGTCTTCTCGGATAAGGACGATAAACCGTAGGTCCCGTCTGACAACTCTTCTTGATTGTTTCTGTGGGACACTAAAGAACCCACACACTGTTCGAAAAGAGCAGGGGACGTAGTTCCCGGTGTGGTGGTCTATCTTTCACTTGATGATTGGGTTGGTAAATGCTCGGAGATATTAACTGTATAAGCTACTCTAAAATCCGAGAGTAAATAAAGTATATGTAAGTATGTATGTATGACAGTGATGATGGTGATGGTAGTGGAGATCACATGCACAGTCAAGATGATGACGATGACGATGGCGATGACGACGACGATACTATTATTATTTCAAAGAAAGAAGTGCTTCTGTTCTCCAAGAAATATTACGAACTGAGCAAACTCTTTGCTAGAAAATTAATTCGGTCTTATAGTAGTAGTATAGTGTTTGGGGGTACGAAATCATTTGATCTCGTTTTCCCCAAACTACTACTGCCTTCTGATCTCGTATTCTGGAATATATAGTTATTTAATTTGATGAAATATATAGTTATTTAATTTGATGGAATATATAGTTATTTAATTTGATGGAATATATAGTTATTTAATTTGATGGAATATATAGTTATTTAATTTGATGGAATCTATAGTTGTTCAATCTGATGGAACCAAGGTCAGCACACTTCATAAAATGCGTGACATTCTCGGAAAAATCACCAAGCGTGACATTCTCGGAAAACAGGGAATGAGTCATCGCCTATAGACGTCAGATTTTTCGCTTTTACACATGCGTATTATTTTTTATCTTTGTAAATTTCATTTATGTACCACAAGCATAAAAATGAAAATACAAACGAATATATAAGGGTTGTTTCACACAGATAAAGAGTGGCTTGTATACATAGGATCTAACGATTGGAAAAAGCGGGGGCCTTTCGTTAGCGAAATGTATACAAGCCACCCCATGGAATAATGAAAAACCCCCGCCGTTATTCCATGGGTTGAAATAATAAAAAAATAATAAAAAATAAAAAATGAAAAATAAAAAATTAAAAATAAAAAAAATGAAAAATAAAAAATGAAAAATAAAAAATCACCCTTAGATGGTGTCGGATTGTTGGGTAGAGCTATAGTGAAAGCTTAGGCTTTGACAGAAGTGCCGGTTCAATCTCAAGCCGGAGGGTGAAAAAAACAAATAAACAAATACTTGGCCCCAAGAGGGTCTGATAGGGCCAGCGCGGAGTGGAGGTGGGAAAGACATAAATGATAGTGCTCTGGTGGTGTGGAGGTGGGAATTCAAAAAAACAAAACAAAAAAACCTCTCATGAGGGACGGGTGGTGATTCAAATTCCAAATTAAGTCCCTCATGAGAGGTTCTGGTGGCCACCAGTTTTGCTATTTTTTTTCTGCAGCTATAGGCGATGACTCATTCGAAAGGGAAACCCCCCAAAGAGGGTAGTATTTTAAAACTCACAAAAATCATATGGCGTGACGTCAACAGCTAGATTTTATAATGTCCATAAGCAAAACTTGTCACGCCATTATCATGAATATACCGCTTGTCGTCAAAGCAGCTGAGTGATACTTTATTTATCTCATAACTTCCAAGTTGATGGTTCTGACTTCTAATTGTTTTCATTCTATGATGCATCTGTTTATTATCAAATAATGTCTCTTTATAATTTTCATGTTTGATGTTATTCTTAATAATATTCTTACTAATACCTTTTGCTGTCTTCCCTCCTTTCTGATCATCTTTAATATAGCTATACATCTTCGATCTCAGTCCTATGAATTCACATATTGGGACTCCAGCAGTCTCATCTTTCATCTTACCGATTACTTTTTTATTGGTCTTATCGGAGAATGGCGAGCTTTCAGGATATTCACTGTTATCAAATTTATTTTTATCCTTCCAGAAATTTCTATAGATGTCATGGGTTCCAATTTCATAGGTCAAACTGTCTGTGTCTGTGAATAATAATTTTGCTTCATCTCCATATTTCTCTTTGATGTAGTTGTAATGGAAATCGTACATCAGTGTCTTGCTAAGGTCTAGAATACACATCCCCACGTATGCTGGCCGGTTTAAAGTAAGTGTTTCTTTTATCCTATGAACAGCTACTAGATTTTCATTGAAGATTTTACTGCTAACATAAGTGGGTTTACTAGCTAATTTCAATAGCTTCTCCTCATCAGTCACCAATCTGACGTCTACTCGCTTTCTTAGGTTTTCCATCGTTTTGCCAAATACACTGTTATTCATCAGCTTGAAAAAGTCTTTCTCAAAAGCATTTTTAGCATTCTTACGTTTTTCAGTATTGAAATCAATATATTGCCTAAGCCACGCGGACTGATTGAATTCTAACACTCGATGGATTTTAGTTATTTTCAAACCGAGATCAGTATATAATTGGAGGTTCCTGTAATGGAGCACGTATTTTTCTTTGTTGCTTAATGTTGGTATCAGTTTATGTACCAGACCAGTTGATATTTTATATTTCTTCGCTATGTTTTTACAATAATCTGATAGCATGTCCCCAGTCACTTTGACCTTTTCCGGTCCCAGTGGATAGTCATTGTGAAGATCATGCAATTCTTCAGGATATTTCATGTCAACTTCAAGAATCAAACCTTTGTTGCTGTCTTCTTTATAGAAAGCCAGGTCTAAATTATTGATCTGTTTTTGTGTCAACCATTTGAAACCACTGGTTGGTAAATATTGACTCATAGCCCAACCATACAAATTATTAGCATCAAGATAAATGATGTATTTCGAGGGCGCCTTCTCGTCATACTCTTTCATGTATTTATTATTTGCTTTACCGTAACGGTTGGCTATATAACTGATACCACCACGTAGGCCCTTTTCAATGAACTGGAACATATCAATGTCTGTCATCAATTCTAATTTTATGTCAGTCATTTTTAGCATGGCGTCCCAAGATAAACCGGGAGATGTGAAATAGTGACACGGGTCCAGTTTATAGTACTCAAGGCATGTTTTTCTGAAGTTTTCAAATACATCAGCCAGTAGGAGTACATCTGTTTTAAGGTACAGGTCATGATAATCACCCATGTTTTTCAAAGAGAATGTTTCCCACACTGTCTGAGCATGTGTATAGTCTTCATCTGATATATGCGTATCACTCAGTATGCTATAGAATTCATCTTTTGAGGGCAGCTTCTGATTGAATTGATCGAAACTGTCCATGTAGTCGTAAGGATAAACACCTTTCTGTGCCATCAGATTAAGATCCTTTCCCTTAAACTCTTTTGAGGTGTATTTTAAGGCTTCTCTAGGTAGATTGCCTACAAGTTTTTCCAAACTGGAGCTCATGAACTGGAAACTATCAATGAAGGTCAAGTGGTTGCCAAGCATGAAAGCCATATACTTCTCCATGTTATTTGGGATAGCATTGATATTCATTTGACAGTCTTCACCTTTCTTGTTTTTGTAAGTGTGCTTCTTAACAATAGCTCCAATCTCCTGCATAATAAAATGACTATCATAGCCTCTTAGATTGTGAAATATGACTGGTATTTTTATTTCTTCTGGGTTCACTCTGAGTTTCAGATTACAATCTTGGTGAGCAGAACCTCTGTATTTACCAGTGATGTGACAATGATCTCGGACTCTAATATCCTTTTCAGTATATTTCTTATCACAGATGTGACAAACTTTGGCTTTTCGGAATTTCTCTTCATCATCTTTAGTCATTTTCAATGGTTTGTTAAAATTTTTTTCACAACATTCTTGCAATATTTGACCTCCTCCAACATAGCTTTCATGAATTTGTACACAGCCTTTTCACCCCTGTATATTACTGCTGGTTTGCTGTATTTATCATCATAACAACAAACTACTTTATAGCCGTGGCCACAGTCAGTATGCTTCTGATAGGCTTCAGTATATGATTTATCACTGTTGGGTTGACAACCATGTATTTTCTCAGTGATGGCCTCAAAGTCAGCATATATAACAAATGGTACCCGCTGTTGTTTATGAAAGTTGTTGAATTTCACTATGTTGTTATCTTTGTTTGGCATTTTTATTGCCTGTGTGCCATTTACTTGCATGCAGTTGTCCTTGTGATCATTCAACACCCTTTCAGAGCTGAAGCATTGAAGACAGTGCATACAAAAATGTTTTCTTTCTTTGTGCTTTGTTTGATTGTACATAAACTTATTGAAATCTTTGATCAGCACATAATGCTTGTTTTCATTTTCAGTTATTAGAAGCAGATTCAAGCAGCCTGCATATTTCTCTTTTGATACATATATTGGATATGGCTGTCTATTCTCATAACCAAAAACATTGATGTTGATCTCATTTTGTTTCTCTATCTTGTTGTAATGCTTGTTGCAACTGGGAATTCAATCCCTGTATAATCCAATTTTTCAATGTATTTTTTGTCAACTTTTTTAATCCTCTGTGGGTATTTCTCTTGTGGGTTCAGGTGTCTGATGTGACACCATCGGAAGCATTCATTATCCTCATTTTTCAAGTTAATCAAACCCTTTGCACTGTTTCTGAGTTCATTCGGTAGTTTAATGTATGAGGAGCCCTTCATTGGCGCATATTTCACAACATTAAGATAATGACTATCAACTGAATCAACAGTCCAACCTGAACCTTCAGATACCCAAACTGCAATCTTATTCATTATTTGGTCTTTTGACAACTGTAGTGATTCAGTTACTTCCAGATTATTCACAATTGTTTGAGCTACACTGTTGAAATATGCGGTTTTGTATTCTATTTCTCCGTCAGTCATTTTTGCAAATGTTACCTTGAGTGTTTCAACAAATTTGAGACCTTTAATTTCATTCAACAATTTTATAATATTATATGCAACAGCCTTTCTTGTGTTTTGCAGTTGCGCAAGCGGGTCTTTGTTATTTTTTATACCGATTTCAAAAGATTTTGTGAAGCCCTTCAGAGCTTTCTCTGTTTGCTCTATCTTAGTCCTGGGTGTAGGTGTTGGTCTCTGAATCACCTGTTTGGTTCTGGGGGCTGGGATCGGTCTCTTTTTCAATTGTTCTATTTCTTCCAACCATTCTTTTGGTGGAGCTGGTAATCTTTTCCTCTCAAAATAATCAACCAATTCTTTCACAGTTGGTCTTTTCGTCCTTGGGGCGGGAATTGGTCTTGTTCTTGGTTTAGGTACAGGTTTTGTGTCATCAACTATAATAACTTTAGGCTTTTTCTGCTGCTTCAACAGCAATTCGATTAACTTGGATTTGCTCAATTTTTTGAGACTTTTCTTGTCCATATTACTACTAGTTTCGATAATTTTTTTCATTTATAATGTATCTATAGTTATTATTTCTTTAAACATTTCCGTCTGCGTTTAAATATGGTTGAGAATTCAATTGATCCAATTACTGGATCCTTTTGAATTGTAATTATTGAAGAATATTTTTTTGATGTTTTTTTGTTTTAATATGACAAGATTTTCCTGCCATTGTGTAGTTACGTCCTGTCTTACATATGTTACAGTACCATTCTTTATTTAGCATATAGGTAGTCTTGTGTTTTTTTCTTTCCTCATCACTGAGAACTCTAGGCCTTCCCCGACCTCTCTTGACATTTTGATTCTCCATATATAATCTATATATTTTTATTTTTATATCAATTTAATTTTCTTTTAAATCTTTCCTTCGTGATAAGTATAATTTGCTTTCTTCTAAGTGTTTAGTTATTTCATGAATCAAGTCTTCGAAACAATTGCTCATGAGGTATTTGCATTTGTTTTTCTCATACATTAGCTTCATATTAGACTGTTTGTCTGACACTTTATACACACCTGTTGGGCTTTTAAATTCAAGACAAAGAGCATTGTATTTTCTAGTGGGATTCAACAGCATTAAATCACACTGTCCAGCCATATATCCTTTCTTATAACTTCTGATTCGCATGTTTGAGCTTATTTGATTTTCACCTAATCCCGCCACCATTAAAGCATCTTCATATTTTTTTCTGATGAATGATACAATCTTGCAGTGCAGATCATTTTCACTTTCAATCATCAGCATGTTATTACTTCTATCATTGAACTGATTGTAATACCCCTGTTTTCTGATTGATGGCAACACTTTAGATGTAACCCAATGTTTGAATTTTATGGCTTCTTGTTTTTTGGAAGACAGTATAAGGAATAAAATCCTGATTCATTTATAAAAAAACATTTATAAGACTGTTTGACCTGATGGACACTTTCGGTCCCTCTGCTTCCGACCTGATGGACACTTTCGGTCCCTCTGCTTCCGACCTGATGGACACTTTCGGTCCCTCTGCTATTCGTCATTATTTTGAGGTCTATCAAGATTTTATCATCAGGTACAACATAATTTCTAACCGCTCTTTGTGGATTTTTATAGTCAAGAATTTTGGCTATATCTCTTCCTCTGAACCAAACGTTATTTTTATCATCAACATAACAGTCTATTGATACATCTAATTCTTTGTTATCGTAGGAATATTTTTGCATTTGTATATTATATTATATTAATTTATTTTTTAATTCATTTTCGACCTGTGTTTAAATATAGTCAGGAATAATAATATTCTTGGCTACATAATAGCAAATAACAGATATACTGTATGGTCTACTCACATATATGTTAGATAATTTTCTCTTTATAATATGTCTTTTAAATCCTTGAACCGTATCCAACTGTTAAATTCGTCACTATAACCCTTCCACTTCACCAAAGCTTGTTTCTTCTTGTAATCTCTGCGAATGACTTTATCAATACGGAAAACATCCTGTCTGGCTTTCAATAATTCAGCTTCATAAAAACTCCCTTCAATATCTTCACCTTTCAGATCTTTATTTTGTAAGTGACTGGATTAGTGTATTGGATCTTATCAACTGTAAATACTTCTTCAGTCCAATTTGGTGTATAGCCCTTGTCGAACACATTCCGTTTATACTTAGATATTCGAACCTTATCACCTATTTTGAATTTCGGTTTCTGTTTTAATGTTTTCATATCACCATACAAATTGAAGTAAACAGTTCCTTCATTCCTCTTATCAGATGCTTCAACGGGTGTCATCTTTGTGCTTGAATGTTTTGTGTTATTATACTGTTTCACTAATTTTGGTAACATGTCTAAATACTGTGTATTACCTTGAACAGTGAACTGCTTCCACATTTTGGACTTCATTGTTCGATTCCATCTTTCAACTACTGATGACTTCTCCTCATTCTCAGTTGAGTACATCTGTACACTATGTTTCTCTAGCAAGTGCTTCAAGTGTTTGTTGTAAAACTCTTTTCCCTTGTCGACCCATAAATACTGTGGTTTTCTGCCTTCCTTGAATATTGTTTTGAATGCTTCAGTGACAGATTCACCTTTCTTATCCTTCAATGGGACAATCCAACCATATTTGCTGAAGACATCAATAACCATAAGAAGATATCGATAACCTTTATTCCATTTACTGAACTGTTGCATTTCAACTAGATCACTTGCCCATATTTCATCAATTTTATTTACAATCACACGCCGCCGAGTGAAATTTCGTTTTATGGGTGCATGTAATTCATCAGCTAGTTTTTCTTGCCAGTTTTCTTCACTCGACGGCTTTTTCCGTTTTTTGAAACACCAAGACCAAGTTTCTGTTTTTTGTCGATTAAGAATCTAGCTGTTTGACCCCATTTTGGCATCTCACCATATGGTATTTGATCTAGTGACTCGACCATTGTTCTATCACATTCACCTTTATTTTTTTCATATCATAACAAATATCGTGGTAAGCTGCTATTTCATCCACCTTATTGTAAGGTTGTACATTCCATTTCAAGACCTCGCCAGTATTTGGATCATATTCCAACTGCTCATGCAATGGATTGTATGGTCCCATATATTTATATTTACTTGGTGTCCAACCTGCTTTTGGTTTAGGAAGCTTGCCAATTACCTTATGGATATCAATCGCGCCTCCCATTTTATTGATTTTAGCTACCCATTTTTGTATATCTTCTGGTTTTGCATACATGATATCTCCAAGTAATGAGCCACCACGTGTATAATCAACTCCAGCAATATCTGTTTTATACATTTTTTTCTTGTCAGAGCGTTTGGGTCTAATAGCAGTGCTCAATTGCATTAAGCCTTCTTTACCAACCTTTGTGATTGCAGGCTTTGCGAGGGAAAGTCCTTTGTCAATTAATTTCTTTTGCAGCTTTGGATTTCTCATTGCTTCAGAAGCATAATATCTTCCCATTTCTACACCTTTCTTTGCTAAATAAGGGACTCCATGTTCTAAGAATCCTGTTAGCGCCATATCTGCGGCTGAATCTAGTATGCCCGCCCCTTCAGACGGGCTATTCAGTTTCCCCGATTTCTGACAAATTTAGTCTTTGTGATTCCACATTCAGCACAAGTACATTTCATCACAGTTCGACCATTTTTTGTCTTTTGATATCTTTCACTTCCTGGTACACACTCAGTCTGCTTCTTCTGTTTCACACAATATGATTTTACCATTATACCATTAAGTTAGATATTTTTGAAGTAGTCTATGATGAATCTGTGATTGACTCTTGTGTCTGTTGGATCAAATTCAGCATTATGTATTGTATTAAGAATGGATCTGCCTTTTTGTCTCTCAAGAAGATAGTACAAACACCAATATCCACATAATACTGATTCCCTTTCTTGTATCTCATCACCAGAGTATTCAAGTTGTTTACCGCTTGCAGCCATGTATTTCTGTACTTCTGTTGGCATCATTAAACCGAAAGAGTCGAAGTATTCACAGTATTTATCATTTTTGAAATTCCTATAACAAACCCAATGAGTACCAGGTCCAATTTTGGAATCAAGATTGACTATCCCACATTCATTGTTTTTCATTTGTTCGGCAGATTGTCTCTTGAAAATACTCCTCTAAAATGTTTTATTCCAAGTTGTTTAACCCAATTGATTAAATCAAAGTTGGATAAGGGTTTGTTTACAAAATGGTTCCTAGTATGGGGATTGAATTGAATGGACTGTTTTTGCCCAGTAGAAGTCCTTTTCCTTTTTTTTTTTTTTCATTCCATAACCGATTGGGTTATTCCATGTACCAAAAACAGGAGGAGATTGCCATGGAATCATAGCATGTTTCCCACCTTTCTTTCTGGGTACAATGTCATCTGGAACATGAACAGGTATTGACCGTCTTGGACGGCTGCTTTCAACATGCAAACCTTTTCCAGTTAATTTCTGATTGCTTCTATGGCTAAGGATACCAATACTGGCGAGTATTGTTCCAATACCCTTTCCAGTCTGCGCTTTTGTTGGTTTGATAACAAGTTGTCCACCATACTGCATTTTTTACAAGATCAGCCATCTGTCTCGTATTCAATAAATTTCTACATTCAATAATTGGGGTAAATTTTTATTAGGAATAAGAATCCTCCTTTTTGTTTCTTTCCAAATAGTTTATCAATGCCGAGACTTGCTAATGAAGAAAGAGCACCTGTAGCCAATGCTGGAGCCGCTTTAGCTACTGCTTTACCTGCATAAGGCAATAGTCTTGTTCCAAGTGAAAAAAGACTGGACCAAAGAGAACCTCCTTCTTGGACTGATTTTCTGATCTGTGCTTTGGATATCTTTACATCAGCACCTGTTCCATTTCTCTGTGATTTGGCTAATTTTTTTATCTGTGTTTTTGTCAACATCATTTGATCACCTCCAGTGAGATCTCCATGTGCGAGTCTCAATGTTACCGGTGAATTTGTTTGTATAGCTTTTGCAAGCCTTTGCTTCTGACTGTTTGAAAGTCTTACTCCATGAGGATGATAAGTAGTCATATAATATATGTTTATACTAAATTGTATTTAATACAAACAATCATTTAATTTAATTATTTAATTAATTTATTTAATTTATTTAATTTACATTGATCTCAGAATTAATTTTCCATCAGTCTTTCTCATCTCAATATCCTGCTCATAGAGGACCAGTGCATACACACTGTAATCAGCATTTGTTGCAGCACTCAAAGTGTATTTGAAAGTCAGTTTTGTCATTCCATCTTTAATATCCTGTTTCTGTTTTGTCAGATCGAAATAAACAAAAGGGAATATTGTACCGAAATTGCCCCTGTTAAGAAGGGTACTTTCACTGAAATCATTTACAGCTTGAACATATTTCAAAACATCTCTAAATACTCTTGTTGGTTCTGTTGATGGTTTATAATGAACCTCTGGATAATCATTTCCGTTGCCAACTTCAAGATAACAATCAGTCAAAGTTTGGTTATTTGCAACTGAGAATGTGTTATAGAGAAATTTATTGGCTGTCTGAGATGCATCACTTGCATCATTGATGATGAATACAAAGACATGCCTGGGTTTGTTTATTCCTGTGGAAATACGGAAATTGGCAGTCTGTTGTCTTGTTGAATTGCCTCTCTCAACCATTTCTCTCATGTAAGTCCACTTTCTGTTGTCAAGATACTTGCTCATGTATAAGGACTTTCCCGTAGAATTAAAAACAATGCGAGGAACTATTAGCTGGAATTTAGTTAGTACCACACGACATCATCAGTAGCTTGCCAAATCATATTGGCATCACTCTCAAGTGTCAATTTCACCTCTACTTTTGAGTTAGGCATAAGTTCATCCCAAAAGCTCTTGAAAAAACCGTATCTGTTCAATGCTATCTCTGCATTTACTTCACCACCATCATTAAGCAAAGCTTTACGATCTGAGAATCCTTTGTTATAAGCAGCTTGTGCCACTCTGTTTTCAGCACCTCTGCTGGTGTCAAGATAGAAGAACTCATTGGTTCCCTGACTTACAGCATAACCCTGTGAATACTCAAGCAATGACTTAATATTTGTGGCCTGGTTAGCGTCTCGGCATTCATAAACATCAAGACCATTCATTTTCACATTAATAGTGTTAATAAGAGCGTGAACTGAATTAACAATACCATTTCGATCTGCAGCAGCAATGTTAGCTCCATCTGCAAGCTTATTTTCTTTGAAAATAACATTAAAACGGGCATTATACCAGTCAAATGGTGTAGTCTCTCCACTGTTATCAACAACGAAACGGTAACCTGTTTTCTCTGATGAGCATTGTTTGCTACTACAGTATTAAGTGCTGTCTCTAGTTCGAACACTACATCTTCATATCTTTCGATATATTTTGAGTCACGATAGTTTGACATATATTATTGTGTTAGATAAAAGTTATTTTATTTTACGCGGTCGGCCTCTCTTTCTTTTGATTAAACCACCAGTCTGGCTCGCACTCTCAGTTCCACTCTTTCTCTTTTTCTTTTAAAAGTTCTATGATTTTGTCGCCAGCTTTTTTGCCAGCATGTTCACCAATTGTTGTTGCTGCTTTTTTTCCAGCTGTTTTGATCATATCAGTCACAATACCTTCACCATGTTGTTCATATTTTTTAAACTCAAACCGTTTCATATACTATTAGGTTTTATAATTCCACACCTCTCAAGAATAACTCAATATACCAATCTATCCCATTTAAATCGACTGGAGCTCTAGAAGAGTCTGTGACATAAAAGCGTATTGAGCTGATATATGTGTTGAGACAGGATTCCATGAAAGAAAACGAGGTTTGTAAGTGAAAGGTAAACTTCTAACGAGATTTGTGACTGGAATAACAGCGATTGTATTTGTGCTATTTCCATCAACAATGCTATCTGTCACCAAATCACAATTGATATAAATTTCATCTACACTTCTTGTGATATCAGGTAGATTTGTTCCATATTCTGTGCTGGAACTAATTTTGAATCGAAACCGATAAGTTTTCTGAAATCAAGATTTCTCAGATCCACACGATAATTTTCATTGAGTTCAATCAAAATGCGATATGTTGACAAAACGAAAGTTATATTAATACCATACTTGTATTTTTTTTCATCTGTTTCATCTGGATTAAGTCTTTGGTTTTTTTTTTCCATGAATTTATGAATGTAATCATCGATATCGTCATATGAATACATACCATTGACGAATGTCACTGTGAACCAGTTTGCACCTCCATCAACACTGTATTTCATTTGATTATTCCCAAAAATATCTCTGATATTGTACCAACTGTATGTCATATTGATGACATTCACAGCCATTTCATATTTTAAATCATTCGTTAATTTAAGAGGTGTATTGAATCTTTTTTCAAAATCATGACTCTTGCTGACACCAATTTTGTCTCTGTTTT
This sequence comes from Pachyseris speciosa, assembly GCA_016490735.1. Taxonomy (NCBI): domain Eukaryota; kingdom Metazoa; phylum Cnidaria; class Anthozoa; order Scleractinia; family Pachyseridae; genus Pachyseris; species Pachyseris speciosa. The sequence continues at coordinate 139,718 of JAEMWC010000611.1, read as the reverse complement.
TACTGTTGAATCGTAATGAAATTTCTGTCATATACTTTTACATTAGATATTTCATCATTATTTTATTCAACTCACCGGTTTTCAGGATTCCCAGTCTGTTCAATGTATGCAATATTTTTGTGAATTCATTTTGAACATTTTTGCTGTTGTTGCCGGCTGAAATAGATCCACCAAGCAACTGTAGTCTTGAAAGCATGTCACCCAAAAATGCATCCCTTGAACCCATTCCTTTCCCTGTTTTGTATTTGTAAGAAGCTAATACATCTGAATCGTATCTCTATATTTCTTCAAAGTTGTATTTCTCTTTTATGAGATTCATTTTCTTCTGGAGTGAATGATTTTTTTTTTTCTTCTTCCCATATCCTTGGCTTTTTCTGCAGCTTTCTCCCTTTCTTCAAAAAGTTTTTGTGGGGCGACTTGAGTTAATTCGGATGGTTTCAAAAGATTGTGATTTCTTAATATGATTCTATCATCTCTATCGAAATAGTTATCGATCGATAATATGTTGGGTGTCTTATCCTCTTTTTCAGGTGCTTCAATTGTCAAAGGAAGTTCCGTTCCCATTGTAATTGCTCTGCGATTAGCTTCAATAACATCATCAAGTCCTTGTGTTAAAGCCTGTTGATTTTTTTTCAACTGTTCAATGACTTCATCCTGTTTTTTGTCGACACTTTCTTTCACACTCTTCTGGACATCAATAGAGGGTTTCAGCAATTCTGATGTTGTATCATATGCATCCTGTTTTCTGTATTCATAAGTCTTGATAACATCACGAACTTCTCTTGTTTTGTTTCCGGCTTCAATTCCACTTTTTAGAAGCCTTTTCATTCGTTCTATATCCATATACAATTGTGTTAGACTAATCTAAACTATTTACATATGGAAATCCCTAATTATGATATTCAGGGTTTAAAGAATTCATTCAGACAGTTGTATCCGTATATGCCAAAAGATACATTTAGAATGTTATTGGCTGGTAATTCTGGATCTGGAAAGACAACATTGTTCATGCATCTGATTATGGAACCATTGGTTTATTATGATCAGATACATCTTTATGCAAAAAATTTAGATCAAGACAAGTACAAATATCTTCGGAAAGTAATGGATGAAATAAGCAGTCACATTGGATATCCTGCCTTGGTTTGCAGTCAAGAAGAGATATTGCCAGTTGAACAAATAAAAGACACAGATTTGCAGCGATTGGTTGTTTTTGATGATTTTGTCACTGATAAAAAACAAGATCAAATCATAAGCTATTTCATTCAGGGGAGACACAAGAACTGTTCAGTCATATATCTCACACAATCATTCTATGGCTGTCCAAAATCAATCAGACTCAATTGCAGTCACTTCTGCCTTTATGATTTCCCATCCTCAAGAGAAAGGAACTTGATTGCACAAGAACTTGGAATAGACAAGAAGAAATACATTGAAGCAACCAAGAAACCATATTCCTTCTGTTATGTTGACAAGCCGATGAAAACAATCAAGAGAAATTTTATGGTGCTGTTTAATCTAATCTAATATTATATGGCAATCAATAATTTCCAAAATGTTGAAAAACAGGAGAATCCAAAAACAGAAAGAATCGAAAAATTAATCTAACAAGATGATATAATGGGAGTTTTTAATGCTCAAATAAATCAAGATAAAACAGAAACTGGTACTGGTGAAAGAGGCCCAGCTGGTCCAGTTGGTCCCAAAGGTGAAAAAGGTGATAGAGGTCCAAAAGGTAATACAGGTGCAATTGGTCCACAAGGAGCTACTGGAGCTGTTGGTCCCAAAGGTGATGGATTTAGATTAACACAAGATGGTAATTATGACATTGAAAATAAACGTTTGACAGATGTTGGTGATCCAGTAAATCATTATGATTCTGCTAACTTGGGATATGTTAATGATGCTGTTTTATCAATTGAAGGAACACGTGTTAATCCATTTAAATTTCTTCTTGAAGATACATCAAAAACAACTATTCTTAGAAATGCGAATAATCTGACATTGGAAGATTTTGACAAAAGCCCTTACTCATTTAATAAAATAGCCTTGTCTTTTGTTATTCCTACTGCTGGTCTTACAACTGTTCTTCGTTTTGATCTGACACAATTGGAAGTTTCAAAGTACACTTTAGTTGTTGAGTTTTATACTGATGGTAGCCCAAATAATGCAACAGTCGATGACGACAATCTGTCATCTAATTTAATTGAAAGAAAGGATTCAATAAAAAGAGCATTTCCAAAGACTCATCTTGTTGATGGTTATCTCAAAAGAATATTCTTCCTTGAAAAAACAAGTCATGGTTCCACATCAATGGAGTTATTGTTGATTTCGCCATATTTACAAAATAATAAAAAACATTATGTTATAGTTTATGGTGTTTACGGATTTTCAAATATATTTTATCACATATTCACGACCCAGCTTTTGAAATAGAAGGAGGAAGAATTGTATTTGATCGTGAGGTTAAAATGAGTTTTCATAGAATAGTCAATGTTGCACGCCCTATACTTCCACAAGACTGCGCAACTAAAAAATACGTTGATGATGCTGTCACATATCTGTCGAATAATAAAGCGAATATAGCATATGTTAATTCTAACTTTGTGAAAAAAGATGGAAGCGTTGCAATGACTTCTGATTTGAATCTTGGAGGTAACAAATTGACTAATGTAGCAGCGCCAACAGCAAACAATGATACAGCCACAAAGGGGTATGTTGATACTGAAATTGCTGGAATTACTGGCATTGATGTTTCACCATTTCTTAAAAAAGATGGAAGTGTTGCAATGACTGGTGATCTTGACATGGGTGACAATAAAATAACAAATGTTGGGACTCCAAACTCTGATAAAGATTCTGCCAACAAAAAGTATGTTGATGACCTTGTTTTTTCAGCATCAGGAGCTCAACGCAACCCATTCGCTTTTCTGTTAAAAGACATATCCAAGTCTTCTGCAGTTAGTGGTGCAACAAACCTTCAAATTGAGAATTTTGACAGATCACCTTATCACATAAACAAGTCATCATTGTCTTTTTTCATTAAACGAAGAGGCAACTTTACATCCAAAATTCGTTTTAATGTGACATCTTTGAGAAATGGACAGTATACATTTGTTACTGAGTTTTTCTCACCATCAGACCCACGCCAAGCTACAATTGGGCTCGATCTTCGCACATTGAACATACGAGATGCGGGACAGCCATTTCAAAAACCTTTTCTCAAACCCCGTATGTTGATGGTTATATGAAGAAGCTTTTCCGAATCGAAAAAACTGGTGGCGGTCAAGCGTCAATTGATGTTTTACTTTTTAGCACAGCTCCTGCGTCTAACACCAAAACACATATCATCGTTTATGGGGCCTATGGCTATCATACCAATTTGTCTTACTTTCTCCATGACCCGGCTTATGAAATTGAAAACGGCCATGTTGCATTTGGCAGTAATATTGACATGAAACTAAACAAAATCCTCAACCTGCAGGATAACCCCTCAAACCCACAAGATGCTGTAAACAAAAGTTATGTGGACCAGAGGTTGCAAACCAAACTCGATACGATTGCACAACAAAATCTGAATATGAACAACAATGCCATTACTGATCTTGCTCCACCCGTCAATTTAGATGATGCGGTTACAAAAAGATATACTGACGAGTATTTTCTTCGACGAGACGGTTCGACTGCAATGTATGGCGATTTGTCGATGGGTGGAAATAGAGTGACTAATTTAGCGGACGTGGTGAATGAAACTGATGCAGTGAACTTTAGAGTTTTAAATCAAGCTGGAATAGCTATTAGATCGAACACTTTATTATTGAATGGAATAAATGCGATGGCAGCAGATATGAAACTTGGAGGGCATAAAATCATTAACTTAAAAGAAGGAACAAATAAAACCGATGCCGTAAATTTAGATCAATTAGAAAAAAGTCATATTTCATCTGCTTCTCATCCAAAGAATGCTTTCAAATATTTGATGAATGATATCGATGAAGTCAGTACTGAATATGGCTTGAAAGTTAATGGATATGTCAATTTACCTCGTTCACCACATTTGATTTCAAAAAAGGTCATTGATATAGACTTGAATAAAGAAGCTAATCATATTTACAGAGCTAGAATTGGATTTAATATGTACACAATAAAAGATGGAAAATACACTTTCATTCTTGAATGGCTATTTCCTGATTATGAAGGAATGAGTCTTAGTAGTGTAACATTCAGTGCAACTGGTGGAATTACAATTCATAAAACTGTAGGGAGAAAATTTGATAACAGAAATGAAGATCATTCGAGATATTTATTATGGATTGAAAAACCATCAGCAAGTTCACCACCTGAATATTTATATTGTACGATTCATATTAATGCTAACCCAACTTATCCAAATAAGTACAAAGTTCATTGTGTTGCATATGGTATTGATTTTGAAGCTGTAGACGTTCCATCAAGTGTTTACGACTTCTCTGAACCTTTCAAAATCGTTAATGAAAAAATACAATTACAAACTGATTTAGATTTGAATGGACATGCCTTGATTAATAATTCATCAAACTTATTTGATGGTCAAAATGGTGAATTGACAATGCTAAATAACATTAATATGAACAGCTTTCTTATAAGTGAGGCTAAACTTGGCGGTGATTTAAATCTGAATGGCTATAGAATTCATAATAATAGTTTGAATCTATTTCGTTCAAGCGTTACAGGTGTAATTATGGAAACAGCTTTCGATCTCGGAGGATTTGCTCTCTATAAGCCAAAATTAGGAGGTGATCTAAATTTGAATGGAAATAATATAATCGGTCAAATACAATATTTAAATTGCTCTGTCAAAGCCAAACAAGGACATAATAAGAATGCTTTAAAGCCTGTATTGATAAATGGCTCTGATTTTTTAGTCATTCATAACAATAACTTTTATATTAAGAAAATGTATATCATACAAGGAACAAAACCCGGAATATTCTACTTCAAGACAAAAGCTGAAGGTGGTGGGCCTTTGCCATTACCAGCAACTATTTATGAACACAGACAATCTTCTTTAAGTAGAAACATCACAACGGTTAACGTCAATAAATCATTATCGAGAGGCTATTTTATAATTGACTATTCACATCCTAATAGTGGAGAATTTGATACAGCATTCACACTTGAAGTGGTCATGAATTAATCTAAATTAATATTATAATGGGTATATTCAATCATTCACTAAATCAAGACAATAAAGGTGATAAAGGTGATAAAGGTGAAAGAGGTCTCAAAGGTGATAGAGGTGATAAAGGAATTGGTTTTACATTAACTCAAGATGGGTATTATGATCTTGGAAACAAACTTTTAACAAATGTAAAAGCTGGCAATGATTCTGATCATGTTGTTGTCAAATCACAAGTTTCTGATATTGTTAGAGATAGTTTTTTAGATTTGTGGGTTTCTGAATTTATCAGATTATACTCAAAATGTACTTATCAAATCGACAGAGCGAATAATAATTTTTTAGATATGAATGCAGACAGAAAAGTTGAAACATTGTACGATCTCTCGAATGAAGAAAATAATGCAACACAATCAACTTTAAACATAAGACCCACTGTTTGTACCAAAGCTAATAAATATAATGGTCGTTATTATTTAGACTTTAATGGATCACAGAGAATGATAAGTCAAATCAATTTAAATAATAATGCTGTTAATATCTTCATTGTTTATAAATTAAATTCAAATACAGGTGGAAGTCCATGGAAAAATGGTCTTTTTGGTCATGATAATAGAGGTTATGATAAGTTTGTCAGCTATTACAATGGTTCAAATTTAGTTATAAGTGGTGTTGATCAATCAAATTGTGTATATTTTGGTCCAGCAGCATCTATACAGAACTTCAGAAAGATATCTGATTATTCCTCAAATGATTTGGGTCAAATAAATGTTTGGCACTGCTTGTCTGTTCACTGGGATAATTTATCTTCTCCAAAAACAAACACAAGTAAAATCTATTGGAATAAAAAACATATTGGAAGTTTTACAGCGGCTAACAGAAGTGGTAGTCGGCAAATGACTTTTGGTGATTTGGATCCTAGCTCCATCGCACCTCTTGACGGTAGTGTTATTTTTTTCTGTGTGTACTTGGATTCTATATTAGACGAAAAAACAATTTCAGATCATCATCAAATTTTAATCCAACGATATAATATAAATGAACAAAATAATTAGATATGTGAGATGGTTTACTCGAGATGCTGAACGAAAAAACCCTGGTGTTGACAAGAGGATTTTGAAATCAGCTTTGGTTTACCAGTATTTGCATCACAAACATTTTAACAAATATATTGAAGTGAGAGACATTATCCAGGAGCATATAGGCATTGGATTAATCGGTCCCGGTGAGGGCTGCTTAACACATTTTTTGGAGCATACTCTTGGTTGGATTGATACATTACAGACACATGGTATATTACACGATGCCTTCGGTAGGTTTTATGTCAAACATGCACTTGATAGAGGATATTCTTATGCTCTACCGTCTTTCTTGACGACTAAAATTAGTAAGTTATCACCTCTAAGTGGGCAATTGTCTGGTTTGTGGTACTGTGTGTTGAACAGAATCGTTATATAAGCATATTGTATGAAAGAGCGAAAAAGCATATTCAGCTGGAACCATATTTCAGGCGAATTAACAGAAGATCAGGTAAATGAATTAAAAGCCTATTACCACACATATCACAGAAAGTGTTGGGCTCATAAACAGGCTGTTAAACGGTTCAAAAAATGGAAATTACTGGGGAATTCCTTGTCCATCATCTTTGCAACTGGGGGTCTCGCCACAAGTGTGGCAACAGGTGGTGTTAGTTTGGTAGCCATCAGTACAGCAGCACTTTTGATACAAGGGTGGATGAAGCATAAAAACCTAGATTTGAAAATCCAGAATTGCACATATGCTTATCAAAGCTATCAACATCTACTCAATTCAATAAAAGACAAGTTGAGAAGTGGTGATTTTGATGCTTTAAGTATACAAATCTCAATGAAGAATATCGATGATTATGTGACTGATAATAGTCCAATTATTGATAAGTACCTACAGAAATATGATGAAAAATTCACTGCTTGATAATACGAATAATCTTATCAAATCTCAACAATAGAATCTCAACCCAATATCGATCATAAAATCCAAGCGTCGTTTTTGATCTAGTAACTATTATTTTATCAAATGGAAGATCAAGCATTAAAAATATTTGCTTAAGCATAAATTTCGTACTTATCATCCTTTTACGATTCTTATTCACCAAAGGAAGGACAGTGTCTATCTCTTGGAATATTTTCAATATTTTGCCTTTATCTTTTACAGAAATTTGAAGTCCATTCTTACAACATATATCATTTATCACATTTTCAATATGGTACTTCCGATGATATACAGATTTTCGCCGTATTTTATACATATTATTATGAAAGTCGACGTACTCTTTACAATAATCATAGCTGTGGACTGAACCACAATTTAGACAAACATTTTCACCATCATCGTTAAACATTTTCTGATTATCACAGCAAGGTGCTTTCACACTTTTAACAACTTTGACCAATAGCTGATCACAAAAATAACATAACAATTCTCCCATATTCTTTAATTCATTGTGGATTACTGAATTACAACTCATTCTATAATATTATGTGATATTTTATTTTTAAATAGGCGATGACTCATTCCCTGTTTTCCGAGAATGTCACGCTTGGTGATTTTTCCGAGAATGTCACGCATTTTATGAAGTGTGCTGACCTTGGTTCCATCAGATTGAACAACTATAGATTCCATCAAATTAAATAACTATATATTCCATCAAATTAAATAACTATATATTCCATCAAATTAAATAACTATATATTCCATCAAATTAAATAACTATATATTTCATCAAATTAAATAACTATATATTCCAGAATACGAGATCAGAAGGCAGTAGTAGTTTGGGGAAAACGAGATCAAATGATTTCGTACCCCCAAACACTATACTACTTATAGTGAATAAACGCGAAACCTCCACGCGCCTTGTTGCTTAACAAGGAAGACGAGGTTGAGTGGATTGATCGTCGAATGATTGTTTAATATAAAAACACGATAGATTAAGTTTCATTGATTTACCTGTTTGGATCTGCTCCACTCTCTAAAAGAAACTTAACGCACTTTTGTCGGTTATTAACAACGGCGAGGTGAAGCGCAGAATTGCCCTCGCTTTCACACGCATCCACATCAACTCCACTTTCAATACATCGCTTCACTTTCTTTAAATGTCCTCTAAATGTGTAGCCAATCAAGCTTACTGCCATTTCACCGCCTCTTTTGGTAAGGTAGAGGAATATAACATAAAGGCAACGGCTAAATGGAGCGCGATCTCGTCATCAAGTCATTTCTTCTTTCGAATTCATGGAAAAACGCGCACGAAGAAAGCACTAGGGCATTACGTCACAATTGCTTCGCAAAATTAGAAGCTGCAGTGAGAAACTTGCAGCTTCTTTGAATTTTTTGGGATTTCTTTGTAACGCGATTTCCATATGAGTAGTAGGTATTTCTGTCTACCTCTCTTTCTAAAAGAAGATCTGAACGGGCTGGCGGTAATGGCGTAAATAATAATGATCTCGTCAGTTCTGGCTTGAGAGTTCAAGGCTTTCATATCCTTTCGTGTCCCAGAGCACTTTCATAATTCGAATTTAACCTTTTTTCTTTACATTTCCATCAAGGGACGATTGATTCGATTGTGTTAAAGCAACGGCCTCCCGTTTGCAACTGGGAAGATCTGCAGTCATTTATTCCGTCTATTTTATTTGCGTCTTAATCTTGACTGCCATCGGTCAGCCATGTCACTGTTAATAGTGAGCTTTAGCAACGACGACGGCGATGGCAACGAAAACGTCGTTTCAAAACTGATATAACTTCTCGTTGTTGTAACGCTTTCGCTATTATTCCAATTTGTTTAGCTTGTAAAATGTCGGCGAGCTATCGGGGAACTAAATTTCTAGGAACGGCGTTAAAGTGAGATAAAACGAAGACAAATTTACTGTCATGTACTCGTGTTCTCGAGAAACCCTAAAATTTGGTCATTTCACTTTGTTGTTTTACAGAGGACGGCAAAGAAATGTACCAAAATGTAAAATGCACGCGTAAAACCATTGTTTGTGCTCATTAAATCTACTGTTTTGACGTTCTCGTTACCGTTGCCGTCCTCGTTGCTAAAGCTCCCTAATTTATTAGTTACGACACTTAAGCCCCCGAAAACCGTATTCCCCTACAAACAAACGTCCTCCAAATCTCAATCCAAAAATGAGCCACAAAAAATATTAGCCATTGACAATTACCTCCAACCTGCAAGACATATAATGATGATGATGATGACGATGATATTCTTTATACAGGATGTGTTCGTCACATTGATTTTTGGCACCCTTTTGCCACTACTTTTCATCAAGCTTAAGACGCTAGAACTCACTTATGGTGAGTATAGCCGAGTCGCGCTTCAAACTTAAGAAAAAGACAATCAGTTAAAAAATTTATGACTAAGAATTCCCTTAACCACGAGATGAAAAATAAGCTTTAGTCATAGCGTTAACAAAACAACAACAACAACAACATCTGCAAACCATTAAAATACTTTATTTTATTCACATTTACGAGTTTTAAAACACACAAACGCCATCTGCATGGGAACTTCCAGGCTTTTTCATGCGTAATTTGCCCTAAAACCTATTTCGTAAAACAGCCTAAAAACACGCGCAATCCAGTGCAAGGATCATAAAACCTAAACAAATTGAATTGAGACAAATATTCTTCTTCGAAGCACACACTGCATTTCAAACAACATTTAAAGAACGCGTGATAAACGATGGTTCTTCACTGAAACCATGGCAACAGTCATTAATCATATTTACCCGAGTAGGTTTTAAAAACGGCAGTTCAGTTGGAACTTAAAAAACTGAAAGCTTTAAGACCTAAATTTCATAATTAAACTTCTTACATAAAAAAAAAACATTGCATTAATGCGTTATTCACGCAACTTCGTTAGCTTTCATTGAGGCCAAATTTGTCGCAAAAAAGTATGATTTCAGCACTCTCCTTCCCTACCACGACTTTCATAAATAAAATATTGACTCGGTGGGTTTCACGGGATGTTTTTCCAAGACTTGTGGTTCCCTTGGGGAAAGAGTGGGACAAAGGAATATTTAGTGTAATTAAGTGCTTTTCTCATATATATATATATATATATATATATATATATATATATATTATATATATATATATATATATATATATATATATATAACAACAAACCAGAAGGCAAACTAAATTATATTGCATTAGGCGGTAAGGGACTGGATTTGCTTTGACTTGATAGAGCGGTTTTCAACTGATCTTCGAAAGTAAATCACATTTACTCTGTGATTGGCCAGCAAAACTCGCGCCACTTTTTCAACCAATGAGTAGCAAAACCAAAACCTATCGCAACTTATATGCGCGCATTTTCCCGCGCTTAGCGCCTGTTTCATGTAAATGTTTCGTATTCTGATTGGCTCATTGCGCTGTTTGCGTCTGTTGTGATTGGTCAGAGTATGTACGTTGGTTTTGGTTTCACGACACTCGATTGAAAAGCGCTCCAGCAAATGGTAGTTACATTAAGTTCATCTCGATTTTGTTTTTCAGTTATTTTCGGTCAATCGGTAAAAAAATGTAAAAGAGAGGAACACCAAATTTCAGTTCAATCCAGCTTTAAACGAAACATGTAAAAAAGACCAGTGCTAGATTTCGTTTTGTCATAAAAACTCTTTTCCAACACTTAAAATTCTCAGCAAACATTGCCTTGAATAAGAGACAATGTGATGGACTTGTAAGAATAAACGCTTAGTTCTTTTGAAACTTAACCTTCTTCCTTCCTGCTTCTACACGACTATGAAAAATACTTCCAAAAAGCTGCAATCGTCTGTTAGTTTTGTTTTTCCGACTTCGAGAAAAATTAAGAGGAGTCGTCTTGATTTTTATCACCCTCGTCTTTACCCTCTGTGCTCTTTAGCTGTGAGTCGTAGTGTTTCTTGAGCCAGATTAGCCACTTGCCGGGATTGCCAGTGAGGTAAGTGCTTTTCAGGGGACTGGGTACCGAGCCTCGCACCTGTGTGATTATTGTTATTTTCGAGGACCGTGTTGCATCGTGGTACGGTCGGATGATCGCCCCGCAGATGCCAGTCTCCATCCTAAAGGAAAAACGAAGCGGTCAACAAGCGACGAAAGCAGCCATGCGTTTACACTACCTGGCGTATACAGAATAGATTGTGGAAAACGTAACTGCCGTTAGATAAATAGGGAAATCTTACAGATAACTTCTACAAGACAGTGTAACAGCAGCTCAAATATGTCTTCAAATTGACATGACAATTTGTAATTACGTGAGAAAATAGTAACACCAAACGTATGGCTTGTTGCTCTTATTAAGGATTTCGTTCATGGGCGAGCCAGGAAGTATATCGCCAAAGCTCATGGCTGAAGCAGCGTAACCAACAGCAGAGAAGCAATTTCCTGCTCGACAGTGTACATTTTCATACTGTAAATGATTATCCTTATAAGTAGTTTTTTCGTAAAACATTTTAGTATAAAAACTAGCGATAAAAACGACGTTTCGATCTCTCTGAGATCATTTTCAAGTTGAAGAAAAAGCGAATGAAATATACATATATAAGTACAAATTAGGGCGTGAGAATGTCCAACGATAAAATATGTAAATACAAGCGCTAAAATGTAAGTGTTAAAATAATAAAAAAAAAACTATATAAATAACTTTGCACGGATTCATCTACAGACGAAAACTATGAAATCACAATGTAAATAATCATAATCATGATAATCAGGTCTACAAGAAAGTAGTACATTATAGCTTTCACTAAATAGTCACAATTTGGAAACTTTATAAACGACCAGAAAATTACCATCTCTTCAAAATTCTATGTAACAGTGTTCATTGAATAGTCAAACGCCTCCTCCCTCCCACAACCCCGCCTTTTTTTTTTTTTTACCATGACGCAGACTGAACATTTCACGCTGAGCTGTTACTCTAAGTGGAGCGGGGAGAAAAAGATCCCCTCGGAGTTAACGAACCTCAAGACGTTGACTTCGGTGTCGTCTCCAGGGACGCTCGGGTGATTAGCTGCTTTCCAGGCCCACGCATAATATGGCTCTTCGTCTTCGCGGTCCAAGCTGGCTAACACAAAACAACGGTTCTTCTTCTCCTGTGAGCTGCACACAGCCAAAAATACAGAACCAATAGGAAGTTTTCACTGGCATATACGATTTATGCATTATTAAGGGTCTCAGCAGTTTCAATTAACGTTCGGTAAATAAGAATTACAATGATCCCCTCGGTTACAAGGACAATTTTGTTCCAACACTGATGTTTTACAAACACACTGAATAAGAAGCCATCCTAGAAATGCTTCTTTCTTGACGGCTAGCTCAATTACTCTCAAACTCAATGTAATGATGTTTAGCAGGAACATTTCGCACTATCCAAATTGCACCGCTCCGCGAACTGGTGCCTCACTAATCAAGCTCTCCGGGTTGACACCACAGAGCATTTCCTACGTTGGGGTGGGGGATAGGAACTCACTAAACGTACCATTTGAGTACTTTGAAGTCGGCCATCTCGTCAAGGAATGATACGCCATCGAAAGTCTTGTCCCATTTGGAACGTTCTTCCCAGTCAGAGACTAAATCGATTGCTAAGATAAAAAGACGTAAAATCATCAATAAACACGGACGCACCCCAAAAAGTACCGATGCAATGGCGCTTTTCAGTTCTGGTAATCCAGGCTTTTTAAAATTAGCAAATCAATGAATGCGGCGTAAAAAAACATCCTGTCTCAGTATTCTGTGAAATTTACAATCTTACAAGCATTCAGTAAACTGCCTCATCTTGCTTTCGAACAAATTGGTTTCGATCAGGCCAGTTCTGACGAATACAGAGTGCCACCGAATGTAAACACTATTGTTGGCCGGAAGCATGACTGTTTACGGTGAATGCCGAGATTGTATTCTTTGATAGAACAGTTTGCCATTTTTGCAAGCGCAACCGGCTTTGTAAAGGTGCCATAAGCGAGAGGAGCGCTTGTCAGTGCATCCCGCCCTTCTCAGTGGTTTTGGCGCCATTCCTGTCGGTTGCGTCCACGGTTGCAATCCAAGAGAGCAGCATATGAATGTTGTGCCGCGTAGCACTAGGAACACAAATAGTGGAACAGAGAATTAACTCTGAAGTGTAAATTAAAGTGCTACTTAAACCCATGAATAACCCACTGGGCGTTAGCTCTAGTAAAGGGAAACACGGAACCACACGAGGCAAAGAAAAAATCTTTTTGACCTCGGTGGGAATCGAACCCACGACCTCGTGTGGTTCCGTGTTTCCCTTTACTAGGGCTAACGCACAGTGGGTTATTCATGGGTTTAAGTAGCACTTTAATTTACACTTCAGAGTTAATTCTCTGTTCCACTATTTGTGTTCCTAGTGCTACGCGGCACAACATTCATATGTACCCTTACTTTCTCTTTGCCGCGATTCACCATCTAAAATCGTCCCCGACTTTCTCTGTGCGACCTTGTAGCTCAGTCGGCAGAGTAACGGTAGATCTAATCCGGAGGTCGTGGGTTCGATTCCCACCGAGGTCAAAAAGATTTTTTCTTTGCCTCGTGTGGTTCCGTGTTTCCCTTTACTAGGGCTAACGCCCAGTGGGTTATTCATGGGTTTAAGTAGCACTTTAATTTACACTTCAGAGTTAATTCTCTGTTCCACCAAGAGAGCAGCAGTTTGATCAGGGTGAATGCTTTCAAATCACACGGGAAATTAGTGGATCAGTCCAACCCGACGTCTTTGCAGCTGTGGTCAGTCTTTCCGTCATATTTTGGGTCATGTCCAGTTGTATAGCACCTGACAATCACGGCTTGAGCGGATTATCAAACGACACTTTGTCCAATCTGTAGACAGTTTCCGGCAGGCTACCGGTAGAACCACGTACACCAGTTAGTTACCAGGCTTCTCTCCGCCTCCAACCGACGGCGTAAAAAAGGGAGGATCGGAGCGAGCCTGCTCGTCACGCTCTTCTTATATAGATGGCAGGGGCAAGTTCACAGACTATGGCGCTTTATTTATTGATTGCTGTTACTTTAAATGATATTGTTTGAGGAAAATGGACAACGCTTACCATCTCTGTATGGGACATCTTTCAACACCATGATCGCCTGCAAAGTATTAAAATCGCATAAAAGGTTCCTTTTAGTTACAAAGACGGATATTAAGACGTACAGGATCAGATGTAATGTGGCTGAGTCATGTTCTTGGAAAGTTGCAAGTTCAGATACCAGACTAAAGAAGCCCTTAGATAGGTGGACAACAACTGCAAGACGCAGCCTTGGGATTAACCATTATGGAACTGCGAGAGATGGCTTGAATTAGACAAGGATTGTTGCAAAACAGAGGTAAGAAATTCGTGGCGCCCTTAAAAAATTGATTGAGGAAAGAAGAGAATTGGAGATAGACGTGAATTCAAATGATTGTAGCTATACAGTGTCTGGTTACCTTGGTGACCGGCGGGCTTCCCCTCTCAATCCCTTTCCGTGAGTAGATCTCCAGCTCCCTTGACTTTTTCACTCGCTTCCAAGGTTTGAAGTCCTCGTTCTCTATGGCCAGCAGTTGGTCAATATCAGAGTCGGTGATTGGATTGGAGGGTGAATACAAATGCGGCAAGCTTCCCATGTCCAGTCCCCCATACCAGCTCGGAAACGGTCTCAGTTTTCCCTCCTCTTCGTCAAATTTGTCAAAGAAGCTCTCCACTGAAAATACATTTCAAGATAAATGCAACTTTTCGTATTCACTTAGACTTTCATACACCAAAGCTGCGTCCACACGAAGTCACGTTTGGTTAAAAAAAGAAGGCGAGAAGTGCACAAGAAAAATGATATATAACGCTGACGAACGCAAACGAAACGATGAAGCTGTTTTTGATTAGCCTATTAATGAACGTCGCTTACGTTATCAAAACCATAGCTTTTCGATTGTGATATAGTTTTACATTTTTAGCATAGTTAATTTAATTTTTAATGATATTTTATCGATTGTAATAATTGTAAAGCGCATTAGATCATATATTTTTAATGAATTTTAATTTTGAGCTATATAAGTAACAAGTTTATAATAGGATAATAGGAAACCAAACGCAAAGATCGCTTCTGCATTAAGGACTATTTTAATAATTGCGATAATCACCGACCGTGAACAGAATAACATACCCTCGGCCATTTGTACAGCGGGATCCGTGGGCAGCAGATGGTCGCAACGCGGCTGGCACCTGAAAGGCATCACGTCCTCGATCAAGGAAGATTGAGAGGACGTAGTCGAGGGCAGTTTGTCCCTAGAGCCCTGGTGCCTAGTGTTCGTGGTGGTGGTGATCACGCGGATGGTGGAGGTGACCTGGGGAGAATCCTTCAACAAAACAAAAGGATAGACTAAGTCTTTTCGTCTCTTGCGTAACGAAGAAGCTACTTGGCTAAAAGAGGCAGGCGTTTAAAGGGTCCAGCTTTCGGTAATCGCTGGGTCGATACCATATAGTCCCTGCAGTTCTTAAGGTTTAGCAGAAGGTTCGCTAATTTGTACTCCACATTCGAAACATTAGTTATACCTTAGGTACAAATTTGGGGGGAAAGTGCAAGTACTGGCTACCCGAGATAACTATCATTAGTTTGTTCGTCCATTCGTTCATTCATTTGTATGCAGAGGCAATTGGAATGGGCTGGGGTGGGGTGGGCAAAAAAACATCACATAAAACCAAACCAAGACTGAAAGATCACCTCTGAGAGTCCGGAGCAGTAAAAAACTGGGCTACTACCCGTGACGAAATATTCTGTTTATATTAAACATTGCTTTGCTTAAAAATTATTTAGGGGCTGTGGATTAATTGTTTTAACAAATTTGTTTTACCACGTCCGATCCAATCCCACCCCCCTACCTTCCGTTTTGTTGAATAATAATTCGCTACCACAGTGTTTTGACCGCGTTTTCAATCAGGCGGGGCAGTTAATTTGGAGCCCAGATTTGTCTATCTTACATTTTTGTTTTATTCTTACTGAGAAACGAAAAGAAACAGCTCCACATCTCATCCACAAGACCACAACAAGAATATAAAACATGTTCTGCTCTGAGCTTATACAGTTGTATCAGATGAAACATGTTTACCTTTTCGTCCTTGTCATCAGGCCTCCTCGTCTCTGGACTTTCGCTGACAAATAACGCGGGCTCACTATATGAAGTGTCACTCACGGTAGAAGACAAGGACTCGTTAGCTGAACAAAAAAACATTGAAAATACAATAGGCCATTTCCGAATTAAATGTGGCCTCTTTATCAAAGATAGGCCTGGTGCACACAACCATTCGTATGAAAATGAGTTTAATTTGCATGTGAATGAAAACTAATTTCCATATGAAAAGATAAGCACCATGACTCGCTTTGAAAAAGAGGCCAAAGGTAATTTGGCAATGACCTATTAGTAAGACATTTTTAAAATTAAAGTGGAAATTTAACACGATTTACAAATAGACGAGTTTTTCGTTTCTTCGAAAGAGCCGTGATTGGAAGGGAAATTCGGTGAGTGCATGCTTGGAAGGCGGGGTATAGGTTGGGCGTTGGGGACAAGGCTGGTTGAGTGCTAGATTTTATCTTCGCCTTTTCCCCCATGTTAATCAATCATTTTATCCCTCACCACCCGGGAAAGTTTCAAATCCCAAATTTCGGGATGCTTTTATCGTTTTGGTGATGAGATCTTAAAAAAAAAAAAAAACAGAAGGGGAGACCAAATTATCTGCTGTGAGAGACTAAACATTAAAAAAATGGTTTGACTTTGGCGATAAACAACGCCGCAGCTTTGCACAAACAGTTCCTACCTGGCACTTCAATATTCTCTCCATTAATAAACATCCATTTGGTCTCAAAGCTCTTGCTGTCCCTTTTTCTCCTTTGCCTTTCCTTCCACGACGCTCTATCTTCTCGGCTTCGCAAATCCTCTTCGCTTTTCCGTCGATAAATTTCTCCACTTCGTCTTCTCTCCATTTGTTTCAACTTCCACCTCTCTCTTTCCTCGCGCCGTTTCTGTTCCTCCTCCATTCGCGCTCTTTCTTCCTCCTCAATCCTTTTGCGCTCTATTTCATCCAAACGCTTCTTTTCTCCCTCGTCAAGCTTCCTTCTTTCGATGCTCAGACGCTTGTTTCTCTTGCTTTCCATCTGCTTGCGTTTTTCCTCCTCTTCCCTCTTCTTCTTCTCTTCCATCTCATGGCGCCACATGCTTTCTTCTTCCTCTCGCTTCTTTCGGTCTTCCTCCAACCGCTTTCTTTTTTCTTCAAGAGACGTCTTCCGCCGAATCACCTCTTCCTTTCGTTTCCGCTCGTCTTCCTCTCTCCTCCGTCTTTCTTCCTCTTCGTGCTTCAACCTCAGCTCCGCTCTGCGCTTTTCTTGTTCTTCCTCCTGCTCTTTTCGCCTTCTCTCTTCCTCTTGTCTCATCTTTTCTTCTTCTTCCTTCTTCTTTCTTTCAGCTTCCTCTTTTCGTGTCTTTTCTTCTTCCTCCCTTTGCTTACGATCCTGTTCGATTTTCTCCACCCTCCATTCAATCCTGCTCTTCAATCCTGGACCTATCTGCAAACTTGTTACAGACACATGTGTTGTCTTTTCCGGTTCATCTCCACGCCTCATGACTCTTAACTCTGACCTGTACTCTTCCACAGCTTCCGCCTCAGCAAGTTCTTTTTCCTTCTGCTTCTTGCGTTCCTCCTCCAAACGTTTCCGTTCCTCGTCTCTCAACTTCTTCAGGTCTTCCTCGACCTTCCGAGGTGCTTCCACGGTTTTTTTCCATCCCTCTTCCTTTTTCTTTTTCTCTTCCATCCTATTTTTCGCATCCTCCTCGTCTTTCTTTGTTTGCATGGTCAAATCAACATCTACAACTACAACGCCAGCCTTCTTTTTCCATCTCTCTTCTCTTTCTTTTCGAAGATCCTCCAGTTTTTTCATTTCTTCCTCCATGCGTTTCTTTCGTTCTTCTTCCCTTTTCTTTCGTTCTTCCTCTCTATTTTTCTGCAATTCTTCCTCGCGTTTTCGCCGGTCTTGCTCACGTTTCCTTCTCCCTTCTTCCAAAACAGCTTGTAGTTCTTGGTCTCGTTTTTTCCTCTCCTCTTCCCATTTTTTATGCTCCTCTTCCCATTTCAATCTTTCTTCTTCACGCTTTTTCTTCAGCTCTTCATCTCGTTTTCTTCTCTCTTCTTCTTTCTTTTTCTTTGTGTCCTCTTCTGCTTTCTTTCTTTCTTCTTTCTCTCTCCCCCGTCGCTCTTCGTCTTCTCCTAGTATCAATTCTATTTCTTCCATTCGTTTACGATGCTCTTCTTCAATTCTAGAGTATTCCTTTGTCACAGGACTGAGCCTTTCTTCACCTTGTCCCAGTATCTTCTCTGGCTCATCTTGTCCATCAGGTTTTTCTCTCCGCTCTATCAGCTTTTCTTCATCGAGAACCAATTTTATACTCGCTTCGGCTTTCATTCGTTCTTTGTCCATTTCGTCATCTGATGACTTTCGTTTCCCCTCTTCTTGCTCAATAATATGTTGAATTTCTTCTAATCTGTTTTGTTGTTCTTCTTCCTTTCGCTGCCGTTCCTTCGCGTCTCTGATAATCTTCTTCTCCTGTTCTTTTAGCGAGTCTTCGTTTTCGTCTGGGCCACCATTTTCGTCAACATGTGTGTCGCTCGCTGCCACCAAAACGTTTACTGTAAACAAAGAGATTTGCATTAGCGCCAGTCAACAGTGAACAAAATCGCCAAATGTGACACCTGCTGCCACCCAGTGCCTGGAAACGAAACGTTGAGAAGAGATGTGAACTAACGTTTTCTTCCGGTAGATGAAAATAAAATCGCATTCAACAAGAACATCGCCATCGCGCGATCGCAAACATTGACAGTCTTGTGATATACGTATAAGCTCCTAAGATTTATCAAAGAGACGGATTTAATAATGGTAAACAGCCTAGCGGCTGATCCCCTGCGGCTCAAAGCTCTTGTTCATCAGTTTTGAAAAACATAACAGAACAGAAATTATAGAAAAACAGAAAACCATTAATTTCGCGAGTTAGATCTAACAAGCTAAGCCCTCACGGGAGAGTCGCTTTTTCTCCAGTGTCGTATTCCCAAAAATTGCATTCAAATCTCGTGATAAGCTTAAAAGAAAACTAGAATTAATGGCAATGATTGTCGAAAGCTATTCCAACCTATGAATATATCCAGAGACTTTAAAAACAAGCTTTAATATAATCTGATAGCGGTAACTGGGTTTTTATTCAGAGCGAGGTTTGGATGTGCGCTTACCTTCACCAAATCCACCTTCTTTTTCAGCCTGGAGATCGACAGTTTCTTCTGCAAATGAAGAATATTTTAACGTTTATTATATTCTCTCAACATAAAACCACACTGAGCGGGGAAAGGAATGAATTTTAAAAAAAAAAACTCATGCGAGTCATTTAGGCAGACAACTAACCCGGAGGAAATAATATATAATAGATGAAAAAACATTGCCTAAAGGCCCGTTTTTCGAGACTCCCGACGAAAATTGAACCGGTTTTCAAGGACTGGAGGCCGTCATCCTTGACTTGAACTACATTCGATATTACTGTCAATACATTCACCAGCGAGAGTGGACGTAAAATAAACTTATTAGAATTTATGCAAATCACTAGACCTCGACTTTGCCAGTGACAATGCCTTCAGAGACGAATACCAATGATTACTTGTCGCATATAACTGTCATATTATTGTCGCCTTTGTTGACCGACTCTGGTGATAAGAAATTCAAGCTTTTAGTGAAATGCGAGGTTAACTTGTTTGTTGTGTTGAGAAACGGGAATTCATTAGTAAACGCTTGACGAGTTTTCACGCAAAATATTAATTACAGAAGAAAGGGAAGGTATACTGTGGTTTCTTTTCTTTCACACATGTAAAATCGATTGGAACACATACAATATCGTAAGATCCACTCAACAATTAAAACACAAAATGTAAATTTAATTGAACAGTGCGTTTGCTAGCACAGGAACATCACTTCCTCCAAAGAACACAGCACAAAATAAAAGGTTAAACGATAAATTATATCTCATGATTTGCGACCTCAAGTACTAAGAACACAAGATCAACGCATACATAAAAAGTAAACATGCCGGAATTTCGCTGAAAGCTAATACCATATTGCTTTTTGGTGCGCAAAATACGATGAAATTTGAGCCGTGAAAATTGCTGCGATATTGGGCGAAAAATCAGTCGACAGATACTGAGACCAGGCTAGATACCAAGCAAGCAACCCTAAAAGGTTGCCAGATAAGTGAATAGTGCGCTTTTCTTAAACGTTCTGTGAACATTGCACTGGGATTCGAAAAGTTGGATTGACATGGTCAATGTTTATCGTTAGTTTTCAGGGTTACGAACTACATTTAGCCTGCGTGCAGTCATCTTCCTATTTCCTATGTTCCGCAGGCTAACTACAGTCGGTTAAAACGCAGATTTGAAAAAAAAAACTTTTCCGGATCGAAACTGAGGTCCCTGAAAAGGGGCCACTAATAGTTCGAATGAAATATCGCTGATATCTCGAATTCAGTATTGCTTGATTTCCCCGTGGCTTCTCGAGAATTAACAATTCTCATGCTAGTAACGACGAATACAATTCTACAAAAACCAAATCATAAATTATCGAATTCTGAGCTCTGATGGACTTAAAGGGGCAGTGTCACGCTATGTACCATCACTTTAAAAAGCTTTAAACTGCCAATGCATCAGTGGAAACCTTAAAATAATCGTCTAGTTTTGTTGCCAAAGACTGTAGTACTGCATTGACACCATAAACATCTGTATTCCATGTAAGATGACGAGGATGGAAATGGATTGAAATTTGAAAAAACTTGCCAGTTTTTTCAAAATTCAAGCTATGCACTGATTGAAAAATAACCAAAAAAAATTATTATGGTTAGCTCTTCTTGCTAAAATTTCATTGGAATTCATCTTGTTGATTCTGTAGAAGCATTTTTTGCACGATAACATATAAAAGGCAGTAATTTTGGCAGAATTGAACCAAAAACAGCAAAAATCCCGGTGACAGTGCTCCTTTAATTTACATCTCAAATTAGAGCTTATGATGAATTCTTAATTTGTACGTTTATTTGGCGAGCCTTTCGGGCCTTGCATCGCCCGCGGCGCAACCGTTACTTGCAGTAAAAACTGGGCCTTCAATTTCATCTCTGATAAATTGGCAGTCACACAGTCACAATCATAATCCTTCAGTGGAAAATGCGTTTCCACGTATATTATTTCGTAAAAGATACTTCAATATATGCCGGTCTTGTTAAGATGTAGGACGGGATCCTATTTGAGTTGTTTTATATGGAGTCGGTAAAGGCCTAGTTTGCTGAGTGTTTCACTCAAAACAGGTGTGCGCTATAAATAGCAGCTCTCAAGATCTGCTAATTTCCTTGGCCCTGATCTGTAGCAGAAGCTACACAGTTTTCAGGGCCAGGACATTTAGTCCGTAGACTGTGAGTAGTCCCTTATTTAAAATAGGGATGGTAAAGCGAGCAAGCGCGAAAATTGTGTCTCCCCACCAGACGCAATTTTCGCGCGCGCTCGCTTTACCAAGAAAATTGAGGGCAAATTTCTGGTTGACTCCAGATGTGCGATGTTTTGCCTTCGTAGAAAAAGTGTTAGCTATTTACCCTACCTTCAGGAACAATTACGTCCTTATCCTTGTCATCTCTTGTGAGTTCGCGTAAAATCTGTCCATCATCTTCACTTGTGGAAAACCATCGTTGACATAAGAAATCAACCGATTCACCCGTTTGAGGATCTTCGACAGTGACCTGTCGAAAAAAGGCAATAAATCAGTCTGTATGTGAAGAAGCAAGAAAATGAAAGCCCTTGGAAATAGTTATTCTTTGTTTTTGTTAATTCAAATTAAAAAGGAAATTATCGACGTATTACAAGGTTTAACCATGCATTTTTAAGTCGTTGTGGAATTCAGTTTTATCAAGCTTTTTTTGTCGCCTGAAACCAGAATCCCTCATTTTAATCTGCTGTATTTGTCATCTACCCCTAAGGGTGGAACGGGGGGAGGAGGGGGCGGGGGGGGGGGGGCGGGGAGGGTAAAATCGATCTTACAAAAATCTCCCCTCACCGACGGGATAGGATAGGATAGGATAGGATAGGATAGGATAGGATAGGATGGGATGGGATGGGATGGAATGGGATGGGACGGGATAACTTTATTTAGACACGGTAAACTCATCAGTCACAACTATAAAAACCTAATTATTTACCAGAATTATTACAAATTATACAACAACTAGAACTACATTATTCTAAAATTACTCTAAATAATCAATAAATAATTATAATATTAAATGACAAGATAAAACCTGCCTTACATGAGTGCTGTGTAAAAATTCTAAATTTAACCGCCGACCGGTTAGCCCAGTGGTAGAGCACCGGACTACCGTGCGGGAGGTCGCGGCCGGACCAACACTCAGGGTCTTTAAATAATTGAGGAGAAAGTGCTTCCTTTGTAATGATATCTGCAAATGGTTAGACTTTCTAGTCTTTAGTCTTCTCGGATAAGGACGATAAACCGTAGGCCCCGTCTCACAACTCTTCATAATTGTTCTGTGGGACGTTAAAGAACCCACGCACTGTTCGAAAAGAGTAGGGACGTAGTCCCCAGTGTGGTGGTCTATCTCTACTAGAATGTGGTTACAGGGGAGGGATTTGCAGTTACGGGCCCACAGTAATTGGCGCACGCTGTTATAGTGTCCTTGCTAGGTCTCTGGCGAAGCTAATAAAAAAAATTTAACTTGATGAAAAGGAACGCTCGCAGCCAGCCCGGAACGCTGTAAGGGAGTCAGCCTGCCGCAACTCGATCGGCAAACTATTCCAAAGAACTGCTCCAGAGTAACTGAAGGTATTTTTCATATAGTTTGTGTGTGGCTGTGGGATAGCTAGTTTGTCCTCTGTGTCCCTTAAGGAGTCATCGGAGACGCTACTACGGTCAACAAATTTGGAGCTAAGGTAATCGGGAGTAAGACCATTAAGCGACTTATAAAACATCACAGCCTTATGGATTGTTCGTTGAGAATCAAGTTTTATCCATCCGAGTTTTTGGATGAGGTTATCAGCGTTGGCATCATAGTTCGAGTAAGTGAGTATACGCGCAGCGCGATTTTGAAGTTCTTGAAGTTTACTGGCTAGGGTTTTGCCGCAACATCCCCAGACAGAGTTGCAGTAATCAAAGTGAGGCTGTATTAAAGACATGAAGATTGATCGAAGAGTCTCGTGTGGAACGAAAGACCTCACTCTCTTCAATGCTCCAATACCAGACGCGATTTTCTTACATACATTCTCAACATGAACATTCCAGGATAAAGTCCGGTCAATATGAACACCAAGAGATTTCGTAGAAGTAACTTGAGTTATAGGTGCACCGTCAATCATAAGTGACGGAGGGTTGTGAAACGTGCTTAGCCTTTGCCTCGATCCGATCAACATAAACTCAGTTTTAGATGCGTTAAGAGCAAGCTTGTTAGCAGTTGGCCATTTTTCAACTCTAGCAAGGTCCTCATTTAAAATAGTGTTAATATTTTGGATTTTATTACTAGCAAAGGTTATGTGTGTGTCATCAGCATACAGTCGAGGTTCAGAATCTAATAGACAGTTAGGTAAGTCGTTGATATATATTATAAAAAGGAGTGGACCCAGACAACACTATTTTATCGAGATCCGGCGAACTCAGCGAACTTACCTTGTCTAAAAACCATGCTGCGCCAAAACCAGTGTTATCATGTCCGATCCTTATCTTTGTCAGTCGTCCCAGATAAGTGCCAGAAGAAATTGTGAAAGAATCTTTTCTAAAAACAAACAAAACAACAGGACGTATGCAACATGGCAAACAGAGGGCGATTGCCAAACAAACATTATGAGAAATATGGCGCTATTTTATCTTCTACCAACTTACAAAAACCGACATTAGAAATGACGGTAAATAAATGAAAGAGAATGTTGCTTACTGTCCGCGTTCAAAGTTGTTGCTGCTGTTGTCCAGCTTCTTCTCTCCTGAATCTCCTTCTTCTCCAAATATGGTAATGACGACATTAGCATCAGTCCCAGCTCCCCACTTATCTCCGGTGTATATGTGGACTGGGTACTGGTAGTCTATAATACAAGGAAAGAACATAAGTCAAATGTTGTCTTACTGGGTTAGAAAAAGATAACGCCCGGTCAAATGCTGTCGAGTACAAAGACTTTCACGTTTAGGAATTTGACTCGAGAGTTCACTTTTCCGATATGCTTCTCGTAATGGGCGAATAAAAGAACGCTGTTCTACCAGTGATATTATTTTCTCAGTAGTTGCTGGTGGTTTTAGCTGGTGAGCATTTTTCCAATTTAAACATTTCGAGAAACTCTGAAATTAAATAACAAATGTATCAAAAGGAACCTTATGATTGTACCCTTTTTTGTTTCATTTTACTTTGTTTTGTTTATACGTACTTTCAATGCTGATCGTTGCTCCTTCTTCAGACTGAAGATCGACAGTTTTTACTGCAAAGCAAATATTTTGTTTAGAGAAAGCATAGAAATTGTGATTTTTCGTCGTAAGTACATCTAAAAGCCGTGGTGTTTATTTCTTGAACAATTAGGTCGTATACGCCTTCAAAAATCCACCCAGCCTTTGCTCGCCAAAACGGGTTAGGTTCGATGTTGGGGTTTGGAAATTCGTTGTCTCACAAGCGTTAGTAACTGGTACCCTTCGCTATGCCAGTATTAAACTAAATTCTTACATATGATAGTAGTTTAAAGTTTGGCTCATTGTTTTGACTCTAATATACCATTTTGCTAATAATCAATTCCTGGTTAAGTGTGGGTAGATCCAGTCCTTTGTGGGGGCAAACGGCCATTTTAGGACGTAATTTGAAATTGTAATTATGACCGTTTGCACCCACAAAGGACTGGATCTACCCACAATTCACCAGGAACTAATCATTAGCAAAATGGTGTATTGGCTTCAAAGGATGAGAATCGTCTTAATTATTCCGCCTTCAGCTCAGCTTGTCCCTTACCAACACACTGCTAGATCCATAGAGTGTTCGGGTCTCGTCTCATACTGTACCGTATACATGTTTACGACACTATTGCAGCCAGAACCAGGTGGTACTTTGAATAGAAAAGAGGTTGACAGAGCCAAATACAACAAAGACAAAAAGCGCGACCGTGCTCATCGACAAATAACGGAAAGCCAATCAAGTTAGTGGAAAGTTTGTCCACTTTACACCTTCGAGAAGGCCCAGCAGTAAAACTAAAGAAATTGGTAAACCTGCTTATAGCACAGCTGTTCATAACGTCTCGTTGAAAACAGGACAAACGCCCAAAACAAAAGCCTAGCATTGACCTTGGTCACAAAACACTGACAAAAATCATTACTGAGGAACTAGCTTAATTAACGATTCGTATTTAGCTTTACGATATATTTAGCAAAGTAAGCAAGAATGCAAAGTTTGCATTTTCCCAAAACCATTAGAAGGAATCAATTATTTTCATTTCTCTCATTACCTTCAGCAACAATTGTTTCGTTTGCCTTGTCGTCTCTAGTCAGTTCACGTGAGATCTGTCCATCATCTTCCTTTGTGGAAAACCATCGCTGGCAAGAAAAATCAACTGCTTCTGCTGTCTTGGGGTCCTCTACAGTGACCTAAAAAACAAATAGGAAAAAGAGCGTGTTCTCACCACTATGAAATACTGCGGGAAAACCTTACAACTAAAGCGTTTTAATTTTTCACTTTCACACCTTAAATGAGCATAACATGTTGATTACTAAGTATCATTGTGAGCTAAGGTTTAGCCAGCTTCACATAAGGACATCACGCCTCATGGCCTTAGAAGAAGCCAACCTCATCTATTGTCTTAGCTTTTTACACTATTTTAATGAAATCCAAAAAGCGTACCTTGTCTAAAAACCACGCTGCACCAAAGCCGGTGTTATCGTGTCCAATCCTAATCTTTGTCAGTCGTCCAAGGTATGTTCCACAAGAAATGGTAAAGGAATCTGTCCTGAAAAACAACGCAAAAATGTATTCCATCTGGCAGCAGTAAGGAAGAATGCCAATGCCCTTGCTCTCCCATCTTTTTTTATCAAAAGAAAAAAAGACCTGTTCATCAGAAAAGATTTATCCTAAGCCCTGCTCCCATGCGAGCCCGTTCTCGCGTGGGATGAAGAGATGGAATGAAACAACGGATGCCCTTAACAAAGATAAAAGCAATTGATGGGGCCGAGCCGAAAATTTTATGAACTAAACGTAATTCTCTTACTGTCCGCGTTCAAGTTGTTGCTGCTGTTGTCCAGCTTCGTCTCATCTGATTCCCCTTCTTCTCCAAATATGGTAATGACTACATTAGCATCAGTCCCAGCTCCCCACTTATCTCCGGTGTATATGTGGACTGGGTACTGATATTCTAAAATACAAGGAAAGAATATTTGTCAAATGTTGTCTTACTTTGTTAGAAAAAGATACCGCTCGGTCAAATGCTGTCGAGTACAAAACTTCCGCGTTTTGGAATTTGACTCGAGAGTTCACTTTTCCGATATGCTTCTCGTAATGGGCGAATAAAAGAACGCTGTTCTACCAGTGATATTATTTTCTCAGTAGTTGCTGGTGGTTTTAGCTGGTGAGCATTTTTCCAATTTAAAACATTTCGAGAAACTCTGAAATTAAATAACAAATGTATCAAAAGAATTCAAGGAGCCTTATGAATGTACCACTTTTTGTGTCATTTTAATTTGTTTTGTTTATACGTACTTTCAATTCTGATCGTTACTCCTTCTTCAGACTGAAGATCGACAGTTTTTACTGCAAAGCAAATATTTTGTTTAGAGGAAAGCATAGAAATTGCGATTTTCGTCGTACGTACATCTAAAAGCCGTGGTGTTTGTTTCTTAAACAATTAGGTCGTATAAGACTACAAAAATCCACCCAGCCTTTGCTCGCCAAAACGGGTTAGGTTCGATGTTGGGGTTTGGAAGTTCGTTGTCGCACAAGCGTTAGTAACTGGTACCCTTCGCTATGCCAGTATTAAACTAAATTCTTCCATATGATAGTAGTTTAAAATTAGACTCATTGTTTTGGCTCTAATACACCATTTTAATAATGATCAGTTCCTGGTGAATTGTGGGTAGATCCAGTCCGTTGTGGGGGCAAACGGCCATTTTAGGACGTAATTTGAAATTGTAATTATGACCGTTTGCACCCACAAAGGACTGGATCTACCCACAATTCACCAGGAACTGATCATTAGCAAAATGGTGTATTGGCTTCAAAGGCTGAGAATCGTCTTTATTGTTTCGCCTTCAGCTCAGCTTGTCCCTTACTAACACACTGCTACATCCATAGAGTGTCCGGGTCTCGTCTCATACTGTACTGTAAACGCGTTTACGACACTATTCCAACCAGAACCAGGTGGTTTGAATAGAAAAGAGGTTGACAGAGCCAAATACAACAAAGACAAACAGCGCAACTGTGCTCATCGACAAATAACGGGCAGCCAATCAAGTTAGAGGGAAGTTTGTCTAGTTTAAACCTTCGAGAAGGCCCAGCAGTAAAACGAAAGGAATTTGCAAACCTGCTTATAGCACAGCTGTTCATAACGTCTCTTTGAGAACAGAAAAAAACGCCCAAAACGAAAAGGCTAGCATTGACCTTGATCACGAAATACTAACAAAAATCATTAGGAACTCGCTTAATTAAAACTCGGAATTAGCTTTGCGATATATTTATCGAAGTCAGCAAGAATGCAAAGTTTTCAATTTCCCAAACCCATTAGAACGAATCAATTACTATCATTTCTCTCATTACCTTCAGCAACAATTGTTTCCTCTGCCTTGTCGTCTCTAGTCAGTTCACGTGAGATCTGTCCATCATCTTCATTTGTGGAAAACCATCGTTGGCATAAAAAATCAACCGCTTCTCCTGTCTTGGGGTCCTTTACAGTGACCTAAAGATCAAATAGGAAAAAAGCGTGTTATCACCACTATAAAATACTGTGGGAAAACCTTACAACTAATGGGTTTTTTTTTTTTCACTTTCAACATGTTGATTGCCAAGTATTTTTATATCCAAAACGTTGTGAGCTAAGGGTTAGCCAGCCTCACATGAGGACTTCAAGTTTCCTGGCCTTAGAAGTAGAGAGCTCATCTATTGTCTTAGCTTTTTACACTATTATAGTGAAATCCAAGAACGTACCTTGTCTAAAAACCACGCTGCACCAAAGCCGGTGTTATCGTGTCCAATCTGAATCTTTGTCAACCGCCCAAGGTATGTTCCAGAAGAAATGGTAAAGGAATCTTTCCTGAAAAACAACGTAAAAAATGTATTATGGCAGCAGTAGAATGCCAATGTCCTTGCTCTCCCATCTTTTTTTATCAAAAGAAAAGAATGCCCTTTGGAACAAAGCAAGTCCTTAACAGCAAAGCACAAAGATAAAAACAATTGACGGGGCCGAGCCGAAAATTTTATGAACTAAACGTGATTCACTTACTGTCCGCGTTCAAAGTTGTTGCTGCTGTTGTCCAGCTTCTTTTCTCCTGAATCTCCTTTTTCTCCAAATATGGTAATGACGACATTAGCGTCAGTCCCAGCTCCCCACTTATCTCCGGTGTATATGTGGACTGGGTACTTGTGATCTAAAATACATTGAAAATAAATAGCAATTTATTGAAAGCCGTGTGAATACGGTTTGGGTCGAGTTACCTTTTTTGCTTAACCACGCAATAAAAAACATGGCATCCCATGGTAATGGCCCATTTTACCGTTACATGCTCAGTGACCTGGCATATGAATGAAAACGAGGCTGGCAGTGACCTTGTTTTGATACAGCCGTCACTGCTTTTCTCATCATGTTCTTATGCTAACTAACGCTGAAAAATGTCTTATTACAAATTAGAAAATGTCGTCATCTTTTTTAAAAATTACAGTTTACTTTCTGCACTCTCGACCATCTAACTAGTTACATTTGTAGAGAAAGACAGAGAGGTTTGTATCAAAACAAGGTCATCTCTAGACTCGTTTCTATTCATAGGCCTGGTTACTGAGCATGCAACTGTAATTAACAATTATTCACCGAAGTGGAGGTTCGCGACTCGGTAAATATCCACCACTTTCACCAACACTGAGGTGAATAATTGTTTTAGTATATACCACACAAGCTGAATAATTAGCGGACCAAATCATTACTTTATGTGTGACAATATACCGACAAGCGGTCGGAAATTGTAAATTCTCGCGCGCCAGCCTTTCGGAGGTGAATAGTACTTGCTATTCACCTCCGAGTTAACCAATCACAGCGCGCAAAAAGCACTATTCACTTGCGTGGTATATAATAAAATGGGTTATTTGGTTATCGTACTTCTTTTAGTTATCTCGTGAATATTCAGAAAATTAATCACGAGTATTTAAGGGATTTATCGTATTTATCATATGATCATGTGATAATAATAAATGACGTATCGTAAACGGTTCGTTTTTAGCTTGTATAAATTATTTGGCCAAGTGACAAGTGAAGTAAATTATGTCCGATACAGGTTACGCAGACAAGGAGGACAATGATATTCATTCTTTCGTTCGTTCGTTCGTTCCTTCATTCATTCATTCATTCATTCATTCATTCATTCATTCATTCATTCATTCATTCAAGATGTATACGTACCTTCTACTTTTTCGACCTCCTCTTCTTTCGACTGAAGACCAACAATGTTTTCTGCAAAACAACGACTTATTTTTCCACATTTAGTTGCAACAACAGACTAGTATAGTGAACCAAGAAAAAAACCATTCATGTTTCACTAAAGTGCGTCAAACAGAGTATCAGCGCGCCCGTTTCCGTCATAATCTCCAAAATTAGCAATTCCAAAGAAAGCAAACTATGATTTACTACTAAGACGTGATTCAGTTCTTTCAATTGAATTACATGGTTCAGCTCATAGTGTCATATGCTAGTGAATCCGATATTTTTCCTTGTAATCCCCTGAATCACTTTCCCTTTTACAGTTTTCATCAAACAAGAGGTCGCTGGGACGCTAGAGCCAGCCCTAAATAAGAACAGTGAGAATGTATTGACAATGATTCTGGGAAATACTATTTGTAGAAGATCCCGCTAGAACTAAGTCCGATAGGACCGACTTGGTTTGACGAGGGTGACACTTAACAGTAATTCAACTGACAAACCTGTGGCCCTCGAAATTCCGTATCGATATTGGTTTTTGGAGGGCAGGAGAAAACCGGATTACCCGGAGTAAAACCTCTCGGAGTAGAGTAGAGAACCAACAAACTCAGCCCACATATGACGCCGAGTCCGGGAATGGAACCCGGGCCACACTGGTGGGAGGCGAGTGCTCTCACCACTATCTGCTCCCCTAAGTGACGATGAACAGAACAATCTTCGTATAATTCCAAATCGAATAGAGCTCAAGTCTATCACCACTAGCTAATGACTCCACGGCTTCGTCAACAACTCCTGACCCCTCTATCATTGTACCAAACGTATTAATTAAAGTCATACTGTTTTCAATTCTGTTGTTACGTCTACCTTTATCTACAAGCGTTTCGTCATCTTTATCGTCTCTCGTCAGTTCGCGTGTAATCTGTCCATCATCGTCACTTGTGGAAAACCATCGTTGGCACGAAAAAGTGACCGCCTCACCAGACTGAGGATCTTCGACAGTGACCTGAAAATACAAAAATGAAGAGAATTTAAACCCAGTGAAACGCACGTAAATCGAACCCAAACATAGATCAAGAAGGAACCTTTTATCGCCCACTCACTGCCGATTCGTTCCTCCTTGAGGGCGCTACAATTGTGAAGGTAAGGTCTTTTCCCTAAAGCTTCCATAGCAGACCTCGCTCAAGAACGTATCTGGGAGGACAACACTTCCTAACAGGGATTAAGTGGTCACTGATTCTCAATCAGTTTCATACCTTTCACTATCTAGGTCACACCAATTTGCCTCGATCAAAAAACGAATATTTATCGGGGCCTCAGAACAAAGGTACCCAGAGCTCAAGGTATCTCCAATATTCCAACTAGCTTGCAGCGCACATATTATCTAAAGTAGCGACATTTGAGTGAATTGGCTTTAACGGCTACCTGTGGTCTCGACGTGAGTTCGGCTGTTGTGCTCCAATACTCTTTCCACGAAATCCAAACAACCCACCTTGTCTAAGAACCATGCTGCACCAAAACCAGTGTTATCGTGTCCGATCCTAATCTTCGTCAGTCGTCCAAGGTATGTTCCAGAAGTTATGGTGAAAGAATCTTTCCTGGAAAATAGGTTAACACGGACAAATTGAAACACAAGCTTAACTCATTCCTTCCGCACTCACTCACCCTCTCATTCATTCATTCATTCATCCATCCATTCATTCATTCATTCATTCATTCTGTCCTTTACTCACTCACTCACACTCACTCACTCACTACCACTCATTCATTCATTCATTCGTTCGTTCGTTCGAACGTTCGTTAATTCATTCATTTTCTTCATCCAGTCATTAACACAGTGTAAGACCTCGGTGATGCAACAAAGGCTAGTTAGCACTCCTCGGTCGAATCGCAAACTTCTATCAGAGATAAAATAAATCAAATACCTGTGAAAATGGATTGCCAAACAAATGGGAAACCCAGATAACGACAAACATATTACATTGAAGAAACAGGAAAGAAATCATATCAAAAAATGAATTTCCTTACTGTCCGCGTTCAAAGTTGTTGCTGCTGTTGTCCAGCTTCGTCTCTTCTGATTCCCCTTCTTTGCCAAATATGGTAATGACGACATTAGCATCAGTCCCAGCTCCCCAATTGTCACCAGTGTATATGTGGACTGGGTACTGGTATTCTAAAATGTAGGTTAAAAATAACGTTGCATGACGAAACTGTTCAGTGGTTTCTTTTAGCCTGTCTTTTCATATCCAGGATTAGCTTAACTTTAACATGAACAACCTGACAAAAAGATTTTGTACAAGGGACATGTATCTTAACTTCGTCCGCGTTTAATAAAGATAACGATGATGGTAACTATGTTCAGAACAGTCAACCTGGGGAAATGCTATCATGTGAATTAGTTTATTCTTCTTTCGCCACCCCACCTCTATCCACAATCTTTTCATCACCTTTGGCATCTTCTATGGTCAGTTCACTCGTCATCTTGTCCTGTTCCTTCAGCGAGTCTTCGTCTTCGTCTGCCTCGCCATTTTCGTCAACATGAGTTTCATACGTTGTCACCAACACTTTTTCTGTGAAACAAAAAGAATGGATCCTAATCAAAAATGGCTGCCTTTAAATTATTCTTTTGTTCGTATTCAAAACAGCTTTACCAATCTCGAACAAAAATAATTATTCAAAGGCTGCCATTTTTAATAGTGTGTATAGAGCGAGCGTTTGTTTGCTTTGATCTGGAGGCAGAAATAACGATTTCAGAAAAAAAAAATGATCTGGGATTTATTTGTTTGCGCTGCTCCTGTATTAAGGCCTATCTTCTTCCAGACTCCTAAAAACCTGTCTGAACCTTTCCATCACCGGAAATTGTTGGAATTTGAATCCTAAAATTGAGACAGTAAAA
The DNA here is from genome assembly GCA_016490735.1 of Pachyseris speciosa. Taxonomy (NCBI): domain Eukaryota; kingdom Metazoa; phylum Cnidaria; class Anthozoa; order Scleractinia; family Pachyseridae; genus Pachyseris; species Pachyseris speciosa. The sequence continues at coordinate 106,975 of JAEMWC010000611.1, read as the reverse complement.
ATCTGAAAATATTTATACTGGCTAATTGCACTGCAATAATACAGTTTATTAAGCTCCTTGTATTGGCAAAAAATGAAAAGACATTTCATCAAAGAAGTCATCGCAAACAAGAGGGCCATCTCCTCTTAGAAGGGTCCTTTGTTACGGCATTGCAGCATGGAAAAGATTTTTTTATAGAAAAGACTTTTATGACCGCGTTTGAACAGATTTAACTCTATTATCATTGCACATGCAGTTGGTATAATATACGCGAAAAAGACCGAAAGCAAACCAACGGCGAAAACCTGGGTTTCTTTAACCTGCGAAAAGGGAAGGCTCTCTTAGCGCGGAATTTTGCTTACGGGCTACTAGAGAGCGAAGCAAGTGGGAACTGGGGAGTTTATGGCAACAGATATCTTCTCTCGCAGCTCATGTGATCAATTCCGGCAGAAAAATAAATCACGAGTGAGACCCTAAAAGAAGAGCTTGACTTTGTGTTGTAGAGGCTCTGGGAGCATGTCTGGTGTGGTAGAAGACGCGTAGGATTTTGATCGAGCTCTCGGTCAGAAGACTGGGAGTGAAGGAAAGTTATCCCACCGTCTCTCTTTGAGTACACTGTAAGCCTGAACAGAACTCGCATCTCGGAGTAGCAGTAGATCCTCCTTCATGTTGGTTGTTCTGTGATGGACAGTCAGCCCATAGGGACCTGGGTGAGGGATGTGATCCTTTGTTGGACTAGCATCACAACGAGTTACAATCCTGATCCTTTTGTGGCATAGATTTAAGCACCAGCACCGACTTGTTCAAGTTGTTGCAATGAACGCATAGTTAACTGTCTCCAATACATACCTACGACGAACCCTCCTCCGTCTTCTGACTGCAGTTCAGCAATTTTGTCTGCAAAACAGAGATTGTGGTTACATTTAGCTACGCCTACGCCTATGTTAAATCGAAAAAGGGGCTGTAACGTTTACTTATTTCAAGTCTGAGCTTGCAAGTGCGAATTGCGAATTGTTACAAGTGGTTCAGTGGTCGATAATAGGATGAAATGGTAGAATTTTGGTTTTATTCCGCGCTTACGTTGGTTCATGATGTAGGTGATTAGGGGGGAATTGAAAATGGGAGAGGGTGGGGCAGAGGTCAGTGGGAGTTAATTTATGGACTCAATTAAGGGGGGCCAATCCACGGGCATGAGTGCCTCTGGGGCTAGTGTGGGCTCAATTTGGGGGCCGATTGGCGGGCATGAGTGTATCCAGGGCTGGAGTTAAAAGTATCTGGTAATTCAGTACAGTGATTCCACCCAACCATCCGGGTGGTATTGTACTTTTACAGGAAAACAACAATAGCTTGTCAGAGAACCAAACAAAACTAGGCAATGTGGCCAAAAGGACCAGTAGAAACAAAGAAAGTCAGATTGTAATTTATTTACAAAGCTAACCAAAATATTAAGCATGAAAGATATATAACACTTGTAACTCAACGTTATTTAGCTAAAAGCGAAAAAATGATAACGTAATTTGCGGTTCATTTGCACTGAAATGTGGCATGCAATCATAAGTTGTGCATGATATTTCTCACTCATGCTGGATTAATTACGACTTGGCCGCGCTTGAATTCGTAATGCAAATCAGTGTTCATCCAAGCCAGTGAACAGCGGCGTCCAAATCATATTCGGTGTTTACGTGTTTGAGAATTCAACTCTGACAATAAAGGTTTGGGCAGTGTTTTGATTGGGAATCCCCGAAATGCATTCACCCGCGCGAACTCAAGTTATCAAAACGTTCGTACAAATACATCCCGTTTTCTGTGGATATCTACATGCATCAGGTTGTTATTTGTCACGTATTGCTTTTGCGATCCCGTTTACAACGTTTCCAGCACTAAAAGTTTGCAGTCATAATGCTTACCCGCAATACCCGATTAACTCCTTCTTCGCGCAACGACCGCGTTCACACCGTGTGTCCACCCGGTTTTGTTGCGTGCAACATTTAGCGCAACAAACATCGAAGTAAAATCAGTTTCCATTTCTGCGAAATGCCCTGCAACAAATCATCGCGTGTCCACCTTCTGCATCATCACGTGCAACAGTCTCACGCAATTTTCAATTTCCAGACGATCATTTCCACTTGTATGAATAATCGCTGACCAAATGAAGAACCGTACCGAACTGCTCTAGTTACGTATTTAAGACGTTTTTCGTAAAAATTGCACTGAATGTTTCACATAATTTCGCAAGAGTGGCTGCCGAGGTTTCAAACATTGCGTGGAATATTACATCGTGTGTTCGTACCCTACAATATGCAATTTTTCGAGCCACTTGTGCCCTTCAATTGTCCAAAAGTTGCTCAAAAAAATTGCCCAGCCTGCAGAGCCACAAAGTTATACTATTATACAGGCTAGATGGAAACTGTCGGAAACGTCCAGCTTGGTAAAATTACAGGAAAAAAAAAACAGGAAACAATTTCCTAAACTCTTCAGAAAGACAGATACCAGAGTAGTGTTATGCGACTTAAGGCACAGGAATTTTTAACTCAGCTCAGTAGGTAGTAAGTATTTTATTTTCTATAGCACGTCAATGATCTTTGGTCTAGTTTGGAATAGTCTGCGGGAGACGACTGACCCTTGTCAAGCTTACGAAACAAAACAGGCCTTTAGACTGTGTGAATTATGTATGACTGAATTATTCTTTGAAATCTCTCCGCTCGAAACAAGACAAAATACGGTGTACAGTAACGAATTTCAGCTTGGGCGAGCGTTCTCCTTTCGTGAGAATTTCAGTCTGATTTTCACTAAGATGTCTATTTTGTTGCGAATAAATACATATGATAACTGTGCAAGGAGTTATCGAGCGCTAAATTCAGCGATTATGTATTCTTTATTCTTTATTTCACCATAAGCCACAAACACATACACACACAAGAAACATATACAATGTAACATGGGATATACAGTGCACCAATTATTATAAAAAATACTAATTAATGAATAGACATGTAGGATATCTGGGATATGGCTATGGCTATGGCTATGGCATGGAAGCCTTTATAGAAGCGAGTGAACGATGTGAATTTCGAGCACTGAATATCATGTAAATAGAAAAAATTAAAACAAGCAGCGCTTAGAGTCTAAAACTTCTTACCATAGCCTCCCGTTTACGAACGAGAAATCAATTGCGTATGAAAATGTTTCTATTATGGATTAAAAAAAATGAAACAAACTGAATACGAAAAAAACAGTTGACTGTGAATCCTCACCGTTAATGTTGAGAACAGCTCCGTACAGCTCAACTCGCATACACGGCCAGCAGTACCAATCGACAGGGCTAAACCTGACGTAGCGAGTGACAACTTCGTGCTCAAGATCCTTCCTTTTCACACTCTTGTTGTCTGTGTTGCCTTCAATAATCTGAGAAACATGAGTGATTTTAAAATTATTATTATTACGGAGATATCACTGCAAGCAAGCTAGAGAGTAGCCTCCTTCGCAGACGTCTTTGGGCTCGTCACGCGTTCCTTCCCCACGGACGTCTGCTGAACTGAACTGCCACTTCCGTTCGCCGGCGGTTAGCCTTTGTTTTGAAGAAACCAGTAACGAGCTGCGTAAGAATGGAAATCGACACCCGTGAAGTAATTTCCGGCAAACGATTCACGTGCATGGTCTGGGAGAATAATCCCGCTATCCCGGTCTCGAAGTCCTACTTTCCACAGATTAGAAAACGAACTACGATTGCCTAACCGCCGCGACCGAAAGTGGTAGTTCTTTTCAGCAGAAGTTCGTGGGGAAGGAACGCGTGACGAGCCCAAAGACGTTAGCCTGGTGGCAGGCGAAGAAAGGGGAGGGGGTGGAGGAGGGAGACGGAGGGGGAAAGGGAGAGGGAATACCCCCCTCTCCCCTTTTCCTTCCCTTTCCCTCCCCTTTCTACGCCTGTCACGCAGGCTAAAAGACGTCTGCGTTGGAGGCTAGCCAGAGAGGGACGTGATACTCGGCTCAGATTATGGCCACCCGGGCCCCCTACCCTCGTTGTAATCTATCCTTGAGCCAATCACAGAAGCCCCGAGGGAAATGCCAAGTTTTTCTAAATCAGTAACTATGAACCAGGAGATTACATGTGATATACTATTTGAAAGGTATTTTCTGGGGTATGCTATAATCACACCAAAAGAAATGGAGGAGGCCACAGATTGTTCCTTGTACACATTGGGTATTCCCCTAAACTATAGCTTAATTTGCAGCTCTCAGTGAATTGCTTGTTTTCAGATATTAACTTGGTCTAAAAAGTACACAGACAAAAAGTTCCAATATTTTACATTGTCAGTGAGACCAAAACAGAGAGTCAAAGAAAAAGAAACATTTTCTAAGTCTTTGAAGTTTTGAGAGATCCACTCGAAGATACTGTTATATTGTCAGTATGCACTAGGTGGCCTCAACTAAAAGCCTGGTGGTTTCTAGAGGTCACCTTGCCACATATTGTACTTCTTATAAATTGTGAATGTATTAGGAAAAAAGGCAAATAAATGATGATGATGATGATGATGATGATGATGATGATGATGATGATACTCTTACAGAAGTTCTTTGTGTTTTTACAAGTCCAAAATAGATGAACGAGAGTTTCTTTTTGTCCCTCGCAGAAGGAGGAAAATCACAGAAAGAAAGTCATTTGTGGCAATTTTTCTTTGAAGGAACTTAAATTGGAAAACTCTAAGCTTTGACTCTCTTGAACACAAAGGTAACAGGCAATACGAATTTTTCCAATTTATTGTACTAAGATTACTAAGTATGTCTGTACTCTTATCGACTCCATTGAAGAGCCGTTCTCTTCACTTTAATGCAAAGGACACAGGTAGTTAGCGCGTCGAACGCATTTAGCGTAATCTGCGATTAACGCCTGACCGCAGGCTATGTTTAACGTTAGTCGAAAACTATTGTATCCGGCAGCAAGGTGAAGTCTACAAGTAGTTTCCAGTCCAGATACGGCCGGAGTAGGCGTCTCAAACTGATTTTATTCTCATTCCTGCCAAGTAGTCCATCCAAAATTGACAACGACTGACAACAACTAAGAAGCGACATGAAATTAATACGAGAGTACTTCTTGATTGCGTTCAATTTGGCAGTGTCCCTTTCCAGCTAAATCTTAATTTCATTCTCCTTTTGAGACAATTTCACGCTTAACTCGGAATAACTGACTTCGAGCATCATAAAACTCGCATGCGCAAAACTGCCGTCCGCGTGGAAACACGAAGCACGAAACCCGCCCACCCTACCACTCGTGTGTTCAACCTATGTCCAACGCACTCTCTCGCGTGTATTCGCAAGTAGCATCTCTGAGCACTTCTGGACTCAAGCTGAATTGGGCTCAATCAAACTGAACAGCCAAGAAGAAAAAGTAGGCATTTTACTTGTGTCGATAATAGGAGGCGGAGAAAACTTGCTCTGTTAATCGTGGTGCTTGACGCAAGCACACGTGTCTGAAAACTTGAAAAATAAGCCTTTTACCTTCGGCAAAGACTGTGTCGAATCTTTACTTACTGACTCGTTACCATGTATCAGACTGGTTGCTAAGCTTAAAAAGCTATGACATGAATATCGCGCACAACAATTTCATGAAAGTAAGCGCCCTTTATCCTGTCCAATATAGCACAAAAGTATGTTATTCATGACCATCAAAGGAAGTAATTTAAGTTTTTAATAGAATACCTATCACAAAACTTGCCACCTGATTTCCACAAGTTTCCATCTCATCAGATTTGATGAGGGAAGATCATTCCGTAAATTGAGCCCAAAACGATACCTCTCCGTTAAGAAATAAAAAAATCGGGCTTTTTGAACGGAGGCAGTTTTCAAGAGCGGTTTTCTAAAAAATTTAAACTGCCTACCAAATATCTACTTGAATCGAATAGAAGACAAAGTTTCACTTGAACAAAATCCGTTATAACTTGAAAACTGGAGAAACACATTAGCACTATCGTTTTTAGTTTCAGTATGTCGACTGGAGTTGTGTCTGAAAAATGGCGCGGTTGAGGCCGTGCCGCTCTCACAGCTGTCCAATCAACTGAATGGACAAAACATTGAAACATTGCTTACAGTGTTTCCATTCTCCTCGTACAATGTCCATTTGGCTCCATCTGAGGAGCAATGCAGTTTATACCGCTTTACATAGTCCCTGTTTCCTCCCGGATTGCCCTGAGTTGCTACTGCACAAACCAAATGAAGACTGCCCAGGTCAACCTGCGGCGAAGAAGAAAATTATCCAGCTATTCAAGCAATATATCACAAATTTCTATGGTTTATATAGGCTGATAAACCACGCGGGATGTTGGAAGAACACTCGAAGAATTCGTAAATCACGAGCCACAGGCGGGTGATTTACGGATTTTTCGAGTGTTCTTCCAACATCCCAAGTGGTTTATCATGCCTATGAACCATGAACTTGTGGTATATTGCTTTTGTATAATAATTCAGAAGACGTGCGAAATTTCCATGAGTTTACTGGAACAATAAACCATAGCTGAGTGACCAACCAGAGCGCGCGCATTGATTTTGTTATTATATAAAGAAGAAATGAACACTGGTTTAGTATTCAAGGAAGAGATGAACGACATTTTCCTTAAGAGTTGTGTGTTCGTTTATTGACTTTTAACATCAAATACTACTGCAACCACTAATTTTCTTCTGATTCCTTAAGATTCACTAATCCCCTCCTGTTCATTTCATGAACAATCTAAAAATCACAAGTCCATGCACTAGCTTTCTAAGGACTCCCTTGTAAATATCGTTAAACCTTGAAGAGCAAATTAAGGTTGAATACTGAAAAGCAGCAAAGAAATGGCACTAAATTGTAATGCTTCTCCCTCCGAAATTTGTTAAAATGAAGCATTACCTCTCAAAAAGGATAATGAGCTTGGAACATATTTATAGGAGAAATAATATAATTTTGCAACGCTATAGCGTTAATTCCTCTATCACAGTAAGGACTGAAAGTTACACCGGAAGAGAACATAATAAGTACAAGAAGTACAAGTGCTGGAATGAGGAGCATGACAGGGTACAGAATATTATAATGTTAAAAAGGTATAATATAATTATAGTTTATGTGAATGCATTTTTAATCTTTCTGTAACATTCATACCGTACTACATTTTCAATCTTTGAAATATAGTCAATTACCCCTTATGAAACGTTCGATCCTTGGTTTGATTACCTCAGAATCATCCCTTGTAATGTGTACAGGGAGTGAATTTTTGAGACGAAAAATTCTGATTAAAAAGTGGCCTCATATTTTTCCTGCATAAGGCGGGTATCCATGTCTTTGAAGCATTTTGGAAAATAATTGATCTTACCTGAAGGAAACAGTCTTCTGCTTTCCCTGCACACCAGGCCGACGTCCCGTTCAACCTGGCCAAATGTGCCGGCGCGGAGCCTGCGCAGGAGGAAGCCGTTATGTTTTCATCTGGGATCGTGCCATTCTCAACGCCAAGAGCTTCACCTCCTAGAGAAAAACAATGTGATGATAGCTAACTCGTCATAACAAGGAAACAGAAAGTGATTTTATCTACATGCAACACTAAAATATCACAAAAATAAAATATTCGCAGTTAAGTCCTCTTTAACTGAAAGCGTAAGGACACTAATTTCTCTTAAAATCTTCATCAGTCTTGCTTTTCCCATGAAAATCTTTTAAATACCTTTTGCACCAACAAACCAGAAAATATCTAGTCTAGGTGTAATACAATTTTTAAGCTTTTTCGCAAAGTATTTTTTTTTTTGCCAAATAGAGGCAATCCTCTAAGGCAAGAAGGCCATTAATACAGGTCTTTGAGCAGTACAGCCAATCCAATTATGCCTAGGCTCGCGTTCGTTTTCCCACCGGCTGCAGTTTCCCGCGCTTATCACCGGTTGTAGGTTTTGTACTTTGAGCTCCGATTGTTGCCTCACGCGGATGTCATGTTTACTGTGATTCCACATGCAGCTGTGGTGACTGCGGGTTAGGTTTCGTGTTAGCTAGAAAGCTGTTTTCTCTTTGTTATCCCTTACAAGTTGTTGAGTGTAATAATTTTTGTTTAGTCGTTGTTTTCTACGGGTGGTACTAACCGCAAACGGATCAACGGAAATGTTTCACTTAGGGGATATCGCTTATAACATTTGATAACATTTCAGTAGAAAGCAAAAAGATTTTCGAAAAAAAAAAAATACAGTAAAAACACGCATACAAGAAACACCCATTTTCGGGGTTCAGGCTGATTGGGTTCTTAAATATCGGGTACTGATTTTAGGTGAAATCAGCCTGAAAGTGTTCTTAAGTGTTCCTAATTTTTTGCTTCTAAAAAAATGTAAGGGATTTACTAACTATGATGAAATACATAACTTTGAGAGAAAATTAAACTTTTACAAATGGTGACATTCATTTTATTGCATATTTTTCATGTAATTATAAGACTTATAATTCCAAATACAGTTGTTGTACATTTTCTATACACAGCAAGTGAAATTACTAGCATTTATACAGAGATCTTAGTGCAATACCACAGTAAAGCTACAGACACTGTTTGTTCTATTAAACTGAAAAGGGAAGAATTTTTATATTTCTATACATAAGAACAATTTTCAATTTTCAGGCTGAATGTGTTCTTATATATATGCTTTTTTTTTTACCAAATTTCAGCCTGGGTGTTCTTAATCCACATGTTCTTGTATGCGAGTTTTTACTGTATCTTTCTTTCATTGAGAATTGAGATTATGAACTGAATTACGCTTCTGGTTGAAATCTCGGTTTCCATTTGATGGACAAGAGATTTTACACCAGAATACTGTTTGACGGTTCAAAATGTAAACAATTAACGCAGGAAAATTTGGTATTAAAACACTGTCCGCATCAGTTTAGTCTCGCTTTCACCGCCGAGCGTGATAGTGGCTCGCACAGTTTTCCGTTGGGTTTCCTCTGCTCCCCACATATCTTCACGCCTACTAATTTCGACCAATTTTCAGTTATTATTTTACGAAACCTTCTACTATCGTGTATTTAAAGAATCGAACTAGTTTGCTCTGATATCATGATCAAATTCTGCCAAATGGTGCCAAGGAGGCTCACCCAAACAACGACTACATTTATTTCGCTATTCGAAAACAGTTCCCCGTCCACTTTGGACGAAATTTTTCAACAATTTGCGGTTTTACGCGTGTACGGGCCGGCGAACAAATTTAAATCTTGCAACGAAGAGGTTTAATAACATAGCGAAAAAGTCCTTCATTTGTTACGAAACGCCCTTTTGATTAATTCCTGGCGTAATCAATACAGTCAGTGGCAAGGCATCTTGTGTTCTCTTGCGGTTCGATAGACATCTAAAATGTCTTCACAGGGTTTTGAAATTGAATCACGCTAGCGAGAATAAATCATGATACTGGCTCATCTAAACGTTTCTGAATTTAATTTATTCATTATTTTTTAGTGTATTGCGAGAATTTGATGGAAGGAAATGGAAAACCTTACGGAAAGTAAATGACAGAAGTATGAAAATACTGAGCACTATCTGTTTCAAGCCAAAGTATTGCTTATTCTTGATTTCCATAAAAAAAAATCTATACCGAAAATATCTGAATAATGTGCGAAAAAATGAATTGTTATGGTGATAGAAGCTAAAAAATTGCAAAGGATAAAAAATGCATGAAAAATTCCGGCAAGCAGTTCTTCAGATAAATCGCAGCATTAGTAGCATTTTAATCTATCGTATAAACTGTAGCTAAAATATAAACATGTAATGAAAAAAAGTAACTCATATGTACACATTTTTATAGACTGAGCCCAGATACATTGTTTGACTGTTAGCTCGAGAATTATTCGTAAATACTGTAAAATATTTAAGACTGGGATAAACTGAAATGTATATTTCGCACCTGGTACTGTTGATATGGTGAACGACGTTGAGGTTTCAACTACGGTGCCCATCGCTTTGACTGCTGAAAAAAAGAAAATCATTTTTCTAATTAGTCGCCTGCAAGCACAAAGAATTAAAAAAGTAAATAACAGTAGAATAACACGAACAGTCAGTACAGAAGTTTCGCTTGGCCACGTATGCAAATTATTATTTCTATCTGAAGTGAGCTGGCCAAAGGCCGAAATTATTAGCGTACACCATAATAATCTGTAACCAAACAAAATTATATGAATATATTTTTGGGCGCCCGTGAGTATTTTAATTATGTGCCGTTTGAATGAAAAATAATGCACTTCAAAAACGAGTATGAATAAATGGCGAACTCACTAATTCTAAGTAATTCCCATGCACTCCGGAAAAGGAAACGAATTTAACAGACGCAGACGGAAACGGGGGAAAACACGATCAACGCTTCATACAATTCAGCGACCCGTGTGTTAACACCGTCACAACAAAATACAACTTTTTTCAGATTTTATCGAAATCACTCCTGCCACGACTGAACATAAAAGGTTGGTATTGATGATAACAACAGCACCCAGGTAACTAGCACCTACAATCAAATTCATAATTCTACATTCAACCTAGCTTTTATAATTTTATATTCAACTATTCTTGAAGTTAATTATAAGCATTTCCTGCCTGATGATCCTTATAGAGCGAAAGTAAATCTTGCCTTAAGAACTAATCTGACTTTTAAATGAGTTCACTTCGATGAAAACAGGAAACCGTCGAGAAGACAAGAGTAAACTGGATGTAGGTCAACCGAGGCCTTCTTAAAAAAGACATAACATATTTTTTAATTAACATATTTATTGACGTATTTATTGCTTTCATTTCGTTAAGATGGTAACAAAAATTAAAAGGCCCTTAACATTCTTACTCTCTCATGCATTTCTGAATATAGCGTATTGATCGATAAAGAGTACACTGCGAGCAAAGTTTCGATTTAACCTTTTTTGACCTTTTGTCCCAAACAACTCGACACGTATTTGTCAGTTACACAAGCAAAAATATGGAATATGTGAACTTAGATTTTCATATCACGTGAAAGATGTGTCTATTTGGGCGTTGCTTGTGCGTGTTAGCAGCACGCTCAAATGAGCAACTATAAAAGAACTTTCGTGATTGAATTGTTATGGAATTCATTTGACCAAATTATGCAGCGAAATATCGAGATGTTAAGCTCTTCGTGTGGCATCTTAATACTTCCATTTTGTCAAAAAGCGCTTGATTAATCAGATTGAAATCAAATCATAATTAGCAATCACCGATTTCTCGAAATTATTGGCCAAACAATAAAAATGCATTTCGAACACAACAAATGCCTGAACAGTTGTTGTTTATGCTCGAGTTATTGTCGAGGCTCAGAGAGATCTTTCCTTTTCCTGCTGAGTTCGTGTCATACACGTAAAGTGTAGCTTACTCAAATATTTATCCCACTTCGAGTAGTTCTTCCCGCTTATTTGCCTTGATGTTAAAACTTTCAGGAGCACGGAAATCTGCGTTCACGCGAGCACGATTTCCGTGTGTAAACATGTGTCGCCCTCATCACGCTAAGCTAACAACCAAGTATTGGTTTAGCACTCAACTCGCCTCAAAACATGAATCATAGAAAGGGTGAAGTTAAAATTCCATATCTAAAGTTCTGACTTTAAGCCTCTTACCTTTCAGGCCTGGAGTTGGAGAGAATTGCTAGCGCCTCAATGCGAGACAAGCGGGACACAATCTCTTCTCGTCTGGGTCAAGGATGTGCGTGATTCGCGCACTCGGTGGCATCATGGGAAGGCAAGGCCAGAAGTCTAAATTGTATTTACGAAATATGCCTGAGCAGTTATCTCTACCATGACTGTCAACCTATCTGCATCATTCAGATGTTTATCTTATGAGGCAATTCTGTTCAAAGTTTCTTTCGTCAAAGTTATCTGTCGCCGCCTTTATGATAAAAAACAAAACAAAAAAAAACGTTTCATTCTAAGAGTTTATGTTCTATGTTTTGAGTCCGTTGTGGATGAATTCCCAAAGCGTCACCATTTGACTATCATTTATTATGCTGCAATAGGCGGTTCTAACCGCATGAAACCCCAAACATGAGTATGGCCAAGCCATCCAATCGAAAGCTTTGAACAGTTCTTTTCGCGGGTCTTGTTTTTCTAATTGATCCGGCTGGAAAACTTCGGCCTCAGTTGATGAAATCGCTGAAATCATAACTATTTGATGTTGCTTGTACATACATACATCACTTTATTTCACTTTATTTTACTTTTTTCTCGGATGAAATCGCTGAAATCATAACTATTTGATGTTGCTTGCACATACACACATACATCACTTTATTTACCCTCGGATTTTTTTTAGAGTAGCTTGTGCAGCTAATATCTCCGAGCATTTAACCATCAGATGAGAGATAGACCACCACACCGGAAATCATAACTATCCAGGGTTCCAGAATCAATTATGAAGAGTTGTGAGACGGGGCCTACGGTTTATCGTCCTTATCCGAGAAGACTAGAAAGTGTAACCATTTGCAGATGCTATTACAAAGGCAGCACTTTCTCCTCAATTATTTAAAGACCCTGAGTGTTGGTCCGAACCGGTTTGAACCCGCGACCTCCCGCACGGTAGTCCGGTACTCTACCACTGAGCTAGCCGGTTGACGGTTAAATTAACCAGACTTAAAGTATCCATATTTAGATAGTTTTTGATCGTCGCTTCCAGGTCTTAATCGCAAAAGGCTCAAGCGGACAGTGCAAGGTTAGACGAACAATCCCGAAGAAGCGTCAGTAAGCGCCCATACAGAACTTCAGACCACCGTACGTGACCGCATTTCATTGGCATGTAGTGACCGTGGACAAGTGTTCACCCCTGTCTCACCACGATTTGAAATTTACCCGAAGACTTCATCGTTTGAATTGTTTATAAATGAAGACGAGGAAAGGAGTGCATAAGAGATCAGTCAGTAAGTAGCGTAAGAAAAAACCAAGGCTAAGATTCGCGCGTAACCTCAGGGACACCCAAACGACAAGTTTCGGTAGATATCTGTTCGATGGAGGGTAATTCGCCTTGGGCTTTCGGCGTCGATGACAGTTCGTCACTAAAACGTCACCTAAAAGATTCGAAATTGGGAAATCATAGCCCCTGAGGTTTTCGGAAAGGTCCTAATTGCTGTTTTTGGTGTCAAAAAGTCAAAAATAGTCAAAAGTAGTAGTAGTTTTTTCACTAAATGTTTACAGTACAATGCAAGTATAAATTAGGGTGTGAACAGCCAAAAAAACACCCACAAACAAACAAATGCACACAGGATATAAGGTAAGAATGTACTTGCAGTTATTGTTTAATTTTGGGACTCATGATTTAACGTGGCAAACATTGGAAAACAGAAAAAAACTGGAAAATACTTGAGCAAGGACCACCGTTGCAAAATAGAAGAGCCGGATCCTGTAATAGATCTAACCAGCTATAAAATTGTCAACTAGAAACGGTAAAAAACAAGCAAGGCTGGTTACACGGCGAGGAATATATATTTAACTAACACCCTGATGAAGGAAGGCTGTGCCTCCCGAAATATTATTGGTTAAATATATATATTCGTCGCCGTGTAACCAGCCTTGCCTGTTTTTTACCGTTATTGGAAAACAGGCCTTCTCCTTGTGGATTAAGGATTTCTTGTTACTGTCTGCCCTGTAACTCATCAAAACGGTCAGTACGATTGGTAGAATCTCGCGACCTTCAGAGGCGGTTTCCATTGACAAGCAAAGCTATCCCAAACAGGTTCCCATGGCAATCACGGCCCTGGGTCAAGAATGATGTTTCAGATTGCAATGGAACGTAACATAGTTTGTACCGAACTGTACCATATGGCATCTATTGTTACAATTTCTCTCAAAATTCAAGAAACATGAAACAAAATCACAGTTCACAGTCAATTAAACACCCGATTCTCATTTGACAGATAATTATAATCAAAAATCACGGATCACGGTTATTACCAATATCACATTTCACGAGGAAAATATCGGCCATTTCACAGTTCACGGGAAATTAAAAAGGCAATTCATGGCTCACGAAAATACCCTTTACCACCCTCTTATCTGGGAAGATCAAAGGGCCTATGACGGGTATCTCAAAGGACGTTTTTGTTCCCTAACATTTTCGGGCAATTAAAATTTTAGCTAGGGAATCCAAACAGATGGGCTTCATCTAGCTTATAAAAACATCACTTTAAACAGACTTCAAACACCATAAGGTACAACGTTTGGGTGATTTGGCTCGTTGGGTGCCCCTGTAACCTGCGCCAGCAAATCCAAATAAAATCAAGTATACCTCAAACCCTTCACGCCACAACAACCAGCTTGTTGTTTTGTTTATTATTTAGTATTTTTAGTATTAAGGCCTCTCAGGTTATCAGTTTTTTTATAACTTATAACCCTAATAAAATAAAAGCATCTTCTTCTTCGTCTTCTTCCTCTTCTTCTTTTTCTTCTTCTTCTCCTTCTTCTTCTTCTTCTTCTTCTTCTTCTTCTTCTTCTTCGTCTTCTTCTTCTTCTTCTTCTTCTTTTCTTCTTCTTCTTCTTCTATCTATATAAGAAAATGAAAGTAAATTTAGGAGTGCAGCACGTAGTCTAGTGGCAAAATTTGCAAATAGGTTCACATAAACCGTCGTAGGGTGTAAAATGCAGGGTGCAGGGTGCAGGCTGCAGGCTGCAGGCTGCAGGGCAGGTCAGAATCTCACTTAAGCGTAGTAGGAATAGCCCATATTCACATTCATGATGTCAGCCAAAGTAAACGTTCACGATCTTCAGTAGGGGAATTGACCGTGAATACCCTCGTTTGCCACCTGAGTGACCACGTCACCTTACAGTTTTGCGAATTTAAATTTATATTTATTAACGGTGTGTTACTTTGATTTCTGTTAAGAAGGCCAAGGCTATTAATTTTTGAGGAGGCAAAGGCTGTTAATTTTTTGTTTTTGTTTTGTTGTTTCAAACTTACACGACACGACAGCGACAAACACCGGATGTTGGAATTTCCGGAAGTGTATTGGAGGTAGTTGAAAATAGTTAATGTTTGTCACTGACGTGTGATATATAGGCTGTTCTTTAAGATGTTTCATGCACGTTTCATATCAGTTCTTTAAGAGGTACCCGAAACGTCTTAAGTACACAAGTCAGTAACAAACATTAACTATTTTCAACGATGTCACTCATGATCTCCTGACTACAGCTATTCAATATTTAACTGTATTGGAGGTAGTTAATATTCAACTCTCCACGAGCTCCGATTGCGGCGTCGATTACACCACGCGCAAACATCGACTTCATCGAACAGTAAGGGCCTGTTCACATGGCGGTGGGGTCCCCGGGAAGGTGAGGTACCCCACCTACCCGTGGTCAAAAAAAATCTGGCCTTCACAAGCAACCCCGGGGCGCTGGGGTGAGGTTTAAAATACTATCGCGTGGTCACTAAGAACGTATTTCAACAAAGAATTCAGAGACAACTGCCCGCATAAACATCACCCCACCCCACCTCCAGCATTCACATGGAGAAAATTCACCCCAGCTAAGCGGGTTACCCGCCTAGGTTGACCGGGCAACCTGCCTCGGTGAGGTACCCCACTTCACATGTGAACTAGCCTCCCACTCAGTTTTTTTTATATATACGAGTCCACTAAAAACGACTGCGTGGGAGGCTACATGTAAACGCAATCGAGAAATAAAGAGAGATTGTATGGAGAGATTGGTAACCCCACCGAGGCGGGGTACCTCACCTTCCTGGGGTCCCCCACCTCCATGTGAACAGGCCCTAAGTGAGCCGGTCTTTCATGGCTCTTTATGCCATTAGAACTACCACCAACCACCAAGCTGTTTTTCTTTTAAACTACCACCAACGCACTTCCGGAAATTTAAACATACGGTTCCTTTTAATTTTTTGCTCTCGTATCTTGTAAATGTGAAACAACATGACAAAACTAATGAAAAAACTGTTGAATTCCTACTACGCTTGAGTATGATTCTGACCTGCATCCAGGGTTAGCGTTAATTGGCTATCGAACAACGGGGTCCTGAACTCAGTAGCCTGCAGTGCAGGCGTTTTCGGTGGGCGCGTGAGTTATTTTGTCGAGTAAGATTTCACTAAAACGCAAGGAGCTAGAGCGAGTCGAAGGGGGCGGGGTTTGCCCCTTCCCCACCCCCACCACACTGTTTTGACCCTAATACCCATCCCCATAATCCTTAATTTGTACTCTCCCCAATATTTCTCGTTCTACAACACGAACGAAATATAATAATGCGCTCACCTCAGTCACAAAATACGCCTGCAATGCAGGTTATATGTCCTCGGTGGAAGAGATTAGCTGGATCCTTCCAGTTTTGTGAGGCAGGAAGAATTAATGGAGAGATTAAGATACAGGTTTGGCCATCTTACCGCAAACAGCAAACCGCGGTTTGCGGTTAGCGGTTTTACGTTAACCGTCTGCCCATATTCGGGGCTTAAGATTCGTGGTTGGTTCTAACAACAAATAGCCGGCCGCCATGTTTGTTTTCATTTATTCGTTCACTTCTATCTGAGCTGAGAAATCGTCTTCAAAATTACGTTTCTATGAAAAAGAATTCGATAATCAATAAGCGAAAGAGTTCTAAAAGGTAGCATTTCCTTTCAAACGTGGGATTGTGATGTTTTAGGGTGCAAAAAACCTTGCGGTAAATCACTTACCTCTGGAGCGTGGTCTAGCCGTACAAACGTGAACCTCAAACCACAAACCTGACAGCAAGGCACTGGTCACGTGACTTCTAGACGTTCGCGGTTTGCGGGAAGTGCCGAAAAGCCTCGAACTTAATCTCTCTAATACTGACAAATCGGTTGGACTCCCATAGATTTCGTCTTAGAAATACTGGTCGTTTATAGTCGTCACAGTTAATCTGCGAAAATCATTGTTTGCAGCATTATAAACAGTCTATATTTATCTCATATTCGAGATATGGAATCACCAAGGCGAGGGTTGGAATTAGGTTTGAAGGCCCGGGCAAACGGCTTCAACATTTGCTTCAACATCCGTTCGATTTTGTTGAACAGCAATGTCCAAACCGTTTGCCGCCCCCTTTCATCCGTATTGAAACATGTTCAATTGAAGTTTGAACTTTGCTTCAACATCCATTCAACATTTCTTTTGTTATCGCGAATGTTGAACAATGCTGAATCCGTTTGCTACCCACTTTCAACATTGTTAGGTATGCGCGTGCGCACTGGACTCTCAAAGACGTATCCATAGTAGCAACCGCGGGACTGAATACCAGGCCTCTCGTTGAATAAAATGTTGATAATATGTTGAAACCGTTTTCTACCCTCGGCGTTCAACATCGTTCAATAGGGTGCAACAAAATCGAACGAATATTGAAGCAAATATGTTGAAGCCGTTTGCCCGGGTCTTAAGCCTGGTTTTCACTTGCAACGCAAACACAAGCGCAAGCAGAAGCGCAAACATAAGTAGTTGATGCCAAGTGAAAACGACACTATGCAAGCGAACGCAAGCACAAAGAAAAGGAAAAAATTGATCCTTGCGCTTGTGCTAATGCTAATGCGTTTTCACGATGAAATAAGTGGACTTAGCTTGTCCTTGCGCTTGTGCTTGCGTCGCTGGTGAAAACCAGGCTTTAAGATCAGTCAACGCTACTGGCAATGGTTATCATCGGATGACGACTCGACCCAAATATCATTCAACATGTGAATGAATATTGGAATGATCATCGTAATTATGAACACTATTTAAGCAGTCGTAAACAAGTTTCAGAATGTACGGGTCCGCAAATGATCCCAGGACCGCAAATGATCCCGGACCGCAAATGATCCCCAAAATGGACCGCAAATGATCCCGGACCGCAAATGATCCCCATATTGGACCGCAAATGATCCCGAGCAAAAAATTAGGAATGGCATGGATTGATATAAAAATGACACACAAAAAACACGTTTTATCATTTTATGAGAATTATTCCATAGTTCTTTTTCTTTTTCTTTTTTTTTCGTGTTTAGTGGGAAATCTGTGATCTTGCGTGACGTTCTGTCTGTTTCTTGATTTCAGGACGCCGGCTGCATAGTACAGTAATTGATTTTGTAACGACACTTGTTGTGATCGTGGACTGCGAGTTTCGTTTCATGTCTTCTGTTTATTGTATTGTACATCCCAGGACGTTCGAGAACATGCTTAATCAGATTTCATTTCTGTCGGGTATATGATCAACGCTTCGGTGCATGTGCCCGATTTCAGTGAAAATCGAGCATGTATAAATTAGCCTGGAAACAGGCTCCGCAGTGGGATTTTAAAGGAGCGAAAAAGAGGGATCGTGGCGAAATAAATCGGCGAGCGAAGCAAGCCGCCAGTCCCCCGGTCGGCTTGCTTCGCTCGCCGATTTTTTTTGGCCACGTTCCTTCTTTTCGCTCCTGAACCCCACTGCGGAGCCTGGTCCCAGGCTAGTATAATTCAATTGTATAATCACAAATACAACGGAGAATAAAATACACACATACCCGTAAAGAAATAGCTGAAAAATTCCGCAGTTGATTTCGTTATCTTTTGAAATAAAAGTCTTTTTTTCACTGAGGACTCTCATTTAAAATTGTACCCAGAATACTAGAAGTGTTTCTTTCTCACATCCATGGGATCAGCCGACTGGCCTGAGGCAGGCGAGAAACGCGGTGATGTGGTTGAAATCGGACCAGGGGTCAAAGATCATCCGCAACTTGTCACCGTCGTGTGAGCTGTGATTCCCACGCGTTCGGAAAATATGGCTAAACTGTCCTGTTCTTATTTCATTGGTATCATTTGTGAACGTTCTTGGAGTTACTAAAGATAAGAACAAACACAAAGATCTCTAAAGACGGAAGGAAAAACGCGATAGGTTTGGATCCTGGTGTGACAACACTGATTGACTGCTTCACATCAGTTGCACAAATTGTGTGACCACGTTTATATTTTTAAAATTAATCAGATGATGATAGTTGTGAGCCATGATTTAAGGCTTTGATTAAAATAATCGCAATTCATGCTAATTCCCTATCCACACCATTTCACCTTCCAAGCCATTCCTTATTTTTTGTTCGGGATCATTTGCGGTCCAACATGGTGGAATACTGGGATCATTTGCGGTCCAATTTGGGGATCATTTGCGGTCCGGGATCATTTGCGGTCCTGGGATCATTTGCGGACCCGTACAGTACAATAATCTCATTTTGTGGGCGTGGTCAAATAAGAGGTAACAATTGGTGTTTTCAGAGTTTACACATTTAAGTCCCTGTCCGTCATTTGAACATGAAGGAGCCCGCGGATCTCCGGTTGGAAAATTCTAAACCATGACGGTTGTAATCAGAAGGTACTTTCTTTCTGGGTTATTGTGAAATTTATTGCAAGCACTCAGCAAGGTGATTGTAACTGTTGAAGTTTATCGGTAAACTTTTAACGGTGTGATCATTGAAATAAAAGTATTTGAGCAGCCCTTTCAGGTTACCTAACTTCGGTGAAGGTGGATGAAATCCAAACGCAAGGCCAATCCAACGAAAGCTCAGCGCATCGGTTTGGGTCAATTTAAATTTAATAAAACGTACTCTTACTGTATCTCGTTTTATTTCCTGTCCTATGAGTTACACAAGTTACGAATTCCTGCTAAAACGTAGAAGGTACAAAGACGATTTCTTCAAGTTGCTTATTTAGCGAAAACAAAAAAAAAACACTACGAAAATAGAGCAAAGTACAGTGTGGCAAAGGAGAGATGAGCGAAAGAACTTCAACTGTTTTACGAGGTTATCTCTTACTTACTGCCGCCACAAGCGAGAGGGTACATACTTTCTTGCAACACAACTCTACGAGACCAAGAAAGAGATTTCGATTCGAAGTAACTGAGTAGAAAAACAAACAATCAAAACGGGAGTTTTCTTCTTTTCAATGAAGTTACTCAAGTCTGTAATTAACCTTTCGCGCGATCACTTCTGTGCCACAATGGTGGAGTAATAGCAACAACAGCTACGTGTTGGCAAGGCAGCAGTGAACTAATTCCAATGCATAAACCTAACCCTAATGGAATGCCATCTCAATCTACACCCCTAATGTTGTAAATTTGCTGGCCCGTTGCTAAAATAACAGCTCGAAGGGCAAGTTTGTCGCTTTCAGAATTCTAAATACCGAAGGCTTTGAAAACGTCAAACTTGACCGGGATTTGATGTCAAAAGCCTCCGCGATAAGGACGCACAAATATCTTTCTAGGACCTATAACAACTTCATGGTTGCCACTCACTTCCCTGCCTTTTCACCGACCACAAACCAATCTTTCACTGACCATCCAAGACAAACCTGACAGCCAGCCAAAACTTTTCACTCACTTTCAGGTAGTATTAAAGAACTTCCCTGACTTGAGACAATTCCTGACCTTGGGAAAAAAAAAGTGTTTTTCCCTGAACGTGGCAACCCTGTAATTGCTTAGTAACCAAACCAATCTCAATGGTCTCATACCTTCAGAAAAGAACAACATAACCACCTCCCCCCTACTCTTGAAAAAATAATAGAAGAGAAAAGAACAACGAAACAAAAGATTCGAACTTGCTAAATATTGACACGTTTCTCCTAAATAATGAGCTTAAGCAACGAGGACGGGAACGAGAACGAGAACGTCACAAAACAATAGCATTTAATAAACAATCGCTCTGCACGTGAGTTTTACATTTTTGTACGTTTCTTTGCCGTCCTCTGCAAAACAACAACGTGAAATGACCAAGTTTTATGTTTTCTCGAGAATATGAGCCCATGACGGCAAATTTGTCTTTCTTTGTCCTGACTTTGGCACCGTTCGTAGTAATTTAGCCCCTGGTGAATACACCATTTTGCTAATGATCAGTTCCTAGTGAATTGTGGGTAGATCCAGTCCTTTGTGGGGGCAAACGGCCATTTTAGGACGTAATTTGAAATTGTAATTTTGAACGTTTGCCCCCACAAAGGAGTGGATCTACCCACTATTCACCAGGAACTGGTCATTAGCAAAATGGTGTATTCGCCAGTATATTTCAAGTTAGACAAATTGGAATGATCGCGAAAGAATTACAAAAGCTAGAAGACGTTTTCGTTGCCGTCGTCGTTGCTTCTAGTGCTGCTACGACGTAAGACACCTAAGTGTGGCCACTGTACTTAATAATTTCACTACTTTCGTGCAGATCGACTATCCAATCAAAAGTCAAGGATTGCTGCCGCCAATCTAAGAGCAGGCCGATAACTAGCTTCCAATCGATATTGGCTAACAATATTCTTAAAAGGGAAGAACTAAGAGATTTGATTCCGCAAGCAGAATCCACAGGTGAGTTCTATCAACCTGCGTTTTTATCTCGATCTACCTTTACGTGTACTTTTGAAACCTACATCAAGATGCTTGTGCTTCAAGTTTCAGACTACCCAACCATGTAATAACTGATCGGTATTTAAAACAACCATGGCATCGACAAAAACGTGAACAGTACTAGCAATAATGACAACAATAGCACCACAAATTGGTAAACATTGCAACTACAACTGATTTTAAGAACATCGGCCTTTCCCTGTCAATCAACTGACTTGAATTAATTATAAAAGAGTGGTAATTAATGAGCTGATTCTTGTTGTTAATCATGACATTTGAACCTCATTTTTTCCCTCAAACTCAGAACAAGAACAAATTCTTAATTGGAAAAGTGCTTCACATTGTACCCAGAGTTATGATGGCGATCAACTGAGTTCAACAATGAGCAGAGAATATCCCCTCAAAAGGTAGTTTAGTCTTTGTAGCTGAAATAAGTTCAACCTCACTGTGACTGTACAATGTGATGCTAACAACATCACAAAAAACAATCTACATGTATAAACTGGCTTTTTCAGATAAAAAAGCTCTTATAAACTGTGACTGCAATATGGTGGTGAGTGGTGGTTTTAACTCTTACTAACGACTACACTTAGCAAATGTTCATAAGCAAATGTTTTCTCAGCCCTAATTCAAGCCCCATATGAATTAGCAAATATTTCTCACCGTTACCCCAGTAATGGATTGCCAAGGATTTCTACCAATACAAAAGACCCTTCCCTGAAGCAGTTGCATTTAACTGCCACATTCTCAAATTACAGTCTACTTTCTAACCCTTGAATGACTATAAAATTCAAAACATTGCACCCTGTTGCACAATGCTTGGGTAAATTCAGGTGGAGATACCCAGTGAAACTTCCTAATTGAAATCTTGCCTTCCCTGGACATTTCTTGGGTTCTAAACCGCCTCAGAAAACAAATAATTTGCATGACACAGACTACCAGAGAAGACTGCATCATAAGCCCAAAGAACTGATGAGCAGCATGCTAGGAGTCCCAGCATCAATAACACTGTAGCTGACAAAGTTAAAAAAGATGTTACTGTTTAGTAGGACTTACTCAGGTCATCTCTGTTGCAACTTAACATACAAGCAGTCAGTTTCAGGCAAATGTACTTGTGTACATTTGTGTATAAAATTTGACCAGTAATTATGGATTGCCGCTTTCTAAAGCTCAGACTGCAAAACATGGCACTGTCCAAACCAAAAAGTCAAATTTTTAACCTGAAAGGTAAGTAAAAGCCACAGGAAAAAGGCTTATTCATTCTGGTAATAGTATACAACTATTAGAACAATAGAAAAGACTTATTCAGTTGCATCCGAAAGTCTGATTACAAAAAAGTTGGAAGTCAATTTCTGATCCTTCTTAATTAATTATCAAAACATTAATTATTTAGGATAATACATGCATATAATTATGCTGCTCTGCAATCTGTAAGTCATTACTGTACAAGATTTTAAGACAATGTAGTGTTAGATTGTTAATACAAAAATTGACCTTACAGCTGCATAAAGGTAATTGACAATTTCAAAAGTAACCATCTGAAAAAATTCAACAGGGTCTGTGTCAAGCACGGAAACCATTCAAATTATAACATAAAAGCAAGAAGTGCCAATTCAAGGGACTACAGTATATGAAAATATAGAGGAAAGGAATGCTACCACAAAAGGCTACTTCCCCTCAATGTACTTTTATCTCAGTTTGTGCTCTTCCCATCCTGCCAGTTTCTGTGCTATCAGAGACATCTGCTTTGCAGGACAAATTACAGTACAAATGGTTGCATGACAAACTCACTACTAAATAACCACATTAAATAATTCAACCACCAGTCTGCAAATATCCTTAACTAAAGTAGTCTTAGTAACATTAGTCCGTTGCATTATCAATACTCCCCGTAGTTGAAGTCGACTTTAACTTCTTGGGACTGGTGTAAGGGCTCATCTTGATGTCACTTGTGCTGTCACTCAGGCTGAAATTCCTGTCTGTGTCATCCTTGTGTTTGATGTAAAATTTCTTGAGCATATGCATTCGCTTCACAGGGTTCCCAGCAATGTAACTGTTCTTCATGAACTGTGGGGCTGAACCTTTCAATTTCATCTGAGTGATGATGGTGACGGTGGAGGATTCTGAACCATCATCGACTGGCCGAATCACAGTGCCTGACAAGACGGTTTCAGCTCTGTGAAGAGTATAAAAAACATCGCAGCACTCAATGCAAGACACAACCTACAGACCTGTAGAAATCAAATTGACAACTGCAGATGTGCCAGCTTAAACCTGCCATGGAATAATTATGCACAGGCTAGTTGGAAGGTATGTGCTACAATAATATTCTTCAGGGTAAAATTAATTCAGTTTGACATATTTAATCAAGTGGGGAGAGGTGGGGTATATTATTTTGCAATTATTGAGATACATGTATTCACAACTTAAAAAAAGAGTGGTAGACCAAGTGACTGAAATAGCTGTCTGTTACAGTTGTCCTTTGCTTATAATGCACATGGGGTTGCTAACAACTGCTACAGTAATTCAATGAATTTACAACTGAAAAATTGAGTGACACTTAGGGTTAAGAGATATGACAGAATTTAAAGTACAAATTGTGACTTACATGCTATGGTACGACACTTGAAAGTCTAGGCTAGGTTGTGAAAGAGCTTCATTTGCAACAACAACAACAATCTTTATTATTTACACCTTTTTCTTACAATTAGCATTACATTTTTTAAAGGAATTTAGATCTATAAAAAGAGGAAAAGAAAAGCTAAACTATTACAATTTAAAGGTGTCTAGGGGCTAAATAAACTTAAGTTTTCTAGTTAGCCCCTAGCTAAGGAAAGGTAATTAAACAAATTGTAGCATCTATGACAACGACAACACAGAAACAACAACAGATACACACATTTAAAAACTAAGACAAAATATAAGCACATATAATTATAGGCAGTCGTTGGCATGATTTTACTTACTGGATTGAGTTTTAAGAAATTCTTTTAATTTGCCAGGAAAGGTAAAAGTGTTAAGAATTTTTCAAGCTAGTTGGAAGATCTTTGCCTTTTAAAAAAACACTACAGTGTAGCTTTTGTTTACCAGAGGATTAGAGATGTCAGGAAGCAAAGTGGTCTACAAGTCTTATAGCTTCTGAAGAGGAGAATCAAGCATTGCAGAGTGACAGCCATACTTATGACAACTAAATTCAATAGTTGACATACCTCACTACATTTGACTTATTATGAGCTTGCTGTATCATGGGGTGTTCAGTACTGCGCAGAGCCAAAATGTAGCACCGCTGGTCTGAATCATAACGCTCCAACGAGGCAAGTACAACATCTCTGTTAGTGCAAAACAGTGGCATCTTGAGGCAGCTAAAAAAGAAAAACAGTGGATACAGACTTACATATCAAATAATGAATTGCTAAATGATAATGAAAACTAGGCTATGGGTAAACTACACTAGGGCCAAGTTCAAATAAATCGTAATTCAATTTTCAGAATTTTGAGTAAACATTTCTCTTGAAAAGGCTCTTGGTTAGTGTGACAAACAATGCACGACTCCAGCATTTAAGCGTAAACTTGTTGTTTGAGACGAGACAGACGTTCTGTGGAGCAAATTATGAAGATTCCTGTCCAAGAAAACAATTGTAATTATTAGAGAGCAAACTCAGCCCCCACTATGGCCTGCAATGACTTTCAATTTGAAAATATGACATACTGAATATATAACAGCTGAAAAATTTAAGTCATGTCCAGGGTACAATGCAATACCCATACCTCTCCAAAGAACAGCCTTTTTGCTTGGACTACCATCCCAACCCCACCTGTCTGGGATTTCCAATCCAGTGTGACATTTCCTTTAAAAATGTTGGGTCTTGAGACTCCCAGTCCCCCACCCTGAAAATTGCCAAATGATCTTCCATGGGCGAGGTATGGATATTTTTTGGATCTTGACAAAATTATAGCATAGGCTTAGGAGAGGTTGACTTACTGTGTAAACTGTGCGGTTTTCATGGTTGCTCACAGCATAAATTAGCTAATCCCTCAGGGGTAAGTGCAAACTTAGATTCTAATCTGATTACTACAGTATATTTCATAAAGACATTCCCCACCCACCCCCCCCCCCCCAAAATGTCACAATTAAGTTTTGACTTTAACTTTACCTTCAGCTCTACATTTGCCCTCAAAAATACACCCAACAAGAGAGATAAACTACATAAAGAACTCAGGGATAAGCACTGATTGCCCTTCAAACAATCCTGCCCAGATTACAATCAATATGTTAAATGGTTCAGAATCTTACTTGTAAACAACTTTGAAGTTTCCTATTCTGTCGAGTACATCAACAACAGCTGCAGTCTTGTCCCATTCCTGGCGTAACTTCCAGTCCGTCATCAGTTTCACAGCTGAAAAGTCAAATTAATTCTATATTAGCAAGATTTTTTAAAGTTGGCAACTAATTCATTTGGAAACCCTAAAGCTGTAGGTACATGTAATGATATAAATAAAACAGCAGCTGCATAATCTTCGTAAAACGTATCGGACTAACGTACCTTTTTGGAATGGTACATCTTCCAGCTGTAGCACAGCCTAGCATACAACAAAAAATTACAATATTTGAGTTACTATAATATTATTGCCCCTACAGTGATATCAATTATTGTGTTAATTAATGTTCTGTAATGATAATATTTACGTAAGTTATCACAGGTTGATCTTGGAATTTAAAAAAAGACTTCCCCATTTAACTGTCATGCAGGGTCCCTGAAACAAGTATATCAATCAGCAGTCTTTGAAATTCTTACAAAATTTGTTGCAGCATTTAAGTTTACAACTAGAAGAGATTAAGACACAATGAATGCAACAACAATATGAAGCTCCACACTTTCATGAGTGGTATTAGAAAGATTTCAAGTGCATGCGCTGTAAAGCCACTGATTGAACCAAAACCAGTGGCAAAACAGATTTTGAAAAGGAGAGATGGGGGGCTTATTTCAAAAACTGACTTCCAAACGGGGGGCTTATTAGAGGCAGGGGGGGGGGGGGGGGGGGGGTTAATAGAGCTTTTACGGTATTCACCTTGGTAATTGGTGGATTTCCCTCCTCACTTGATTCCCTTCTCCAGACTTCTGCATCTTTTGTTTTCTTGACTCGTGACCAGGAGCCTTCCATGCTTTCACTTTCTATTGAAAGCAGCCTCTCAATGTCACTTTCATGTATTGGATTTGATGGTACATAAGGCTGTGGCTCATATAGTATTTTCCCTTGAAAGGTGGAATCTGTAACATCTGCAATAAAATTCATGAGTTATGTGAGGAGGGAAAAGCAGTGGTATATCTGTATACCCTGGCAGCTTTTAAGAGAATGATACCAAAAAAGGATATGACATGACGACCGCAGAAGGATGTGGAAGTGAATGCCGGTTGTTATGCTTGCGTTGACTGAACCTTTATGTAGTCATATTTATGTAGATGTTTTTTTATTCTTTAACTACTGCTAGTCATTTTAGTGTTCCACATGTCTTATGTAGTTAGTCATTTTTAACTGTGTCCCCAATTAACACCAATAGGAGCCAGAATGCACACGTCAGACACTTTAATAAAGATATGTATGCAATAAATGTATGTATGTTTGATTTTGTGACTTATGTCGTGCCTCAATTCTTACAATCCCCTTAACTGTATCCATGACAGAATTTCCTCAATACTTTGACATAATAATAAATTATGGTTATTACAAAACACTACTGGAGTGTAAAAAGGCCACTTTAATTATCTGCTGAGCTACAATATACATACAGCTCAACAACATGAAAAAAAGTCTTGGTTTTCTGTCCATTGCCACGCAGCCCTGTCATTTGAAACCATTTCACTTCCTTTATGGTCATCTGATAGCCCAAGATACAGTCAGTAATTAAATCAAAACAATTAAACAATTACACAGAAAAATGAAACTCAAACAAGTGTTGTGATTGACCATGAAATACTTTCACCAGTCAAATTAACTTACACATCACCTAGAAAACAGGGTAAGATTTCCAAGCACCCCCAGAAATTTGTGCAGTTATGCATGACGCCCACTGAGTTTGTTTGTGAGAAATAATACGAGTATGAAGCATGGAGATCAGCATGGAAATCTTTCCAAATAAATCTGTTCCAAACAGTTAAATTACAGCTCCTTTAAATTATGTAAACTTCATTTGATTCAAATGAAATTTTAATATGTGAAAGATATTATAACAATCCCTTGAAAGCTCAACCAATAATGTCTTAAGTCATGACACTTGAATTTTTCATGCACAATACAGCCCTCCCAGTGGAATAATTTGCTGTTATGTAACTCCACAACAAGCTCCTGAATAGATTAACGATGCCAAAAAAGCAATTCATTAATCCACCGTATTTGTTCAAATCCAAATCAAGCTTATTTGCACGACTGTACGCTCACAACGCGCAGAAATTATGCCTTAAAAATATCGCTAAAAACAGCACAAGAGAAGCTTCCATATTCCGTCGCTTTGCGATCAAACTGCCACTCTAATATCTCTCGCAAATATGACACCTTTTATTGACTAGTATTAAGATTGCAGAATAAGGGTCATGTATAAATTTAGTTACAAAGAAGAAATACAGTCCTAGCATGCAAAAGCGATTTCTCAATCCCTCGAAGGTTCGACCGAGTTAACAATGCGCTCCGCTCAATTGCAACCATAGAGAGTTCATCGCAGGCTGTTACTTTGTTTAGAGCAGAGGACTAAATGAAGAGTTTACGTATTAGCACTCAAGCAGGGACGTTCCTATCCAAAATTTTCTTGGTGGTACTGTAAACACATTATCGCGCCATGTTGACATCACTGTTTAGATTTCGGTAGACCAACAGAAATGTGATTTGAAAAATAACCTCACAGCATTATTTACTTGAGACGACAACAAATTCTTATCAAAATTAATAGAGGTGTGCTTGTCGTATCTTCTACATCAATAACACTTTAAATCTATTTATTTTGCGGTTGTTTCTTTAGTTCGAGCGAAAACTCGTGAACAAATTCAGCTCGGCGACCGCCATGAACGAACGAACGAAAGAGATCGAAAGGTGGCGAAGGTTGACGAACTGTGTTTGTTTAAGCTCACACAAAAAGCTTAAAGCTATTTTTAAACCGTTCACTGCTTCGAAGAGCTGGAAATAAGCTTAAAACATACCTAAGTCGCTTTCAGCCATCATTATTGTTCGCAAACTGCGGTCCCTTCCTTCTAGACGCCAAAATGCTGCATGAGCGAACGAAGTAAACAACTCTCACGAGGCCCAACAGCCGATGACATCATAAATATTCATAGCTCCGATGACATCTCAGTTATTTGTCCTATATTTTCTCTTGTCGTTTCATTACGCCCTCTCTAACTTTAGCAGAGGTAATTTCTGTGTGAAACAAACATTGAGCTTAGGTTTCTCAGGTAATTAATAAGCTTATGTTTGATTTAGCAATAACGAATAGTTCTAAGCGAAATTATTATTATTTTGTATTAAAAAACGCTCTTCATTTCTGGAAGTTTCGACGTTGATTATCGACACACCCGATCCCTTATCAGTTGACCGAATATAGTATGACGCAACTACACCATCAACAAAACAGGAAGCACAAAACACTTATGCAAAATCCTGTCACATTTACATCTCCTTTAACGTTCTCCTTTAATGAAGCAGCAATTTTTATGGCTGAGTGCACAGACGTCTATTTCATCTGCAAGAGAACAACAATATAGGGGCTAATCTCGTACCCAGATCCTACTTGGTGGACTAGGACTTCCCGTTGTCCGTTCCCGCTCTATTTGGTGATGCGGTTCTTTCGCCTTGTTTGTGTTTGTGCGGGTGACTACGGTTTTTTTTTTTTTAGGTATTTGCTGATGGCTGGCAAAATTCGTAAATTGGCCCCGTTTTTAGTCAATCCAAGCCTCAAAATCATATTGGAAGGACTTAAAAACTGGACAATTTTTTCAGGTTCATTGCATTTCCATCAAGAGATCCCATAATTTGGATAAATCCAAAGGTGCATGTATTTGCAACAACAGAACCTATAAAACATTTTGTACTTTTCTTACATAGCAGTTATGTGCATTGAACTGTATTTGCGGTTGTCTGTGGCCACGGATGACGCGGAGGAACTGGGTTGCAATTTGAAATAGTGAGGTTAATTTTTTCAAGTTTTGTTCAGAATAATATATACATTTTTTCCTTCCAAAAATCCCTTGAAAGTCTACCTCTTCGTGTTTAACGGGCCGTTCGTGTAGAAGAAAAGTACTTGCTCGCAATTCGAACGGGCCCGGTTGTTCGAAAGCCGATTTAAAACGCTAACCCTGGATTAGGAGTTAACCGAAGTTTTCATCTCGTTAGTTGAGGTTTGGTAAATCAAATTTTATGCTTCATTTTTGTAAAGTAAGGTGTATGTCCAGTCAAAACTTTTTTCACAAGAATGAAAATCTTTTGGAAATGTTTTTATTGAACAGTAATTACTGGACTCAATGTTCATTCTTACCCGGGATTACCTTAATCATGCTTTGAACAACTGGGCCCTAATAACAAGAATAACTGTGTCAGTGCCCCTTTAAGTTGAAATACCAGTTTCGGCGCACTGCACTGATACTAGTACCGAGGTCAATAGCTACTGAACACACTTGATCGCCCTGTTTGAACGATCACTCCCATCTATAGCTATATCAGAAGCATGCTTCTGTCATGCACCAATATATATTAGGTGTTTGGCTACACAATGCGATACTAAAAATAGATGGAGATGCTGGGGAACAGTATTGGGTGACACGAAACCAGAATCCACAAGAAAACATTTAATTAAACGAAGAACAAGGAAGAGAAAAAAACGGGACAATAAAAACGGACGACAACCAGAACTAGCTTGTGGCAGAAAAAAGAAAATCTCACGTTTAATCCTTGTCAATAATATAGCTAAGATGCCATATCATGTAATATTTTCAAGCAATATTTTAATACTACTTTCATCCTATTCACTGAAATGTCCATTGTTAATTAAGACTACAGTACGTATTAAGTACAACGATATTGGGCATGCAACATACCGGTAATATATTTGGTAACTAAATCTTTACACCAATATCTTGTGAGAAATTTAAAATCTTGCAGCTAAATATAGGATACATTTTTGTAATCCCAGGCGAAAATCACATTAACGGTAAAAACAAAACAGAAACATACTCTTAATAGTAATTCTCCTTTACTTGTGGCTATCCCACCGACCCAACGAAAACGCGCTTTCCTTGTTTTTTCACAATCTTGAAAACAATAATAATAATAATAATAATAATAATAATAATAATAATAATAATATAATAATAATAATAATAATACAGTGACGACAATGGAGAGATGCACAACCAAAATTATCAGACTATAAATAGCAATATTACGGTACATGATAACTACTTTTTTTAAATCCCACTTTCACACTGTTTAATGATTATATTCACTAACAATTTTCACCCTCTACTTTACAAAGAGCGTAAAATTTGCCCTCAAAACAAGGTTGATAACATGGACGAACTCCAACCTCGTTTCCAGGGCTTTCCCTTAAAACCTGGGAACGAGGTTGAGTTAACGTTGAGCAGAGCACGAACATTTGGTTTATCAACGGAGTTGACAATGTAAATTGACCACCGTACAGGGATTCCATTAGCTGACGTTTTGAGCGTTAGCCCTTCGTCGGAGAAGGGCTAACGCTCGAAACGTCAGCTTATCGAATCCCTGTACGGTGGTCAATTTACATTATCAACTCCGTTGATAAACCAAATTTTCGTGTTTCACTCCCCCACTGATGCAGCACCACAGTTTCTTTAGAAACTAATCGCCTTTATTCATTTGTTGAGCAGCGCAGTCGGACCAAGGAGTATAGTGTTTTTCACGGCGGCCATGTTGGTGTCCCAAACTGAACCTATTTTTATGCAAATGTTTTCCGTTGTATGGCTAGTAGTCACGTGAATGAAAACGCTCGATACCCATTATTAAACGTGATGACATGCCGCGATATGTCACTGAATTACTTATAGGGCGCATTTCGTTTTGGGATTATTCTGCTTATCCCTTGTCCGGTTTAGGAATGATAGAATAGGAATAAGGTTTTCCAAAAAAAAAACCTACATATTTTGAAAACGGAATACTCTTAGCGAAAGTGACCTGAAAACAAAGCGCAGAGTAGTCTGGACCGAGAACCTAAACTTGACTTCCTGTGCCACGTCGCGGGCTTGGTGGGAAGCGCACGATTTTCCCACCAAAAGTTTTCATAAAAAAAAAAAAAAAGCATATTCTGCGTATTCCGAGCAAACCATAATGTAGACATTCCGTTCATTCTGCTCCCGAGATAGTATTTCGTTTATTCCGAAAACGAAATTTGTCTCAAAAAAAACACGATTAACGCCCATTCCCGGCATTCCTATTCCGGAATAATACCAAAAAATGCTCCCTTAGTATACTTAGCTTACTCGGGAAAAAAGATCATAACCTAAGGTCACTGCAAACCTTTAGGGATCAAATTTTTCATATTTTGAGTTTTGCGCTTATTGGCTTGTTTGACGAATAATTAATGCAGCAATCGACGAAAGAAAACGATGGCGAGAATCGGTAAAAAATGATTTTTGGGAGACTATCTGAAGGTGTCGAAATCCCGTAATTCCAATTAGGTGTCCAGCCGTCATTTGACATTTGACCCCCCTTCCCCTTCACCCCCACCCCCTCCCCCAAAACAAATTAATAATAAACTGAGATTATGTCTCAAAACCCAACATCACTGAGAGCTTTACGAATACCTAGTTAAACTTTCATACGATTTGTCTGTTACATGTAAGCACCTAAACTAATAATTGTTTTTTGCATATATCTGTATTTTTCACATTCCGCTTCTTTATATATCTCAATGTGTTTCTTTAATTTTACTACGAGCACAAGAAAACTGATAATGGCCACTTGTCTGAAAACGTCTGCTTCAAATTTGGATTGACCTTTTGCATAAACGTCATTTTTCATAATCATTCTCAGTCCTTCGTGACTGGCAATTTCTAAAGTTTATCTTCATTTTTTGTGCAATTTCAGCGAAATGATCAGCGTGAAAGAGCGCAACGATCAACAGGGCACAGTGGGTGTGAGTACGCACAAAGATGAGTAACTTCAGTAGCTGAGAGCAGTTAGTTTAGCAGAAAATACTTTTGCGGAGAGTGAAATAATATTTCCCGAAGTAGTAGTAGTTTCTCCAGATGGAACAAAAATTTGCACATATTGCAAACGCAGTGTCAACAGTATTATAACAGAAAGTAAAACAGTTCATAAGCCAAACAGATTTTCGAGTACACCGGGAAGCCAGTCGTTTCGTAATCCTGCCGTTTGGTACTCAACCCGTTCGTACTCACTTATGTTGATTCGTACTCCCCAAAAAGGCCGGTTCGTTCTCAACTTGTACGGTTCGTACTCATCATTTTACATGCAATACTTTTCTTTCAGAAGGAAGAAATAACTGTTATGTACTAACTACCGCAACGTACAAATGAGACAATCACAGCGCTCGTTGCTAAAATAATCCAAATAACGTAATTAACTCGTTCCTATTCCTAAAGCGAACTGCACGATGCAGCATCGCTCTGATGCTGAATCTGCGGGAGTACGAAACCACCGTAAACCTTCCAACGCATCCAATGAAAAATTTCTTAATTCAATACCACCTCTAATTCGTAGATGCTATCTATAATCCGTGCACGAAAAATACACGAGCTATGTTAAGCTGTTATCTTTGTGTTTTAGGTTGTTTTTTTCTTTCTACCCTAACCAATCTCGAAACTCATAATGCCTTAAACCTTTAAACGAATAAGTAGCCGAATACCACATTCAAACGGTTACCACTGTTACTGGGCTTTTTTCTTGAAGAAAATATGAAATTTTTTCACTGTCCTGGTCCTACATTGTGACCAGCAAAAATTTGGTCACTATGATCCTTTGAGTCGACAATGTTCCGTTTTTCATCGTCTGGTTGTGCAGGCGACCCAAAAATCGATCTTTCCAAGTACTCATTGTGAAACATGCCGTGTGGGTCCAGCTTTTGGCAAATCTCTCGAAACTTGTGGATCTTTGGGTACATTTTCTCGATTTCCGGCACAGTCAGAGGGTGAGCCTAAATAAATAAATAAACAATCAGATAAACAGCCCAGCCCGTCGGGGAACAGCGAAAACTGGCCAGCATGCTAAAGAAAAATGTTGCAAGCAGAAAAAAAAAAGATGAAAAAACTAGAACAGACTGAAGAAAGAACACAAACGAACAATCTCACATTCTTTCCCCTTCTCCTCGCATTTATTAGGAAACCGAAACACCACACGTTTTAGGAGAAACAGAGACGTCAGTAAAGCCTGGTTCACACTAGCGACATAACGACATCGACATAACGACACAAGGAAAAGATCAGTTTTATCTTTATGTCGTTATGTTCATGCTGTTATCTTGGTAATATGTCATTATGTCTGCATGTTCACACTGGAAACATAACGTCCTTTTTGCGTCGAGATATCGTCCTTTTTATGTCGTTATATATGATGATGTCGTTTTGTCGCTACTGTGAACCAGGCTTAAACCAGCCAGACTGGGTAAGAGGGTGGCCATCATTCCCGCCAAAATGCCAATTCCCCCTCGCGCCAGTTTCGCTGCTTCTCAGTCCTCACTACTTGAGCGCTTAGAGAACAGGGGCACCCAACGAGCCAAATCAACCAAAAGCTGTAGAAAGGCATTTTTAAGTGCCTTATCGTGTCTAAAGTCTATTTGAAGCGATGTTTTCATAAGCTAGAAGAAGTTTATCTGTTCGGATTCCCTAGCTGAAATTTTAATTAGTCGAAAATGTTAGGGAACAAAATCTTCCGTAGAGAAAATGCAAGCTGAAATGAACCTTCCACGAACTTTCTAGGGAACTATTTTCTTTCCGAAAATGCTAGCTGACGTTTTTGACTGCCAAAAACAGCAAATACGACCTTTCTGAAAACCTCAGGGGATATGATTTCCCTATTTCGAATCTTTTAGGCCACGTTTTAGTCACGAAAATCCGAGTGCACTCTTTAATCGACGCCGAAAGCGCAAGGCGAATTACCCTCCACCGAACAGATATCTACCGAAACTTGTCGTTGGGTGCCCCTGAGAGAAGGCTACAAACAGTCGGGTAGCGGCCAACGAGCGGCATTTCCCTTAGCCTACTTCGCAGACTCGTCACGCGTTCGTTGCCCACGAACGTCTGCTGAACTGAATTACCACTTCCGTTCGCGGCGGTTAGCCAATCATAGTTCGTTTACCAATTTATGGAAAGTAGGACTTCGACCCCTGGATTATTTTCACAGACGATGCACGTGAATGGGGTGTCGATTTCCATTCTTACGCAGCTCGTTATTGGTTTCCTCAAAACAAAGGCTAACCGCCGACGAACGGAA
The DNA here is from genome assembly GCA_016490735.1 of Pachyseris speciosa. Lineage (NCBI taxonomy): Eukaryota > Metazoa > Cnidaria > Anthozoa > Scleractinia > Pachyseridae > Pachyseris > Pachyseris speciosa. Next base: position 72,225 of record JAEMWC010000611.1, on the reverse strand, counting down.
GTGGCAGTTCAGTTCAGCAGACGTTCGTGGGCAAGGAACGCGTGACGACTCTTAGCTTTGGTGCTTTTTTTTATATTTGGACAATGTGATCCCAACTTCTGAGTGGGTGGAGGCAGCCGTGGGTGGCTAAAACCCTAAGCTGCAACCATTCTACTACAGACAAGTTGGTGCTGTTTAGTCCTTGGAAGGTCCCAAACTTAACATCACTATTCTCCCAACTGGTCTCTTAACATAATTGTCCTAATACTGGTTGAGTGATAATGTGGGGGGGGGACAATACCTACATAGAAGATAGAAGGTTAATAAAAACCTGCAAGAAGGTTAATAAAAAATACCAAGCGGTTTTCCACCGTCGAGTCCACAGATTAAAACTAAAAAATGTCAGCAGGCAAACGAATTCAGCAATCGAATAGTGCTTCAGGAAAGTATCCACTCTTCACGCGTAAACGTGTTACATTTTTATATTTGCGAATTTCACTGTTTAAAGACTGTGTTAAGGCGAGTGGGCGAGTCAATTCAGAGGATCTTACCACAGGACATATTCATTCGTTTGTAATCTCACCTTTGCCCAGTGTGGTTTCCCACCCACGGACATCATGAGCTCTTCATAGTACTTAAAGTAGCTTTCGAATGGAATGAATGTGTTGTATGGCCTGTGGAAACAATGAACGTAAACCATTTGAACAGGCGCGCAAACAACTCCTTTCTTGATAGTTCACAAGGCCAGCCTATCACATAATGATTGGCAAAACAAGCCTCCAGCTCGAACTGCTGCACCAGTAATTAAGAATCGTGGGGTATTGGCACAGCAAACTTAACACATACCTTGCTCAAGGGAGGGGGGAGGGGGAGAGGAGTGAGGGGAGAGGGGTAGGGGGTAGTGCAGGGGAGGGAAGGGGGAGGGGGAGGGGATAGGGTGAAGGTGAGGGTAGAGGCTTCTATCTCTCTTCAAGCAAAAAGCAAGATAAAAAAGTGGTTAGTTGTGGAAGAAAGGATCAACACTACTTTTTGTCCTCTCTGTATAAATAGACATAAAGATCATCACGTTTTTTAAAGTCATGATAAAACATCATAACACGGGACCACACAAAATTTACTTGTAGGTTGTTACTCTGGGGAGGCACTCCCCTATTTGGCCTAAACAGGTATGTGCCACCCAACAGGGTATGGCTTTCAGGGTCTTGAATCTTAAACAGGGCGCCTTTCTGGACCAGAAGCCTTGAACACCCCCCCCCCCCCCCCCAATTCTCCTCACCCAGGACACACCAAAAAGGTTTTTCTCTTTAAAGTAAGGGCTCAAAATCTTCTCTTCCTTGGGACCGATAAGTTACCTGTTTGTTAACTTAGTATTAAAGCACGTATTACCTGTACGAAATGACGTTGATGAAACACACATCCTGGTTATAACAAGGGCTCATGTAGATGTCATCTTTCTTCACAAATCGAACTTCAACTGTCCAAGAAATGAATGTTTATCAATGGTAAACAACACCATAAATTTATTATATTAATCACAAGATCTATGCCTTCCTGCTGTTTTAAGAAACACTTAACACTCCTTTGTGGCTTAACTGGGACAAAAATGTGAAAATTCACCTAAGAAATCAGATTTTTTTTTCTGAGTACAAGGGACACCTTACATCTGTCAACATTTTCATATTGACTATAAATACAAGATTATTAAAATTGTTGGCAGACAAGCTTCAAAGATCATTTTATTCTAGGTAACAAGCGACAGGGACAACTCTCTGCAATAAGCTTCCTTGTGTGCACTGCTTGGGAGAGATGTTGCTGGGTCAATAAGACGCCTACCAAGTACCAAGGCGACTATGGGCGGATAAATGAGGCTTTCCCCTTGGTTTATTAAATCTTATTTTGTCATGGGAACTAGTCGTCTGACAGTGCACACAAACCGACACTGGGAATTTGTGTGATTTTGTCTCCACAACTTGTCACAAATTCAAGTAGCTTTGAATTTATGTGCGAAATTTGGTCGCTGTCACAACAGGAAACTAGGAAACTAGGAAACTAGGCACATCACATGAGGGGAACTGTTACCGCAACTTGTCCTGGTGACCTAACCCTATGACTTGTTAGTTACACTGTAGAGTGTGCCAACCTGATCTACTTTGTCTTACCTGGAAAATGCACATTAAATCCAGACTCTTTGATCCAGCTCTGAAGCTTTCTGAGAACATAGTCAGTCTTTTCCCTCCACAAACAAACAAAATTAATAAACATCAGCAAAATTACACCAAAAAGCAAAATATCAAGTGACATAAAATCAAACTTACTGTGGGATGGCCCATTCTGTCACGTATTGCTTGAACAGGCAGTCAAAGTTGAAAATCTAACAATGGAATGATAATTAAGATTACAAAGGGCGATCCATTCATTTTGTACATGTACGTCAAAAATCAAAAGAGCATCAGATAAACTTGATAAACTGCACATCAAGTTTCTGATGAAGAATAAGAAAATTTGACAACAAAAGAAAATAATTTTCAGTTCTTTTATTTCAAAATAATACTAATACAATTTAAAACTTATATAGTGCATTTTCCATGTACATATGATCAAATGTGCTTTACATACTTGTATGATAAAACTTAAAAAGATTTAAAGTATCCAATATAGAATAAAAATTAATATATTATACGTGATTAAGAAGGAAAGTAAATAAACTTTCACAAATTCACACAACAAATTCATTACTGGATAATCATGAGATTCAGGCCTTGTCATTATTAGTTAATTCAATGAATCAGGCTCACAATACATTATGATTGATTGAATATATCCACTACCAAAGCTAAGTTAGCATCAATAACTTTGCTGACTGGATGTCAGAATTTACAGACACACTTTCTCTGAATTCCTAAAGTTAGCAAACTATGTAAACCACTGTAGGCCTCTTAATAATGTTCTCATAATAATACAAACAAGGCTGTGCTCTAAGAAAAATGTTTGCAGCCGTTAACTCTGAACCTTTAAATCCAGGGTTTCCAGCATAGATTTCCTTGTCGCCCAAAGGCAAAAGTTTTTAAAGCCACCAGGGGCCACTGGACACTGCTAGAACTCATCTCTGACAAAGGTATAGGCATTATTTTGCAAAATGTACGTTTAATTACACACCCCGCTAGGAGCTCACCAGTATGATGATCACACCACAAATAAGTCAGTTTGCTTTAACTGGTTTCAGCTGAGAGACAATTAAATTTATGCAGCTAAAAATAATTTGAAGTTAAAGGTGTCAATACCTTGAAACTTTGATCCACTTGGCTGTCAGGCTTGCTGTGTAATAGCTGAAAGTAACTCCAGTTGATGAGTGGTACAAGACGTGGTACAAACGAACTGTGAAAGCAGAATGCAGAATAAAAAGCAGAGCGTTATATTAAAAGCGGGCAATTTGTATAATAGCCATATGAATGTCTGAATTCCCTCACTGCTCACAAAGTGTATTATTATAACTTATTATATGACTGTCTCTTTCAGCGGTCAAGATGAATCAATTCTCCTGCTGTGATTAGCTACCCACGAGGTCAAGATGGAGCCATCTTAGTAGGGATAGCCAGTCTGTGCCATGTTTTACTGTCTTTTAAAGGCCCATTATCACCCTTGATGCATCGCGTGCCACGACTGTTAATTCTGGAATTTCATGTAACGCGAAATTACTCAGAATTCGAAGGCCTTGTTTTATCGCTCTTGTTTTAACGCAACGTGAACAAATCTTCAAATTTAAATACAATTTTCCTTGTATTATGTTTGAAACAATTTGTGTGTATGTAAATTTTGGCCCGTGTAAAGTCAAAAGAGTCAGTTCAGCAGTAGACGGTTGCAGTAACTTCGCAGCGTTGATTTATATCAAAGTGAGGTTCAAGGTGAATTTACAGAGATTCGTTGTCCAAGTTTGGTGCTTTTTACCTTGGAGCTTTCAAGACTTCGCTGAGCTGACTTAAGGTGATTTGGAAACTGATTTGATGGTGAGTATTAAAAATTTTACTTGGCTGGACAACTGTTTTCCGTATGTTTGATGTTTTACCTTTTCCCTCAAGGTCAGCTTGTGTAATGGGTTCCACGGTTTTGGTCAACTCTTCAGTGTTTTTAATGCAATTTTTCGCTATGTCTCTTTATTGACTGCAATTTTTATGCCCCTTGGGCATTCTAGCCTTACGTTCAGTTTGCAGCTTGCCTAAACTACGTGAAAATTAATTTCTCTTTCTTGCCAAGATCTCACGGGGATTGATAAGGACTACACCGCTTTTGTTTCCTCCCGTGTCTTAATTCGGAGCTCAAAGTTTTCCTCCTTTTGTCAAGCCGCGTGGTTGACTGTATTTTCAACACAATATAAAGCGAAAGGACAGGGTAACTGAATGAGAACATACGAGTATTTTTCTTACTGCAAATTAGAAACCATTACCCGACAACAGGAGTTGCCAACAATAAATGTTTTCTTGTGGATATTTTGTCACCATCCTCACCACATAATCAGCGAGTTTTATCAATAACAGATTCTTCAATACTTTGCTGTTTTGATTTTAAACCTGTGAACGGATTGTTCATGGTTTTAATGAAGAAATATAAAGAAATATGTATACAAGTTGAATTTGTAGCCATTTGCTTTGCCAAACGGGGCACAAGCAACAACTCAGCGCGATGAACCAGATAAAAAACCCGACATAAATAATTGACCAATCAGAGGCATCATTTACCAATGGCGCAATTTCGAAACAAAAACAAACGACCGCATTGAATCAAGGGTGATAATGGGCCTTTAGCGTCCTTTGATCAAGTCACATAATTAGTAAATCCTTCATTGCCTAAGTTTGTTTGGTCAAGATGACAGGATATGGCCTCTTTCTTTTTTCTTTGTAACTGACATGAATTGGTGCACATGGGTGGTGCTACCTGTTTTGCTCTGATCTCCCATAATTAGATTTCAACACAGATTAACGTTTCCATTTCATTTATAAATGTATCACAAAGACATACCTTAACCAGTATATCAATTCCAAAGACCTATACCCAACAAGCCTGTCCCAAAACCAGCTTGAAGTCCTCTTTACAAGCTAAATGTCAAGAAAGATTTATTGTGAGATTTAAACTCATGAAAGCTCTGGAATGCCTGTAAGTGGCGTTCAGTAAAATTAATCAAGGCCCGTCGGCATATATAGCAACTATAAAATCATAAGGCTTTTATCTAATATCATTGTTTTCCAATTACCTAAGATGGATTTCAATCATTGATAAGCAATTCAAGAGCTATTTATAAATTGCCAGTAATTATTAATAACAATAATATTTTCATTACATAAACCATTGATTCAATCAATTGATCTAACAGCAGGAGATGTACATTGAAGAACTTGGACTGTGCCAGAAAATTCCAACCTTCAAGCACAACTTTACCTTGGTAGTCCTATTAACATGATACACTTTAGTGTATCCAGTGTGTGGATACCAGTGGAATTTGAAGTACTCATCAGCTGATTTCCATGTTTCAAGATTTTCTAAAGCCTGCAATTAAAATTAATAAATAATTTAGGGTGGAGTTACCAAAAGATGCAATGATGTTAATTATAAGGTCAAATGTATAGAGGGTGTAAGCTTGTCTTTTACATTTACCTTCTCTAATGTCATGGATTCACACTGCTGAAGAAGTCTGAAAGCTGGCTCACACTGCCAAGTCACACTGAGAATTACACCGACTGCGCCAAGATGACACAGAGCAGCTAAAAATATCTCCTTATTGGCCTGCCGACTACAGTGGATGATCTCACCACTGGCAGTCATTAATTCCATAGCCAAAACCTGCAGATAAAGCATTTTGTTATTATAGACACAAATCTTTATTTAAAAAAAAAAAAGTGGAAACCAGACCACTTGTTGCTGCAGTTAGCTTGGCATTAGGCTCCCAGTAGTGTATGTGAACATTCAACTACATGGGTGACCTAAGTAACATAATTTCCACACTGCATATCCTCACAAAAAAAGTACAAGAGAGTATATCACCTTGTGACATAAGCTGTCAGAATTACAGTTTTCAGTTGTTGAATAAAGTTGTTATTAATAATAGATAACATCTTTGAAAGCCTATATTTTAGGGGGCTCAGTTCACAGGATTATCTTTATAGGATTGTCAGCTGTGTGATGTACACTGTAAGCTGACAGTAACAAAACCATGAGCCAGGGTTACTTTTATAATTGGGAATAAGACAGGACCCCAAAATGAAATTCCCCACATTTGATTTATGGACTAGATAAAAAATATGTACACCAACTCACCACATGGCCACTCAATTTTGATTGGAGATAGGGGTTGAGAATAGTATATATTATTATATAAACGCCAATGAATGAAATACCAGGTGAGCTTTGGTGCCAAAACATGATACATATATGTGATAATGAACATATGATTTTCATATATTAATTTATTTGAACAGCGGTTTGAACTGCGGATTAAAGTAGAATGAGTATATGAACAATCATTGCAGCTATGAACACTACTTAAGCAGCAGTGAAATAAAGCCTGAAAAAAATTCAGGCTTATACAGGATCTTTAATCTGCAGTTCAAATATATATATTCATTATCACATATTCATCCTTCACGGGCATATTACGAACCAACAAGATGACCAGCTCCCAGTTGGCTTGTTATCTCAGTAGAGCACTGCACCAGTATGGCAGAGGTTGTGGGTTCGTGGTTCATGGTTCATTTATTTCACACTATTTACATAAAATTAACATAGAAAGAAAAGTATAGTTACTACAGATGATTACAATATACATACAAGCCTGAATTTTTTTCAGGCCTTATTTCACTGCTGCTTAAGTAGTGTTCATAACTGCGATGATCATTCACATACTCAAAACATGATATCTTCACATGTGAAAATAAAATGTTATCTTCACCCATGAAATGATCACTGTGTTGCTATGGTTACATAATAAATCACTCCATTCGCAGCTAAATTGAAATGGTTTGGTATTTCATTGGTGTTTATATTACATGTATAAATAGAACATCACAGTCATGGCCTCTTGGAAATATGAAATGTCTCTTCTCATGTTGAAAAAATATTTCAATCGTTCACGAACACTAGATGAAGATGCTGTTCCATTTTAATTTAATGGAAAAGACTTACAAAAGTAGCTATAAGTCCATAGTCCTTCCCTGTGCCATGGGTGCAGGTTCCAATAGTACCAGCACAAGACATCCCCGACACTGAGCTAAGACTGTTAGGTTAAAGTCAGAAGAAAATTCATTTATTACTGATACTTTCATATCAAACTATAATTTTATATGCACTTTTCAGTGTATCTTAATTATTTTCTTGGTCAGACATTGAGACCAGAAATAAACTCAAGGTTCAAATAAAAGCCAAGTTGTTGACATCAAGTTTGAAATGAATGCACCAGATGTTGTTTCTAAGTATTAAAGCACATAGTTTACACCCGCCAACTCAACCTGAAACCAAAAATAATAATATACTCACAAAAGTCCTTCAATTCCAGTCCCAAACCCTAACCATCTCACAAAAAATATTCTATGCTTAAAATGTCTGCTGGCATATGTATACATGTACCAGCAAAAACAATCATTTTCAAAATGGTCAAACCACCAAATCAATAAATGATGTTAAGCACCACTATGGTGGCCGAGGACTGCCACTAAGTTTTAAGGTCCATTTTTGCTTTTTTTAAGCAAATAAATGAGAAACAAAATGAAAATAAAATTAAAATCAAATACAAATGCCATGCAATATAAAAGAAAATGCAAATAAAGTCAAAGTCAAATGCAATTAAATGTAAAACAAAAAGCAAAGTACAAATCAAAATCAAACTTGATTCAAATTAAAATTGAATACATTTTTAAAAGAGGATCTAAATTCGAAGTTAAAGTAAATTAAAATTGAATACACTTGGAAAAGATAATGTAAAACAAAATTAGTGGCAGCGCTCGGCCATGCGAAAATTTACTTTCGTTTGAAAAATTATTTCACATGGCCGAGCGCTGCCACTACCATGATGCTTTGCGTGCTTCAATGCTTCGAGTACCGGAGCAACTACAGAACACAGGGCCAAATTTTGAGTGCTTGTCGGTGGCTCGCCGGCTGGACAGTCGCTTCAGAGCTTTATGAACGAGGTAGATATACTAAAGAGTGGCTCGATAGCTCACCGGCTCTGCAGAGGCTTGAGAGCTGAAGAACGAGGTAAATATGTTTTGGAGAGTGGCTTGGTGACTCGATGGCTCGGTAATGACTGGCAAGCCACCGAGCTGGGACAAAACCCTACAAAATTGGCCCTGGCCTGTATCCTGTAGTTAAGCCAAATCCATGGTAGTCTCCTTCGCAGCCCGGTTTCCGTTGTGTGACATCCCAAAAACTAAAGCGACTAGCGAGCCGGCGAGCCACCGAGCCGCTCTAGTATTTCTACCTCGCCTCGTTCTATACACTAAAGACCACTAAAGAGTGGCTCGGTGGTTCGCCGGTTCGATTCGCTAGTCGCTTTAGTGCTTTAAGAACGAGGTAGATATAGAGATATGCTAAAGACCACTAAAAGTTTGCCAGCTCGCTAGTCGCTTTAGTGCGGCTCTGTGGCTGGCTAATCACTTTAGTTTTTGAGATGTCACGCAACGGAAACTGGGCTGCGAAGCTGAGACTACTATCGATTCGGCTTCACTACAAGATACAGGCTAGAACCAATTTTGTAGGCTTTTTCTCCCAGCTCGGTGGCTTCTCCAGTCATTACCGAGCCATCGAGTCACCAAACCACTCTCCAAAACATATTTACCTCGTTCTTCAGCACTCAAGCCTCTGCAGAGCCGGCGAGCTATCGAGCCACTCTTTAGTATATCTACCTCATTCTTAAAGCTCTGAAGCGACTGTCCAGCCGGCGAGCCACCGACAAGCACTCAAAATTTGGCCCTGTGTTCTGTAGTTGCTCCGGTACTCGAAGCATTGAAGCACGTAAAGCATCATGGTAGTGGCACCGTTCGGCCATGTGAAATAATTTTTCAAACGAAAGTAAATTTTCGCATGGCCGAGCGCTGCCACTAATTTTGTTTTACATTATCTTTTCCAAGTGTATTCAATTTTAATTTACTTTAACTTCAAATTTAGATCCTCTTTTAAAAATGTATTCAATTTTAATTTGAATCAAGTTTGATTTTGATTTGTACTTTGCTTTTTGTTTTACATTTAATTGCATTTGACTTTGACTTTATTTGCATTTTCTTTTATATTGCATGGCATTTGTATTTGATTTTAATTTTGTTTTCATTTTGTTTCACATTTATTTCCTTAAAAAAAGCAAAAATGGACCTTAAAATCTTAGTGGCAGTCCTCGGCCACCATACACCACTCCTGTTTTGAGAAGTGCTTCCCATGTGGCCCTTAACTAAATTTAACAATAAATTCTTCCCTCGTATATATATATGTATGTATGTATGTATGTATGTATGTATGTATGTATGTATGTATATATATATGTATATAATATATATATATATATATATATATATATATATATTTTTTTTTTTTTTTTATTGCAAAGAACTGATGTACATTGCATGGCAATGAGTTAAAAAATGTTAGGCTCAAACAAAAATGCCAAGCAAGCCACAAAGAAATTTCATCACGGTAGCAAGGATTCTCTAATTTGCTCTTACTTGGGTAGAGCTAAGCCATGGCGGTCTAACAATTCGTTGAGTTCCACCACAGTCAGTCCAGCTTGCACTGTCACTTGCTGTTTGTCATGATTTATCTGGTAAGAATATATGAAACAGTTTTCTTGGTCACCATGAACCATAACATTATGCTATTAACTTTATATCGTAGTGGAACCCCCTTTTTTATGTGTGATTTTGTATTTTTATCAATTCTTAACTTTTATTAGGAGTGCATTTTTGAGGTAATTTTATTGTAAAGCACTAATGAGCTATAGGGAATTAGCGCTATAGAAATTTTAATTATTATTATTATCATTATTATTATTATTATTATTATTAAATTATTATTATTATTGGTAAGTTATGACCTTGACAACTTACAGACAATAAGATTTGATCTTCAAGGCCTGAGCTTCAAGTTTCAAGTTTTGAGTATCAAGGTGCTTGAAGAATTTTTCAAGGATCTCGATTACAGATTCCCAGCCAGGAAACAATTCATTTCTCGACCCTCAAACAACGAGAGAAAACAAAAGCAATTGTACATGCTGTGGGTAAAATTGTAGGGGAAATATGAATACATAAAATACACAACTTAGAGCAAAGCATAACATGATCAAGCTTTAAACCACTTCCATCCTTGCTGCCCTCTATGGTAAACAGACAGCAGTAACATACCGTAGGTAAAAATAGTTTGAGAGTAGTGCACAATAGTCTCCAGTAAAAAACAAAAACACTTAAGGATCAACACTACTTTTTGTCCTCTCTGTATAATAGACACATATGATCATCACGTTTTTTTAAAGTCATGATAAAACATCATAACATGGGACTACACAAACCTTATATGTAGGTTGTTACCCTGGGGAGGCACTCCCTTATTTGGCCTAAACAGGTATATGTCATCCAAAAGGTACATGAATTTGGGGTCTTAAAACTGAAACAGGGTGTACAATTTCACTGTTTAGCGTCTTGAACAGGGAGCCTTTCTGGACCGGAAGCCTTGAACAGCATGTCAACATTTAAGCGGTACTATATTTTTTAGTCTAATAATTCTATGATGTCAGTTACAAAAAAAATACTCGTCTTTCTGTGTGTGAAATGTAAAATCAGGCAGATAAAAAAAAAGTAGAACACATTCTTAATCAGGGCCATGAAAAAAGGTCTCGTCTTAAACAGGATGGTAAAAAAATGAACAAATTTGTCTCATACAGGATGAGGGTTTGAAGGCCTGGGTGGCACACTCCCCACTCAAGCTTCCCTTAATTGCCCTCTCCTCCTCCCAGTTGTTACTAAGGTTTCTGAGGCATACCACTAAATATGTAGTACTTATAACTTGGCTGTCATAATCAACATAAAAATTCTGATTGTCCTCACAGATAAAGCAAATAAATCAGCAGCTGGATGCATTGATCTTTTAATGCAAAGTGATAGGAGTGACCTACCTTACAAAATCGTAAATTGTATTTATTTATTTAAGTCAATATTGATACAGGGACATCCAATTTTAGCATGGCTAGTTCATCTATATCTACATCTACATGATTTCAGCACTCGGCAAAGTCCCATTGACTTATGGCTGTTATGCATGTGGCCTCATACACCATAAGCCTTTTTGGGACATCACACCAAGCCGGCCACTTGCTGAATAGAACAGGTCAGCACTAGGGGTGGTCACAGCCAGAGTTTTGTTACGTCCCTAGTGGTTCTTTTACATCCCACAGAATCAGAGAATTATGAAGAGTTGTGAGACGGGGCCTACGGTTTATCGCCCTTACCCGAGAAGACTAGAAAGTCTAACCATTTGTAGATGTCATTACAAAGGCAGCACTTTCTCCTTATATGCACTTGTTGAGAATTTTACTGTTGAGAATTTTACTTGTTGAGAATTTTACTGTTTTTGTCAAAATTGGACAGTCGAAATATTTCACAAAGTACCTTTGCTCAATGCAAACATGTTTACTCTTTTGGCTCTTTAAAGTGACGCTAGAACCAGGTGACATTGCAAACTTGATCAAATAAACAAAGGCCCATTGGTTGTTGACACAAATAATTCTTCCTTTTTGAGTAAGGCCTTGAATCCAAGTTGCCCCAATGCTGCTTAGGCATAGTGCAAGGCCCCTTGTAAAGAATATATCATGTAATACATACATACATACATGTACTTTATTTACCCTCAGATTTTAGAGTAGCTCACACAGCTAATATTTCTGAGCATTTACCAACTCAACCATCAGATGAGAGATTAGACCACCACACCGGCAACTACGTCCCCTACTCTTTTCGAACGGTGTGTGGGTTCTTTAACGTCCCACTGAATCAATTATGAAAAATTGTGAGACTGGGCCTACATGTATGGTAAACTTATCATCCTTATCAGAGAAGACTAGAAAGTCTAACCATTTACAGATGTCATTACAAAGGCAGCACTTTCTCCTAGAAATAGCCATGCTAATCCCTCTCTGTATCTTGGTAATGTACATTTGTAAATGTTGGTCGTGTACTAGCAGGTATGCATGGTTACATTCATTGCCAGCAATCCTTCCTCAATGAATTTTCATTTGAAAGTTACACCCTATTATGCTGATTGGTTTTCATCACACTGTTTACATGCATTATTATTTTTCTACACTGTATGTGGGAAGTGTGAATCATTAAATAAAAAATAAATTCATCTTTAAAATAATACTACAGCATCTTTTCATTTCATTCTCCTAAAGATCTGTGATTACAAGTAACTGATCTGACTTACAGGCAGAGGGATACAACGATACATAATTTATTTTAAAAAATAATGCTTGATTGTCAGAAAGTTACATAATACAGCCAAATCCCCGTATGTTTTTTTTTCTCATTCCTAAAGGCCAAAAACAGTCAGCCATCTTACATAACATTCAACCAAACAACCTCTTTGATTTTATCTATCTGATCCAAAGGAGGATTGGGAGATTTTAAGCTCACTAGACCTTGGCATTAACTAAGTAATTATTTCGTTGGTTGTGAGTATTTCGCTGGAATTAGAAGACCAGAATTTATCCTTCTCAAGACTTAAGCTTAATTTTAGCCTATGTGCTTGCCTGTGCTGTGCCTAAGTTATACAATAATGAGAAACAGTTTTAAACACAGAGTTTGAGTTAAAAAGAATGAATGAAAGGTCTTCCCGCTTAAGTTAACCTTGACAGACCTTAAATAAGAAAGCTGACGAAACGGAATCTTAAATTTCATAAATTCTTTATTGAGAAGAAAGAACTAAAGAACGCCAGCTTACCTCTAACACAGCTTTGTACTTCTTCAAGCAGATCATAAATTCGTTTGTACAAGCAATGTCCGAGGGCGAGAGAGAACCTCCAATAATGCGAACTCTCTTACGTAACTTGGACGCCACATGAAGGACCTAGCATTGCGATTCAATGAAGAAAGAGAATAAAACTCACTATGAACAGGGAGGAGTAGTTGATACGAGCCGTTTTAATGCTGGTTAATGTGCGTTATAACTTGAGAACTACGCTACTCACCTCTCTAATCTCTTCGGTGGTTTGTGGCTCAAAGTACAATTCCGGTGAACACGAAAATGTTGTCGACCAGTTTGTGAATTTGTAATCACGCCGACCGCGCGCCAAAATGTCTTCCACTCGAGTTTCTAAGCCATCCATTGTGAGTAATAAGACGACTTAGAGGAAATGATCGTCGAAGCGCCGTTAGATAATTAACATTGTCATTCCACCACAGGTTGATATGGTTGAATAATATCGACGGATGTCGAATAATAACACTGCATTTTGCGATTACCATGTCAACACGTTTGTCAGCACGTGGATTTTCCTGTGCTTTGTCTTTGGGCAGCGGTGTTCTTAGAACTTTTGAGGATGCGTACTTCGTTTAATGTTTTTAGAATCCTACTGAAAATCCAGCCCCAGCCCCTGCGCGGTGCCTGGTGCGGAGCCCTTTAGGGATGGTATCTTTCACACCACCCTCGGCTCCTGTTCACGCTAAAAAGATATTTGATAACAACAAGATGGCAATTGGACTTTTTTCTGACGTGAACATCCTTCGTAAATTTCATTCTACGCGACGCTTTGGTCGCTCGAGGCAATTCAATGTCCAGCTGCCCGAAATAACACAGCACTGACGGACACGTTGCCACTTATAATTAATTCAACGAACAGGAAAGTTAATACTTATTTGCCGAACATTTCTGCTATTTTGTTAAAGAGCAGAATTTTTAAAATATCTGTTTTCTGTGATCGATAAAATCAAGAGACCCCTATATTTAAAGTATATAAATAGTTTTCAAAAAATTGTAACGGTCACTTTTGAAAATATAATAGTGCACAGTAAGGTGCAACTGAGAAAAATCAGTCAGATAAAATTAAAAACGGTGGCAAGGGCAGTTACGGGAGAGGAACCAGGTGCCGGGCATGTCCGATTATAAGTAGTGTCCAGTAAAGTAAAATAAGTGGCGCGCAGAAAGTTTTCAAACATACTTAGATTAGAAAACTTGTCATGAGGGGCGAGAAAGGAGGCCAAAAATGTTGCGGTTTTACACTAAGGAGGTTTTAGTACGATGGTAGTGTTCTTAGCGGTATCGGCCATGTGTGACGAAAGTAACATATTGACCAATATTTAGGTCGGTAAATCCAAAAATACAATAAAGAGAAAGAAAAGATCTCTATAGGTTCTCTGTCGTAAGTTATTGGTAGTAAGCGAAGAGTCAGCAGTCGTTGTTTATAGGACATCTCGCCTCGCCAATTCTAGTTCCTAGTATCCAGCGAGTTGCGCGCCGATCTGGACCGTCTTTCTAAGATCGTTCTCAGATTGACACTAGCAGGAGACCATACCTCTGTCACATAGCAGAGCTGTGACTTCACGAGAGATAGATTACTGAGTGTCCGTTGGTTCATTGGTTCATTTATTTCACACTATTTACAGAAAATTAACATAGAAAGAAAAGTATAATTACAACAGATGATTACAAGATAAAATAAATACAGTACAAATTACAAAATGTGCGTGGAGGCCAAAGTAGCGAAGGCTTTCTAGTTGACCACCACCTACTTTTGGATAAGCAAAGAAATGGCACTGAGCTTTATTGGGATATAGGAGATGTTTGTAGAGCTTAGGATTGTTGTACAAGAGGGAATTACAAGTATATGATTTAAGGTATGTTAGAGATATACTGAACCGTCTGACACTAATGTCGGTGATGAGTGGGCAAGTTCTCTTTCAGACCCAACATTCTATTGGCCTTGAGTACAATGCGCGTAACGTGCGAGTACTGCGATAGATTGTTAGAAATGGTGACGCCAAGATCATTTTCTTCCTGAACGCGTTGTAAGTTTACATCGCCAAGGTGATATTCGTGAGTTACAGGTGTTTTCTTTCGCGTGACTGTTAACAATTTGCATTTGGAGGCGTTAAACTTCAAATTTGATTCATGGCTCCAGGTGTTCAAACTTGTCAGATCCTGCTGGAGAATATCACAGTTTTTCGCTGTTAAAATAGTACGGTGCAGCTTCAGTTGTTGCTAATGTCCCACTGCTTACACTTCTCAGGACGTAGGCGTTGTGTATTACTGACCGCCTCGTCTGCTGCAACGTGAGCTTTGGTGCTCTTCCAGAAAGTTCCTGGATGGTCTATCAAGATATGGGAAATTTGGTTTATCAACTGAGTTGATAATGTAAATTGACCACCTTGCAGGGATTCGAAAAGCTGACGTTTACTGAGCGAATCGAGGAACTGTGGGTTGTGTATGGTTTATACACAAAAAATGGAGCTACGCTATTGGTGGTAAAAGCGCACGTTGATACCGTGGGGATTAATTAGTGCCGATTTGAAAGTTGAAAAACAAAATTTTGCTCGAGATTTTTACGGCTTTCCGTAGTACCTTGATGTAGGGAAAGACCGGAGATTGACATGTGCTGTTTGGAATAGCTTGGGAGATTAAAATGCCGAGCGACTGGCTTCAGATGCATCTTTGTCATCTTTCTCAACATCACGTAGATGTTCTTGGAATCGGTCACCTAGTCGTCTTCCTGTTTCGATGTATAACTTTTTGCATAATACACAGATTATGCAATAGATAACATTTGCGGAGGTACACGTGAAACGATCAGTGATCTTAATTAACAGATCGCTTGGCCCGATATTTAGTCAGTGTTTTGAATGAAAGGAAAAGTTTTGCATCGTAAGCGCGCGCATCAGTTTAAAGGTACCAGGTTGTTCAGTTGCTTTGAATGCGCTTCTGACTAGAAGTTACCTACATTTTTGTGGCGTTTGAATGAAATCAGTGGGGTTGTGAAAAGATTCTAGCAGTTCTGGATCATTTTGTAGTATTCACGAAAAGAAAAGAAAAGAAAAGAATAACAGCATTCAATTCACCCTCGCATCTTACCCTCATAATAACCCAGTTAAAGCCATCGGTATCAACGAGTGCTTTTCATTCAATTAATTTATTCCTGTTTTTCACGTTACAAAGTTACCATCAATAGCGTAGCTCCATTTTTTGTATGTAAACGTACACAACCACAATTCCTCGATTCGCTCCAATGAAGAGTAACGCTCGAAACGTCAGCTTTTCGAATCCTGTACGGTGGCTCTCTCCTCCACAGAGGTCTCTTTTTGTGTCGTTGGGAGTTTGGGGAGAGGGAAAATGAAAGCGCGCGTAGGTCACTCTCCCCCATCGTCCCCCGCGCGCCGCCCCCACTCCATTTCCACCTCCCCTTGGCCCTCCCCGAGGGAGCCTCTGCGGAGGAGAGAGGTACGGTGGTCAATTTACAGTATCAACTCCGTTGATAAACCAAATTTCAGGGACGTAGCACCACAGCTTCTTTAGAAACTAAACCCTTTCATCAAGATATGGGTCCAGCATTCCAGATGAAGGTACTGACTTCAGGCTCCAGGTGGGGGATCATGGTCACGTTATACCGAATCAGATCTTTGACCTCAGGGCGCAAACTGGGCCTAGTAGTTCTATTTGAGTCCAAATTTATTACCTATCGATGCAGATGTTTCAGTTTTGACTTAAACTACTCTTTGCCATAAGTCAAAAGTTTATTCAGAAAGGGGGATCAAAGCCTTCGTGGCCTTGGATACCTCTTAATAAAGAGGCATTAGCTTCCTCGGAGAAGTTTGTCAACGGATGGAGAACTTCCAGTTCACAGTCGACACAGTCGGGCAATTAAATGTAGATCAGTCTTCCTTGTTCAGTGAAAATGTATAGCTAGTATAATGTGATGAATTGTATTTTATTACAATCTTAGTCTATTTAGTTCCTCTATACTGATCTACAGCATTCACTCAACAAATAACTTACTCACATTTTTTTTTCAGTTTTAAATCCTTTTTCATACAAACTGCATCACAAATTAAATTTCATTTCATAAATAAAGAGAAATTAAGTGATCGAAAATTGGTAATGAATTTGATAATTTACAAATCTGAAAATTAAAATCCTTATCGTAGCTGGAAAAAGCTCGCCTATAAAGAGAAGCTCAATTGAGGCTCAAATCATGTTGCTAAATGAACATCATAGCAATGCAACTAAAAATAAGTTAATTAAAGCTTATTTCAGTAAGCTTCTCCCCCCCTTTGTTTGTCTTAACTAGAAAAAAAATTGTCCCAGTAGGTCATTCATTCCAAATAAAGGTGATATAACAAATGCATAATCACTGGATAATCAATTTGTATTCTGAAATTCTTACTTTCGTCTACTCCACCCAAATTCACTTTATTTCATTTTCTCCTCAAAGCAAGCTAAACCTTCAAAAAATTCAAATGGAAAAAAATCTCTTGTGATATTAATTCAGATGGGCTTTGAATATAACAAATACAATTCTTTTAGTATCTAAACCAGTTCGTGGAAAAAAAATTGTAACTCAAGCCGATTTTCCAAAAAACAAACAGAAAAAAAAAAAGAAAAAAAAAAAGAAAAAAAACGGAGTTAACTTTCGGAACTTTGGACTTATCAGGCATTGAAAGACATTAACAGCTAATGAAAGTCAAAATAAAACAAACTTCGTTTGAAAATATAACTCATAAAGTCAATAAAGTACCAAGATTCTGTGTATTGCATCAATACAATGCATTGTATTGTCCATAGAAAGGCACCGAGGTAGGGTACATATACACTGGGTATCCTGTGCAAGATGGATCATATGGGGCTTGTGAGGGCTGGAAATTTTCACAGCTTTGTGGTGAAGACGACGAATAGCGTAAATTTAGTAGAAGCTGAACAGCAATTTGTTCTTCCTGGTGCTTTTGATAGTAGTAATCTAGGAGCGAAGTCCCACCGCTGGCTGGGGCAAACTCAAACTGAGAGTGCCTGGAATGGTTGAATTCAACACTGGATTCTTCGCCGTTTTCAGCTTCGCATTTGAACGGCGAGGAATTGGCGCTTTCTCTGTAGAAACTGTTGCTTGCTTTGGTTTTTTTACATTCACTCCACCTTTCTCGTTTTCTGCCAACTTGAACTTTCCACAAGGCGGTGTCCTTAACTGCGTAGAGCTTTCTCGTTTGAAGGTTGTGAGCGTTCCTTGGGCAACTCGCTTCTTCTTTCTTGAGGAGCACGTACGATGAACCAAATGCATAAGCTCTGGCTTGTCGCGTTTAAAATGGACGTGCTCAAATTCCATGTTTTTTGACGGGTCGCCTTTCCCATTGACAGGAACTTTTCGAAAACCATACAGGTTGAGCTGCCTCACAAAGCTCGTAAAGTTTCTGGTTTTGAACATCTCTGCGCTCTCGTCTAGAACTTGACGTTTAAATGCTTCACCGTCGGTGATGAGAATTGCCCCACCGCTCTCTGACCAGCGTATTGCTTTTCGGTACTTTTCGTCACTCAGAAGGAGTTTCAGCTTTGAAATAAAGGGACTCAGAGGTTTGCTTTTACTGGAGTAATGTGAAGGCTGTTCGCAATTTCCATTTCGCAGCAGTGTTGTTCTAAAAAGTTGTCGTCACGACCTGACGGAAAAAAGTAACGATTTTTACCATTTTGGAAGCCAAAAAAAGAGTAACGGCTTGAAATTGCGACAAAACCTTTTGTTAGTGGTTTACATAACCAATAGAAATGTTTATAAAGCCCTAGCCTTACTTACAGAATTACTAAAGTAAAATTTTGCTTATTATTTTGGCTAAAAGACCTTCTTTAACGTCCCAATTTCGCTTCGCACATTTCATTCTAGAAGTTAGAATTCCTAATTTCAAGGGGTTTTTCTTCCGAAAATTAGGTACCTTTTAGCGGAGAAAACGCTACCAGTTAAAGCATTACTGCCACTATTATTGAAACATCATAAGGAGACAATACTCTCGCAGAAATTAAGCTAAAGAAAAGCCACAAACCTGCTTGAGTAATAATGAAGAAGTCCACAAATAATGAAAAACCACTTCGCCTTGGAAAAATCTTCAAAGGTTTTTTTGCTGACGCTTGACAAGTATTTTATCCAATCAAAAGAGAGAAAAGACGTTCGAAGTGGTTTCCAATTGGTCAAATGTTTGACAAGATATGTTTCAAATTTGGCACTGTCGAAAGCGCTTTGACGACACCGCTCTCGTAAACTCATTCGCGCAATAATCTAGCTTCCTTTTTAGGTCTTCAGTTTCGAAAAAACTAATGTCCGTCAGTTGAAGTTTTAAGCTGTTCAATAAGCAAACTAACTATCAAAATATTTTAATGTACAGGTTTCCCGTTTAAAAGTTCTCAATGGAATCTTCATTTGACTTTTCCCGCGAAAACTAAAACCCGCGGTCTCGGTGACTACCGGCCAAGGTCATGGATGGGGAACGAGATGAGACCTTCCTCCAATTCTTTAGTTTACTGTTTACATTAAACAAGAATTTGAATAACTTTCTCAGCGCATTCTTTCGGGAAAAGAGATGAGAGTCGTGAGGTTGTTCGTTATGGGCTTCTGGCAAGAATCAAGAAATGACCGTCCCCTCCCCCACCTCGACCCAGCTCCACACAGTCGCTACCCCTCCCTAGTGAGTAAAACCCACGCGCGACTTCTGCGTCAACAATATATTTGATTGCTACCGTTGATCTTTACCGTCATTGCCTGATTTTCTCCTTCCCTTGTATCCAAAGGAGGAATTTCAGTTGTCTAAGAACGTAAAGTTTCCAGGAAAAATGATTGAAAGGGTGTAAAACAGCATGGCTGAGATGGAATACGACGATTCTACCTTTTACAGTTCGCGTCCATTAGAAGAAAGATGGCCGCCACTTGGTGCTGCCGTGGATAGCACCGCTGAAAATGGGACAAAGAATAATGAATTTCAGCGAAAGTAAGTATAAACCTTGTCAAGTAATATCTTAAGTCGTTCTTGAATTCATTTTTCTTTCTTAAGTTAATAAGATCAAGCCATGAAGTTGCACGGTTAGTTAGCGATCAAAGATGAACACTTTGTTTGTTTGCGGTGTCCTTCCATTTTGACTATGGAAACTGTGGTATAAATATTTTTTACTTTTAGTTTTAATGTTAAATCTTATGGTGTCGCCATTACAAGAACTGACAACGTATTTAAGCTTTCATCGTGTGTACGTCGTCAAGAATAAGCTTATTCCTTTCTGTGATCGTGCAATATACGCGTGGAACGTTTTGAGTCAGTCTATTGCATTTCTTCTGAACTGAAAATCTCTTTAGCTTATTTCATATGAAAGGATACTCGGTTATCAAGTTAGCTATAGAGATAAGGAAACGTTTTTCATTGAAAGAATGACTGGGTAGTGGCAACCTTAAGCGTAGAGTTTGATACGGTCGATGTCTTTCCTCTCGTAAATAATTTATGACCAAATGAGCAAAAAATAGGTTTTTTGATCGAAATTAACCCATGCTACATGAAGAAAAACGAAATACTGGATTCCAATCCGAGGCGTTTTCAACTTGCAATTCTTTGGCTGCTTTTATTAATGGTGCTCTTTCAAGTCGCTCTCCAGTTACACATTCTCGATAAAATGCGGAAATAAAATTAATACCTTTTTAACAGTAAACAATTTGCAAAGCAATTTTATCACATTTTTCTATTTATTTTTTCCCTTTGGAGTAAGCATGTTGAGGGAGAATGTTCTGATTGGAATTTTTAAGTGCAAAAAGTTAAAGTAATTTAGCTTGTCCTAATAGCAGTGGGATAACATGCAAAAACTACCAGCTTTGATTGGAGAGCTGGAACATAATAGTTCAAAGAGTGTGCCCTTCACTTGAACCGGTGTACCAAATGACACATTTTGTTTGATTTTCCAAACAGGATTTCTGGGTTTTTCCACTTCATAAATGTTGGTAAGCACCCAGGGTTTGTCTGGAAACCATACTCTCATAATGCACCTGTCAATGTTAGCCCCAGGGGAAGGGGGGGGGGTGGGGGGATACAGGATGGGTAATTAGGTAAAGATAAAGGTAAAATCTTTATTTAGACATGGTATTTCCTTCAGGACTTTACAATATTTAATTGAATAAATCTAACTACCTAACTAAATAAGATTATAAATAACTACTAGAATAAAAGACATGATAAAGAAACCCCTGCTTTACAAGGAAGCTGTGTATAAACACAAAAAAAAAAAATTTATATAAGACTATTATTAAAATCATAATTCATCAACTTAGATTTAAATTCATCAAGAGAAGGTGACTGTCGGATATTCGAGGGCAAACTATTCCACAGTATACAGCTCCACTATAGGACAGACTTTTTTTACAATAATTAGTTTGGGCTGAGGGATAGCAAGCGTACCGTTACTATCTCTTAAGTTATAAGTTAAAGTATCAGAACGGAAGACAAAGCACGAACTAAGATATTCCGGAACCATATTATTAACAATCTTGTACATCATTACTGATTTATTAGCAAGGCATTGACGGTCCAGTTTAACCCAGTTTACCTTCTGCAACAATTCATCAGTTCTACAATCGTAATTTGAAAAAGTTATTAAGCGAGCTGCGTGATTTTGTAACTTTTGTAACTTTTGAGAAAGACTCTTAGAACAGGATCCCCACACCAAGCTGCAGTAATCGAAATTGGGTTGGACTAATGAATTCTAAATGGAAAGTAAAGTCTTATATGGGACCGAATTCCTTATACGTTGGTGGGGACTTTGATCCGAAAAGCAAATTTTGTGTCAAACCTCCCCACCCTTGGGTAAAGTTTTGTGTTCAAAGTTGCGATCCAAGAGGTTGACCTCTTAAATGCTTAAACAATACAAACACTCCAGGTTAAAAAATCTCAGTTTTTTTCTCTTAACAACAGGAATGAAAGAACATAGAAAGAGAACTGACGGTTTACAGTAACAAAAGATTGGGCAAATTTTCATTACCTTTCTTTCCTCCATCTTGTTCGTGCCTCACGAGGACTTCTGGGTATTTTCATGATGGCAAGTCGCTCGTATCCAGGCTCTGTTCTGTCGGTTTTCAAGAAGGCAGTATCACAGTGTGTACTTTACCATGGCAAAGTTCAAGCTCGGGAAACTGTCTTTGATTAATATTTCTTCAGTTTTCAAGTTTGATCAAACTTCCCCACCCTGGGGCCAACATTCTCTTCAAAGTTTTCAAAATTCCCCACCCGGGGCAGGACATCTCGATCAACGTCCCCACCCCATCCTGTATTCTCTCCCCCCCCCCCTCGGACTAACATTGATCAATAGGTGCAATGATAATAAACAGTAAATCACAATCAAACTTTCAAAATGTTTATCAAGGAAATTTATTCTGTAGAGGCAACCAATCCCAGTTGCAGGATTTGGCAATTTAATTGTGTGCAGCAATCAAACTCTAAATGATTAATTTTGTAACACACCATCCTGTGCCTCTGATATAAAATAAAAAACTATGAGCTCTAAATATTTTATTATGCATCTAATGCTATGAATTTTTCCGCTACATCTTGTGCAAATACCACTCATTCAGAATGTTCTGCATGCTACATGTAGTTTAGAATCTGCCCATACTGAGATGACAGCTGTTGTCTCGAATGCAAAAAAGAATGGGTTTGCTTTAATAAAGGTCCAGAAGGAACTGATTTTAATATCTTAAATGACCAATAAAATAACTTTTCTGTCTTGGTCATGAGAGGGCCTAATTAATATTTTAGCCACGTTTTGTAAACAAGTTTCCTTGTAGCTACAGTGTAGAAGCCTAGAGAATTCAAGCATACAGAAAACTAAAGCATGCTTTTTGATTTAGTCATTGAAGGCTTAAAAAGGACGAGAACATTTAGATGTAAGCTCACTGTCTAGTCAAAGTGCATTATCATGATTTTAAATGGCATTGCTATGGTGATCAGTGTGATCAGAAAGAATGTGCAACTCTCACTGCAGTCTACAGAGAAAAACAGGATGATGGTTCTGGAAAAAAAAAGACATCTGTTTATTTGTAAGAAAAATAATTGAAGCTGTTGGAAAACTCAGTGGAGGTACATGTACATTAAAGCTTAATTCATAACAAGAATAGTCTGAACTTAAAGCTTTTAGTGAACTTAGAGTTCTCTTGATTACAATACTGAAGGTGAGCAAAATTATCTGTATTAAGTTTATGTTTATCTTAAAATTGTGGAGGTTGTCTATAGCTGCATATTAAAATGATTTTTTTTCAAGGCTTAAAATTTGAGTTCAAGTGTTTAAACTGCCCACTATACAGTGTCTCAGTGGTAAAATAGACAGTGCCACTATCTTTAAGAATCAATGGATCATTTTGGTTATCAAAATTACTAGTTGACGAGGATAATCTTTTCAATGTTATGCACGTTGTATACCAGTATAGGTTGACTATCAGTTTCTGTTTGATATTACTGTACTTTGTCAAGTGTATATTGAGTCAGCTATAAATTTAACAACATGCAACTTGTGTAGACCTGTTCATTTTGAACTTGATATGTCTATACTTGTATAGTGTACAGTCCTTTACATGTGAAGTGGTGACTTTAGTCTGCTTTGTTACCCTTTTGTTTTGAACTTTTGCAGCCAATTTTTAATTTTGGACCTACATGCAGAGGATACATTATTTTTTCATCAGTGTTAATTCTCTATGCAGTATTGCCTATAAAGGATGTATAAAATGTCCTGTGTTTCACAAAGGACTGGTGACAGTAGTTAATAATTTTTATTATCAGTGAGCTTTAATGGTAGTTTGATTTGCTATTGTGTTTGTGCATTTAGAACTCATGTTAGAGTATTTATTGTTTTGAAAAGAATTCATAATAAAAAAATAAAAATAAAATAAACACCTGTAAGTGCAGGTTTGTTGGCTGCAAAGTACATGTATGTAAGTACCAGACAAGTATGGAAATAGGTTGGGTCAATATCAATGCCAAATATGGATATTGTTGACATTGCAGTCCCTTACTCAAGGGAGAAACATTGGTGTTTTGATGCATGTATATGTACTTCTCAACGCTGCTTGTATGTTCACTGTAGAGATGTTATTGTTCACCACAGCGTTCTATAAGCCCCAATAAGTACCTCAGTTTGGCCATTGGTTTGGATGTCCTGTATGTACAGTGTAATTAAGCTTGGCAAAACTTGTACCTTGGATATTATTAACTAAGGGGAGTTAATATGGACCCTTGTGGAGCAAGTAGCCAGTGGCTGGAAAATATATTATTTTTATTATGTAGTAAAAAATATTTTTTGATACTTGGTGTTTCTCACGTGATGAAGAACAATGAAGCTGAAAAATCGAATATGAAATAGATACATGTACCAGTTCCTTTGATACTGGTTGGTACTGTTTATGCATGATGACTTGGAATAACAAGTGACCTTTGTTATATTTAGCACTGTATTTTAGGAAATTATATTCAATGCAGTGTTCCAGCTAAGAGAGGTGACTCTCCCCTTCACGCTGCGGAATAAAGTTCTTAAGATTTAGAAGTGCACATGTGTGATGACCCCTTGAAAAAAATCTTCATTGAATGCCTCACTTGGAAAGTCATATGGAACACCACATTTTGTAATCCCAAATGCATTGTTAAGCAATGGTTTTTGGCTGGAAATATTGTTTTTCTTATTTTTTTGTTGTATTTACTGACTTGAAATATTGCTTCTCAGGTCAGACCATGAAAGACTGAAAGATCTTGAAGACGAGCAGGAGGATTAAATGGCTCTCTTTTGGCACTCACAAGCCACTTGCTCAGGTAAAAGACACTCAATTGAACTTTTCTTAAAACAGTTTTATTAGTTGAACATTGCTCTTGTTCTGTTAAGCTTTGGCTAAATGTTGCCGCAATAATTTGAGCTTGTGCATTTTTCCATGATGTTTTCCCTGTCTAACCACTCAAGGAAACATTGTTGCCGCAATAATGTTTTCTCAAGTTGGCTAAATGGGGAAACATAGTAGAAACATGCGTGAGCTCAAATTGTTGCCACAACATTGTTGCCTCATTTAGCCAGAGCTTTATATAATATGCAGTGTAGGTTAGAGTGAACCCAAACATGTTTTAGCCACATGCACTATAATCTACATTATAGCAACAGGCCTACTGTTGCTTGATGTCTCCTCGGAAGAGAATAGAGCAAACAGAGTTTGAATCTAAATCTGGCACTCTCCTGGGATGGATTAATTGTTAAAACTTGGGATGCGCACCATGGGCTTCGTTTTCTGAAGTTCTTGAAGCATCATTATATTGTATGATATTAAACAGACAAACCATATCAATTTTGCTGTCAGTGATGCAGATCCTTTCCATAATGACTTGAAAAGGCAGTGAAACATACAGTAGATTAATCTATTTAAGCTTATTATATTGTGTTGTAATATGGAGCCCTGTTAAATGCTTGGGTTCCCTGTGTGAATGATGCATTGAAAAATGGGGGAACAGGGTTGTGCTCTAGCAGTGTCCAGTGGCCCCTGGCAAATTACTTTTGCCTTTGGGCATACAAGGAGATCTTAGTTTTTGTACAAAATGTATGGTGGGCACCCTGGATTTCAAAGGTTCAGAGTTTTGGGCTCCCAGAAATTTTTCTTAGAGCACAGTCTTGGGGAAGCAATGATGTCATGGAAGACAGTTTGACTGTGGATGCACTTTAATTTGTATCAGGTTTGCAAACTTGTTTCAGTGGATTTGTGATATACTTTGTCTTACAGGTGCAATTCCGCTTGAAAACAGTTGTTTCTGCCCTGTGGAGACGAGAGAGGTTTGTTTCAATCATTGAAATATATTGTACGTATGTAGATGAGGCTTGTGATTGATAGAGTAGTGAGTGTATTGCTGGCCTGAATATGTGGCTTCATACAGCTGTACATTTGTAGGTGCAGTGATTTTATTAGTTAGTAACCTGCTTGTCGAGATTTCTGAAATTAAGTTTCAAAGTTGTACAGATATTACTTATTCCCGTACTTGTTTTCTGTAGTTTGATGAGAAGGTAAAAGTTGTTAGCACCTGCAATTGAAATTTTGTTTTTGTAAGAAGACCCAAACCAATCATTATTTAGCAGAGCGGTTTTTCAATTGAGTGTCAAAAGTAATTATGGTTTTGCTTTGGTTTTGCATTGCTTCACTCTGTGATTGGCCAGCAAAACTCGCGCCACTTTCTCAACCAATGAGAAGCAAAAACCAAAACCAATCGCGACTTCCCATGCATATTTTCCCGTGCTTTGCGCCAGCTACATGTAATTGCTTCGTATTCTGATTGGCTCATTGCACTGCTAACTTCTGTTGTGATTGGTCAGAGTAATTACTTTGGTTTTGGTTTTACGACACTCAATTGAAAAGCGCTCTAATGCTGATTAACGTACTTTACGGCGGAACATTTACAAAGTACATGCATAGTTTATGCCAGAGATTTCAATAATTTTGAGACAAAACTAGAATCAAGAGTATGTCAGTCAACGCATTTCAGCATTGTGTACTAAAATAAACATGCACAAAATACCATGAGAAGACAAGTATTGTGTGGATATTAGAGAGTACTAATGGTGTGATGATCATGAATATAGATACCGTAAACATGAAGGTGTAAAGATTAATTTGCTTTCACGTACATGTAATCAACATATAGAGAAACGCTGAGAAAATGAAAAAGGTTTTTCTCTGTGAATGTAAAAAATACAGTGTTTACTGAGAAAGGACAAGAAAAGCAGAAGTAACACATCCTAATGTGTTCCATCATATGCGCAGATTGTGACATCTTCTCTCTACATGTACATATCCTGGGACATGGCTGAATTTTCCAAAACAACCTTAAGTGACAAAATTAATACAGTCATGTACTTGCTTTCCAGATCAGACAATGTTTACTGATTTGTCATTGTTTATAGTAACTGTTTGGACCATAAGTCAGAAAGCTGCTTACAGTACATTTGAATGCCTAAGACATTGAAGAAATCTATTTTGGGAGAAAGCTAAACAAGAGTTTCAAGACTTCTCACTGTAACATTTTTTGGGTATAATTTTCTAGCGCTTACTGATGGAATTGGAAGAGTTTGCATTTCAAGGATGCCCAGATGTGCGAGGTCCACAACAAAGAAGATTCCAGAAGAGAAGTCACTCAATGAATTGAACAACAAGCTGTGTGAGTAACTGTACTTCCCGTGTATATTGTGTGGATGTCTACATGTACTGGGATCTTGGAAAAAAGCAACAAACAAAAAACAGACATAAATTGAAATTCATTTATCTAAGCATGAAGTTGCTGTGGTTCAATGGTTTATAGTGTACGGATTTTTTTATCGACAGTCTTTTGTTAGGAATGATTCGGCTTAGTTGGCCTGTATTTTATAGTTTCCTTTGAGACTTCACCCCACTTTGTCTTTCTTGACACTGGTATACAAGTGTCCACTTGGAACAAACCCCCTTGGGGTCGAACTCTTGAATATTACCATATTCAGGGAAATAATGACTACATTCAAGTACAGTGTTGCAGCTGTAGTGTTAATTAAGTTAATTTGTTTTTTCCCATTCCACAGAGCCTTCAGGAGTATGAGCAACAGCTGAGCCTTGAGAAAAGAAACAAAGCAGTCTTATAGGACAGCTGAAAGACCAACTGGAGGAAATGGAAAGATGTGTTGCTATGGTACATAGCTACAAATTATTACAAGTTCTAGCTCTGAATTCAGTCCGCTTTGTTTTCTAATTATAAAAGTTTAGTTAAATAAGTGTACTGTACTTTACTTCATTAGTCAGTTTCTGTTTTGAAGCTGACCCTAAGGTTTGCCACCTTTGTTGGCTATTGTCTAGAACAGGTCTGAAATGCACAAAATCATACCCTTTTGAATCATTGTAAAAGGTTTAATATATACTGTTCACTTTGGTAATGCACATAGTCAATTACTTAGCACTGGTTAGTTGTAAATTTATATTAACTTTGTATTACAAACATTACTCCTTAAGGAGGATCACCAAATGTAAATGAAGTAATGAGCCTGAAAAGCTTGTAGAGAAGCAGCGGATAGTGATTGAGGAACTGAAGTAAGTGCTGTCACAGTGTTATCTGTGAGTGAATTAATTCTAATCAATCAATCTGTCTGTCTGTCTTCTGTCTGTCTGTCTGTCCATCGATCCATCCTTCCCTTCTCATCTAACCACCCAGCAGCTACACATCCATCCCTCAACCTCGTCTCCATTCATTCACTGTCCTGTGGACACTCCCGTGTCTGTTTTTCAATTAGTTTGTTTGTTAACTGTACGGAAGAGAGTGTGAGTCTCTCCTTGCACTCTTATGAGTAAAGACTCTTCACAAATGCTACCAAATGCTAAAAAGTGTCTCCTGCTGCGTAAAGAACCTGCAGTTTGCAAGAAAAGATTAGGTTATATAATATCTCATGCTATTATGTATGTTAGTGTTACTAGAAAAGTTTGGAATAAGCTTTCAATCAAATGAACAAATGGACAGATGGAGGGATGGATAAACAAATGAATAGGGTGATGGATGGATAAAAAGGGAAATGAAAAAGGAATGAACACACTAATACCATTGAAGAAAGAATATACACTGTATACAAGATTTTTGTTGATAGCAATTTTGCCTGCTATAATGCTGGTGTTCTTTAGGTGGTGGTGTTGAGTTAGTAACAACCCAAGTGCAGATAGACATGCACCAATCACCACAGAAATGAAAAGGAAAGAACGAATAAAGAATGACTGCAAAAATGTAAAATGTAAATTTTCCAAATCTAGAGTAGCATAACACCTATTTTCTGCTGCATTTACATGAGGGTTGAACTGAATTTTGATCAATATTATTAAAGTGGTAGTAAATAAACAAATTAATTAATTAATATTAATTAAAATGACATACCCAGGCAAACACTCAACTTTAAACAGATTAGTAGTAAACGTAAAAATTAATGTTCAGTGGCAAACTAAAAATGACTTAATAATAATAATAATAATAATAATAATAATAATAATAACAATAATAATTTAGAAACTTATAAACCCTGATACATGTATAAAGTTGTCTGTTTTTAATACCATGACACGTCAGCAATAATATATGAATAATCCAAATAAATGAATAGACAGTTAAAAGGTTTGTTTCAATATCGTATGAGTGCTCAATGCACACAAATAATATTATGCAGAGCAAAATACAGATGAAAAGATGGAACATAATAATCCAAATTACAAACCTTAAGTTACCATCAATCTAACCCTAATGGTTTTGTGTATCATGAAGTGAATTGTAAGCCTGATATTTAATTCCTAAAATAATGTTATGGTAAAAACAACTGAACTGTTAAACCTTTGATAAGCAGTGCTCAGAGAACAGTGGCCTGTGAACTGGTGTTACTGGGCATGAGAGTAGCAGCGGCAGACATACGGTACCAGTAAAACTATAACTTACAGTACTTCAATTGAATAATAATGTGAAAATGTTTGATGGGCTTAGGTCGAGAGGTCAGGGCTTTTGATAGGGGGCAAAAAGAGACTTGCTAAATTGTGGGGCATTGTCAGGGAAGATATTAGTGAAAAGAGAACAATTACATGTATGTGTGGATTCCTGTTAACTAATAAATAAAACATTAAAGGTATTTCAAAAGTGAAATAGGACTAAAATACTTTTGATTTGTTAAACCTTAAATAAAATGTTTTAAAATAATTTTATTGATGGCCGAAATAAAATTTAATTTAAATTTTTTTTCATGTTGACACACTATATTAAGGATCAGAGATCAGAAGCTGCTTGTTGTTTTGATGGCCTTAGATCAGAAGCTTTTGCTAATAAAAATGATCCAAGCAGCAGTAACCTACTCAAACAAAGCAAAAAATAATAATATCTTCAGATGTCTAGTTTTATTAACTTAATACTTAAATTTAGTAAATTTTTTTTCAGTAACTTGAAAATAACAAGGTTCAGAAGATTAAACATAAATGTTATGTGTACTATATTTATAGATATATGTACATGTGATGTACTTGAACTATATAGTAGGACTAAACTATTGAAATAAAATAATTTAATTTTACGTTACTTATTAAAATCATTTTAAAATGACAGCACTCTACATATAATTATGTATGTTCCTTTATTTTTAAGCATTGTTTTGATCAGAATTTTTATTTGATTGCTTCTGAATATTTTTTTTAACTAGAGCAAAAATGGGTCTCAATCTAGATGGAATTGAGAAATTGAGTGTGAGAAAAATTGATGAAATGTATTGCAGTTTGTAGTAGTTTTTTAAGAAAATTGAAGAGATTATGAACTGGGCATCCCTTTACCCCTGGCAGCAATCACTATAGTGTTAAACAACTGGGGATAAGTGCACGTCAGGGACAAAGTTAATGTACTTCTGTCAGTGATGAAATTTAACATTTCCAGTAGTATTTTAATTGAGATTATGTCTCAACTGTTTTGGGAAACTGAAATAAAAAATATATACAGCTGTACCTTGGCATCCAATCGACTGAGGTTGAAGACTGAAGTTGCAAAATCCACTTGTCTCTCTTGAGGGTTGGTTTGGCTTGACAAACAGTGGATATGCACTGGGTTAGTCATTGAACTCCCCCCCCCCCCACCCCCCTCAACTCCTCCTCCAAAAAAGGGGTTTTACTACATACACTGAATACATGTACTTCTGAC
This sequence comes from Pachyseris speciosa, assembly GCA_016490735.1. Classification (NCBI taxonomy): domain Eukaryota; kingdom Metazoa; phylum Cnidaria; class Anthozoa; order Scleractinia; family Pachyseridae; genus Pachyseris; species Pachyseris speciosa. Next base: position 41,554 of record JAEMWC010000611.1, on the reverse strand, counting down.
AGCATTGCACTTGTCAATTGATGCAAATGTAACATTAACAGATGGTCAAAAGGTTTTGTTGTAGGCAGATATTACTAATTTTTCAAATAATAATACTTTAACCCATTGACTACCGGAGGTTTTTACATTTTCGGAGTGATTTTCCACCTATAAATGATGAATAGCAATTCGTGACTCTTTATTTGAACTACCAGGGAAAAGTGGTGCTGTCCTAAGGCACTGGAGGCTCAAGGTTTCTGAAAACGTCATTTTGACGTAGCTATTTTTTATCTGTGAAGCGACAACAATGGCCCAAGTTCGGTTTGCTTGCGATTTCTGCTAAATTTACAGCCATTTTTCATCTTTAGCGGCTGCCTGATGAGCATCATTAAGCGTGATGGTAGCTAAGAGTCCACTTTCTCAAAGAATCGAGCAAGGTGATGTACTTTGTTGTTGAACTTGGCTTGTTACTCGACAAACTGGAATTTGGCCGGTTGAACACTTAGTACCTTTGGGACTCGACTATTGATGAATTTCTCGACCTACTGGTGCCACATAATTTGGAATTTCTGAGTACTGAAGATGACCACAAGCAGGAATTTTTGGCAGTAGGTCGGAGTGGCTGTAGACTGTAGGCTGTATATGTGAGAGAATTGGGAGAAGGAACGGGTGCTGTCTAAAATTCTCGTCATTTCCCAGCATGCAATGTCTAGATGTTGAAAATGGCGGAAAGGCCCGAATGCACTGGAACAAAAGGCTGTATCTACGCTCGGGAGAAGAATATGAACAAAAAAGTCATTTCTAAGCTAGAAAAAGGACTGAATTTCGTTATGATGGTTGAAGTTCGGTTTTTCGGGGATGATTTTCTTAAAAACGTGAAGGCAAAAAGGGGCATTTTTGTCGTTTCTCTTTGACGTTAAAAATGGTCAGTTTCGTTCTTGTCCAAACTCAAAAGGCCATATTTGGTAAAAATCGCTGCGTTTCAAGATTGCATTTATTGGATATCCAAATTTAAAGGGCATTCCATTTCATGCTCACAACTAACAGTTAAGGCAATATTCGTGCGATTGAGAAAGTTGCAATGTTTTGAGGCATGGGAGGTTTTTACGGCCGGTTTTGGCCGGCACGGGTGCCAATGGGTTAAGGTACATACATGGTAATATTAATATTAATATTAATATTATTAATATTTGTGGTTATCTTTCTCCACCCTTTCTGCTTTTAGCAATGACGATGTGAAAAAGAATGTTGATAATGCGATAGGAGAGGTAAGAATTATTTTGTATCTAATCTTGTTCACTCACTTTGATTATATGTACGTCTATCACAATTCATTCCATTGCCAAGTGCAAATCTTATTTAGTAAAATTGCAATTTCAGATTCTTTTTAGCAACTTATAATTAAGGTGAACTTGGCCCCTCTGTCATTACATAATTTGACATGGTAAAAAGTGATGGAAAGGAAAGAGAAATTTTCAAATGAATGCGTTACCATTCACCTGCGTAATGATAACCCCAGTGGATTGGTATTGTTACCCTGGATTACTCCAGATTTGTGCTCTGATATGGAGAAACTGTTGCCCTCAAGAACGTACATGTACCTTCTTATGATTCAGACTAAAGAAATGATCACTGCTAACTGAAAATTTTGCTGAAAAGTGTTGTTGCTATTTTATGTAAATATATTTCTTGACCAAGTACACTGGAAAAGTGCTAGAAATTCATTGAACAGTCATGGTGACTCGTTTCATGATTAATTAAAAGTGTTTTAATATTATTTTACAGATCATGCACCCTGTTAAGACAAAGGTAAATTAACTTTCCATTTTTTATTGAAAGGTCACTTCTAACTGTTAAACTGTACCTGTATCTTTATAATTGACCTACACGCACTTGTACATCTGATTTCTACATTTATTTGCCTTTTAGGAGGAGCTTGTTAAACAACTCACCACCCAGATTGCAGATCTGGAAAGATTTGTCACATTTTTACAAGGTTTGTACGCAGTAAATTGCAGGGTTGGTTTGGGGAGCAGGGTTGGCGCAGTGGTGAGAGCACTCGCCATCCACCAGTGTGTCCTGGGTTCGATTCCCGGACTCGGTGTCATATGTGGGCTGAGTTTGTTGGTTCTCTACTCTGCTCCGAGAGGTTTTTCTCCGGGTACTCCGGTTTTCCCCTCTCCTCAAAAACCAACATTTGATTTAATTTGATTTGATTTGAGATTTGTTTATGGTGTCTCCAATTAGCAGGTATGCTAAAGTACTTTGACACACAAAATAAAGATATTATTGTAGCTATTGCTTTATTTATACTCGTCTCCTCAGTGATGCTGACCCTTGATTTTATGCTCATCATTTAAATTCTCTCGGCCCTTCCCCTTACCTAAAATTGCCTTATGCGCAATTATTTTCCAAGAAAACCAGGGCTCTTTGAACAGGCAACTAATTGAAGAGTATTCCGCAAAAGGGGTATGTATCGCTTTTTTGCCTTAAAATCCAAATATAGACTGGAAATCGTGTCAGAAATGAAGTTCTGCACTTATTCTGTGATTAGAAAGCTAGGATCTGATGACTTTTGCCTGAAACTCAAGAAACAGATTGAAACAAAAGGATCTGTTGCATGGTTGATTTCTTTTGACTTGGTTGAGCTTTAGGCAAAAGTCATACACTAACTTGCTGAGTCCAGGCCTTTAAATCACAAAATAAGTGCAGAACTTAATTTCTGACACCATAACCAACTTCTGTAAGCCAAAAATGTAGAGCTCTACAAGGGAGGATTTTAAGGCCAAAAAGTGATGTATGCCCCTTTTGCGGATTCCCTTCAATTGTACTGCTAAAAAATAATCTTCACACTTACGTTCTTATCTAATTTTCCGCGTCATACTCACAAATTGTTAGGAGTGAACTTATTTGTGCTTTTAAGTTTTGATTGATGAATTATCTAGTTCATCTGTTGAACTCCTAAAATTTATTCGTTTTAGGTGAAGTTGAAAATGCTGAAGAGCGAACTGAACGAGCGAAGGCGTGTCCATGTCCAGTGCATGCAAAGAGACACAGAAAACTACACAAAGATCGGATGAGGGTAAATCAAACAATTTTCAGCTTTTTGGGGAGCAATTCTGCCAAATAAACCATGTCTGATGCAGATTTTTTAAAAGACTTTACATTAGACTCTTAAGATGCCAGTTATCATTATTTTGTTGACTTAAAGGACTGGTGTTCAATTGTTCACAAGCAGTCTGGTGAAGTCCCCCGACCAGTGTTGTAAATTGCCAAGAGACTATCTGATATTAAAAGACTAACATATTACCATTACCATTACCATTTGATAAGCATTGCAATAATAAAACGTTTACTGAGTCACCACAAAGAGCATTCATTTGATGATTTTAGTAGTTATTTGGGCATGAGGAATGTAACAATCCAACCACTGAATACACTGCAACCATTTCACGGCATGATTGCTGCTGGCAGTAGCACAACTTTATAGTGTTCATTGTTTAACTTATTCCTGCTCTTCTGTTGTTTCTTAGGGAAAAAGTGGTTTGCATAGATCCTCCGAGTACTCAACTGAAAGCATAAATGAGTTGGATTACAGCTGTGACTACAGCTTAAGGGATGACCTGTCTAGTGACGAGAACAACGGATGCTGTCTCCACGTACCCCCCATCCCAGAAACGCCTGAACAGATCCGGAGTAAGGTACTAATGGTATAAATAATGTGATTGTAGCAGCTCAATCCAGGTGCTTACATTGTTGGAGCCGTGGAGGAACATTAGCTTGCGTGACAGGCATAGAAAGGGGAGGGGAGGGAGGGGGAGGGGGCAGGGGGAGGGGGAGGGGGAGGGGGGAGGAGGGAGGGGAAAAGGGAGAGGGGACTGGGAGATCCCTCCCCTTTCTACGGCTGCCGTGCAGGCTAAGGAACATTGGAAAGAAAACTTTTGAATACCGGGTATTGCCTTATTTTCCACTCGCTTTTCGTTCGTTCTGTATGAGTTGCATTCTCTCCTCATCAGAATGCCTGGATCACGCTATTATCAAGGTTATGTAAGTTTTAGGTCCAAGCTTATTGACTGGAGAGTCTTTTAATCTTATGATTGTATTCTAATAATCCGTCTGGTTGGTTAACTGTGATCAGCCTGAGAAAAGGGCAGTGTGGTGTAGAGAGCCCCATATGCGGATTTAAAAAATTTCATCCATATACTGGTACTTGTTTTGATGCATGGAGGCAAAAAATACCGTGGTAAAAACAATTAATTTTGACTTCTTGCTCAACTCATTATCATTGATGTGACTTAACTGATCTCCTAATGGAATCCACATTTTTAGGATGGAAAAATGGCATTTCAGCAAGTTCCAAGATGTTCATGGTTGTTATATTCAGATTTCACATGTATAATTTATAGGATTTTCTTGTTCATTTTTGATCTTTGAATCAATTATGCCTGGAGCCAGCAAAGTATTACATACTTACTAAAGTATCTCAGCACTGGACAATTCCACTACAGTGTAAATCCACTGAAAAGATCATCTCTTCCTCTTTTTTGTCTAGAAAATCCGCGATGCAAGTGTTGCATTAATCAAGCGAGCACTGGCCATTTTACAGTTATTTGCAATAAGGTGAGACCAGTTTGCTTTTTTCTTATGTATTCATTTTCATTTATTCATCACTCACGGGTTTATTACGAACCAACAAACTAACCAGCTCCCAGATGGCTTGTTAGCTTAGTCGGTAGAGTGCTGCACCGGTATCGCAGAAGTCGTGGTTTCGAATCTCGTACAAGCCTGAATTTTTTCTTCCAGGCTTTATTTTCACTACTGCTTAAGTAGTGTTCATAACTGCGATGATCACTCACACCTTCATAAAAAAAAAATGAAATCTACCAGGGCCCGGTTATCCCAAAGCCGATTAAGTTAACGCTAAGCCAGGATTAAGAGTTAACCGAAGTTTTCTTCTCGCTCGTTGAGAAGGTTTTGTAAATCAATTTTTACGCTTCAAGTAAAGTAAAATTCAAGTCAAAACTTGAGGGTGAAAATCTTTTGGAAATGCTGTTCTTGAACAGTAACTAAACTGTACTCGAAGTTCACCGAAACACAGTATTAGCTTAATCGTGCTTCCTTTCACTTTGCTGTGTTGGTTGTATTTTCAGCCAGTTTGGTTGCTCAGGAAAACAGCTTCAGGACCAGATCATTCAGAAAGCTACACCTGTCGCTGCACCCGGATACTTGTAAGATATTTGGTCATAAGTTTGGTAAAGTAGAAATGAGACGTTAAGGCCGCCGCCCACGTGAGGAAACAGCTGAGCAAAATGCCTCGCAAGGCAGTTTTCTCAGCCGTTTCCTCTCGTGTGAGGCAAAATTTTGGTGAGAAATTCGCCTTGCGAGGCCATGAGATCAATATCAAACATGTTTGATATTTTCCTCATCACCTCGCGAGGCGAAAATCTCACAAAAACTTTGCCGCACACGGGAGGAAACGGCTGAGCTAACTACCTCGCGAGGCATTTTGCTCAGCTGTTTCCTCTCGTCTGCGGCGGGCTTCAACCGTAAACATTAATAGGGAGTTTAAGAAACGACGGGAACGTCAACGAAAACTTCACAAAACAATAGGTTTAATGGTTTTCGGCGAATCCAAAAATGGATTTTTGATCCGAGATTCACCAGATTTCGCGAAGGAATGGAACGCAAAATCCTAAAAAGGATTTGCAACTGTGGCAACCTCGCATTTTCATACTTTTCTGAATATTTGAATAAACGACTGTACACAACCTTTTCTAAGAACTTCGAGAAAATTGATAGGACTGAAACAGGTCTGTAATTAGAAAGCAAACTTTTGTCACCAGACTTGAAAAGAACACGAGCCAATTTCGTTTGTTATGATTCAGTAATTAAATTACGCAGGCAGGTAAGACTATGACTTTTATGATAGAATAAACGTCTAAATGCTCTTATTTGCACATTTAAGAAATATTTGACGCTGCAGAAATGAAAATAAACGGACACTTTCCTGGAACGCTGTTTCACATCGCGAATAAAAAGCAATGGCGGCGCCAAAGGTGACCGTCACGGAACGCACTCTCGACAAAAAAACTGCTGGTCAAGAAGATTAATTTCAAATCCAATGCCAAAGGAACGCAACAGATCACAAATCCGCAAATCTGGATTTGGAGTCGTGGATTTCAAATCCAGTGAATCTTTTCCCAGAAAGGACTCATTAGATTCAAAATCCAGATTTGGATTTGCCGAAAGGAACGTAAAATCCATTTTAGATCAAAAATCTGGATTTGGATTCTCCGAAACGAACACACCCTTCTTTGCCGTCCTCTGCTAAACAACAACGTGAAACGACCAAATTTCAGATTTTGGCGAGAACGTGAGCACATGATGGCAAATTTATCTTTCTTTTTCTTTACTTTATCGCCGTTCCTAGAAATTAAGTTCCTGGATAGTTCACCGACATTTTACAAGTTGAACCAATTGGAATAATAGCGAAAGTGCTACAATAGCGAGAAGTTATATTTTAAAATGACGTTTTCGTTGCCGTCGCCGTCCTCGTTTCCTGAACTCCCTATTACATATCGTAAAACGATGTTTGATGAACTTGCTTTTGCATGTGAATTGTTATTGAAGTTGTGGCTTTTATAAACAAGGGCCGAAACCAGTACACGTGATTAAAAGTTTGAACAAAGTTGTATTTATTTTCTTTTACTTTTTTTTCAGTGAACATCTGGCTCTGCTCCAGCAATCCGTCCTCAAAATAATCGATATTAAGTCACGTGAGCCCCCTAGTGAAGGCGAAGAGTCTGCGCCAAACTCTCCTCAGTCTCCAACGGTCATGAAACGGCGGACACGAATCCGCACCAGTTCTATGTCATCTGCTGACACAACTCTGTCAGAGAGCAGTGATCGGGTAAGCTTAGTGATTGGTTATTAGAGCGGTTTTCAGTCAAGTGTCGTAAGTAATTCTCGTTTGCTTTGCTTTTGCAATGCTTCGCTCTGTGATTGGTTGGCGAAACTCGCGCCACATTCACAACCAATCAGAAGCACGACCAAAACCAATCGTAACTTGCACGCGCACATTTTCCCGCGCTTGGCACCAGCTTCATGTAATTGCTTCGTATTCTGATTGGCTCATTGCGCTGTTTTCGTCTGTGGTGATTGGTCAGAGTATTTACTTAAAACACCCAATTGAAAAGCGCTCTAGAGGAGTAAAGGTTGCATTGAAAAAGAACGAGTCAGATCCTGGACCCGGTTATTCGAGAGCCGATTAGCGTCAATCCATGATCAAGAGTTCATCAACCGACGGAGATTTTTGTCTCGCTTGTTGAGATTTTTTTCAAAGAGTATTTTTAGCCCAAGGTAAAGAAAAGTTCAAGACAAAGGTTAGCAGAAAAAAAATATTTTAGAAATATCACTACTAAACTGGAATCAAAGTTGAATCCAACACTGTATTAGCTAAACCGTGGTTTAAACTATGATCCTTGGTCAGGACTGCTTGGGACTTCTAAATTTGGTTTCAGAGCAGGACATATATGCTATATACTGCCTGAAGGGATAAATTACAAAGAGGATTTTTAGAAATGAACAGTTGGATTGGGGCAAGAGATTCTGAATAGTTAATACCATTTTCTGTTTTTGTCGTCTTTGCTTTATAGCTGCTGTCCACTGATGTTTATCTGATTTTGTTTGCATTTTTCAACTGATTCATCATGTTTTATTAAATTTAGTTTGATTACGCCAGAGATGCTGAGCTGGTAAATGTAGTAAGGAAGGATTTAGCAATGGCACTAAAAGCCCTCTTTCAACATGGTCTAGTTCGGGTGAGTACGCCACGTTAGCCGGACCCCTAATTTAAAACGTTATGTTACCGCTATAAGTTATATCGTGTTTAAATAAAGCCTTTGGCATTATAGATTTCTACTGCGTAGTCCTAGATTTTAGTTAATTGTTAAAAATGAAAGAATGCACAAGTGGTCTTGTGAGTCCGTTGGGGCTGCTGTATCGTAGTTCTTTACTGACCAGACTTCATCGTTTGTTAGAAATGAAAGAATGCACAAGTGGTCTTGTGAGTCCTTTGGGGCTGCTGTATCGTAGTTCTTTACTGACCAGACTTCATCGTTTGTTAGAAATGAAAGAATGCACAAGTGGTCTTGTGAGTCCTTTGGGGCTGCAGTATCGTAGTTCTTTACTGACTTGACGTCATCGCTTGTTAGAAATGAAAGAATGCACAAGTGGTCTTGTGAGTCCTTTGGGGCTGCTGTATCGTAGTTCTTTACTGACCAGACTTCATCGTTTGTTAGAAATGAAAGAATGCACAAGTGGTCTTGTGAGTCCTTTGGGGCTGCAGTATCGTAGTTCTTTACTGACTTGACGTCATCGCTTGTTAGAAATGAAAGAATGCACAAGTGGTCTTGTGAGTCCTTTGGGGCTGCAGTATCGTAGTTCTTTACTGACTTGACGTCATCGCTTGTTAGAAATGAAAGAATGCACAAGTGGTCTTGTGAGTCCTTTGGGGCTGCTGTATCGTAGTTCTTTACTGACCAGACTTCATCGCTTGTGTGTATTTAATTGTTTTGTTTGTCTGTGTTTGCAGTCGGTCGACAGCCGCCTTATATCGTCCAGGTCACTGGTGGCGTGTATTGTTCCTACAACAAGAACATCTCTACCGAAACGAATGCATATTTGGGAACTGTTTAATGAGTATTATGGAATGAAGGTTAGTGGTGTTGGCGATCTTCAGTTAGATGGATTAGACGCTACGACTTTTTCTTGCGACTATCGTATCCACCTTCCGTTGCGCGCGCATGCAGGCAATGGATACAACTCTCGCCATTTGACATTGCCTAGGCCTATGGCTGTCATAATATGTCTACAATTTCGTTTCGAGCAATGCCTTTCACCACGTACCAGAGGAAATTAAACCTAAGGTGACTTTGTGTGAGACTAATAAATACTATACATGTTCTTTTCAGCGTGGGAAAGAGTACAATTCTACTCCCGCTAGGCGGCTATCAGAAGCGTTTGGTATAGAGGTGCACGGTGATAACGTTACGACAGCCAAACAGGTAATGACGATAATATTTGTTGCTCACCGTTGTTTTTGTTTATGTAATACTTTAACTGCCTTTGGTTTTTTTAGGTTTTAACACCCTTCTGACAGGTGCGCTCTTTTTTAACCACTGAGGAGACTCTTCACTTCTCACGCGTTTTCTACTGCTTGGCGGCAGCTTCATATTTTTCCGCCCTTCGCAGTGGTCGCATGTTTTCCCGCGCTTTTCACCGGTCAACATTTGTCACCTCGTCGTGCACCAGAAACAGCTCCCTTTGGCATGCTTGAAAAGCTTTCCCGTCTTTAACACCGGTGGCATGTTTTGCCGCGCTTGGGCTCGTTGCGTGGTTTTCCGCTCTAGGCAATGGTACCTTGTTATCCCTCGCTTCAGTAAATCCAGCTGTATGTTTTCCCGCGCTAACGCCGTTGTCATCTTTTAAATAGCCCATTGCTGTTGTCTTTCGATGCGAGTGACATGTCATACTAACTTGATTTGGAGATTTCTTTGTCTTGACCGTCACTGCGTTATTCTTTTTAGACTCTCTTGAGAACTCTTCACAGAATAAAAACAACGCACGAACCTTGCCGGCGCAGCATGGATGCCATGGTAAGTATGGTGATAGTTTTCTTATCGTCTCAAGATTTTCATCCTTTTTTTTTTTATTTCTAGTAGACCAAATTGTCCTTTGCTGCTGCTTTTTACACCGTAACGTTAAAATGCCTGTTTTATTTCCTTTGCAGTTCAAATCTTTGGTTTGCGCTGGAATAAAGTGAGTTAATTTTACATGTCTTCATGTTATTTTTCCTTGGTCTGATTCGAAAAACAATAAGCGCGGATGCATAGTGAGAAACCACTCGGCACGCTATTGCGGCCTTTGTGTCCTCTTTCGCTTGTTTGACACATTGCTGAAAGATGAACAATAAGCCTGCTGTTGTCTCTGGTCAAGGCAATTATTTTGGGCCTGTGAAGCTATAGCAGAACATGAGGCAAGTCAATAGACTCATTTCTTCAATACGTTGTGTTTCTACAGCCAAAAACGACTGACGTACTGGTGCCGCCTGATAGCAAAGAGTTCCTCACTTGTGGAAGAACATTATCAGTCTTGGTCCTTCGTACTTAAAACAGGTATGATTCTTTCTCCTGTATACCCGAGTCCTCCTATTAGCCTGCGAGTAGTCTCTCGAGTTAGTTGGGGTTTCGCGCTTGTTTCGTGTTAGCTTTCGTATCGCGCGGGATTCTGAACTCGATATCAGGTCGCTGTGCTTTGACCTATTTACAGTTGACCTTAGCTCTTTTTTTTTGTGGTTGTCCACCAACATGTCCTTATACTTTATGCTGGTGGTTATTTTACTCATTGCTCACATTTTACCAGCCTGGGTGAGGTGAACTAAAACGCTTTTTTTTTGGCCATTTGAATTTAATTGGCTCAAAGTAACTGTCTTCACAACGAAACATAACAGAACATGAACTTTATTTCAACTCCAATTTCAGAGTAGCCTGAAAGGTTAATATATTCGAGAACAAAAGAAGAGAAAATCTATTTACACACATAAAATTCTATATACATACATAAAATAAATGTATTACATAAATGAAAATCTATTTACATGCATAAAAAAATTTACACAATTTGACTGGTGTTTTGTTGATTTTCAAGGAATGGACGAAGCCATGGAACATCTGGAGCGTTTGAACGAGTACAACTTTCATCTGCCTGAAGACCTCGCCATCAGACATTTAACCAAGATTAATGATGCTTTTGGCGAATCTTAATAATAAAGAGTATGTAAAGTAACGAGAAATTTAACTTCAAATTCAATTCAACCGTTGACTGTAATTTAATGATGGCTTTTCCTTCCTCTTTCACTTCAGATCCGTTCTAGTTTTTTGTTTGGTAACATTTGAGGGATTTTTGAAAAAAATAATCGTTACAAACAACAATACAAACTCGTGTAATGTATCACACCGCACGATACAGTGTGATGCTGCCATCTACGTTTTACAGTTTGTATATATTTTTTATTTTCTTGCTTCGTTCTTCTCTTCTGGTCTTGTTTACCCTACTGTTACCCTTTTTTCGTAATCAGTCCTCAAATGTGTATTCCAAAACCAAATAAACAAAACAAATTAAGCCTACTTTTTCCAAGGAAACTTATAAGGAAATGGTTATTGACGGTATTTGTGCATATTCAATGTTCGCAACAAACAATAAAGTAAATTAAATTGGGAGGTGTACATTAATATTAAGTATTCATAGGAGCATAACTTTCTGGATGGTTATATTATGGACAGTAATGTATTATGCTCCGAGTGAATAGCAATATGAATGTTTTTGTTCAGTAGAATTGCTGTAATGATGCGTATTAAAAGTAACTCAATCAATAAACATCTGACAATTTTATTTAAGGTCTACCATCCGGCAGGCTAATCGAGTACACCAAAACTGTAAATGTGTGAGAGCAGACCACAACACCGGGAACTACGTTCCCCACTCTTTTTCGATCGGTGTGTGGGTTCTACGTCCC
>JAEMWC010000611.1:0-20000 GCA_016490735.1 Pachyseris speciosa | reverse complement strand
GTAAAAGAAAGGGCGGGTTTTGTTTGCTGTTGTTTTTTTCCTCTGAAAGAGGGCAAGGGAATCGTGATTTGGGACACAAACTCCGCGGCAAATTGGACAAAGTGGACAAAGCGGTTGCTTTTCAAGCCGAAGTTTTTCGTCTACAGTTTAGCTGAAAACTTGAACCTATTCACTTGTTAACTTTTACCTTCAAAATAATCGCGCTTTTCATAAAATGAAAACAAGGAAACATTTGAGAATTTACACGTAACGAGATTTGTATTCACTTAACTTGGACGCCACCGCCACTTACAAACTTGTTCAGATACAAGTCGCCGGGCATCAGTACCCCAAAGCCGACGGAACCAGAGTAATGGAGGGAATCCGACAGGACTGAAGCATCAGAGTCCGAAGAGCATTTGCTCGATTTGCTCTGCTCAAATCTCGTCTCGTCGCGTGAGCGTGCTGTGGTTGTGTTTTCCCCAGAGAAAAGATCTGATAAGGAATTTCTTGTAAAGTTTTCTGCTTTGGAACGTGATGAAGACGCGGCAGTTTGCGAAGTCATAGCATCCATGGCTTTATCCCCTCGCAGAGGCAGTCCAGGACGAGCATATTTGATCCTGCCAAAATCGCGCACCTCTTCGAAGTCATCTCTTTCCACGGGGCAGGACATTAACCATTTGTACTGGGGCAAATTTGGCGGACGCTTGCCACTGGTAACCTGCGGTCCTTTCGAGCCACATTCCAGCTCTTTTTCGATGTTTTCGATTTCGATGTCATTTTGGTCTCGTCGGTGACCATTTTGGTGACATTTTACGTGCAAACTACCTTCTCCTTTTTGCTGCCTTGGATCCCCGTTCGTTTTGGACAAAAATACTTGCCGCTTTTGGACGGTTGCCTTGGAGTTAAATACTCCCATTTTACAGACAAAAAACCGAACGGACAGCTAACACGTTCAACTTTCGTCCTCAGTGATCAATTATGCTAATAGCACATTAAAAAAATCAGCGCATATCGGCCCGCAAATCCTCTAAGCACACAAGATGCATGTTTATTGGCCATCGGCATAATCAAAGGGGCGTTATTCAAATCTAAGGACAAATTCCTAGGTTATTAGGACGTCAAACTTCTCTTTTTCTCCGTCCAGAAACGTGATTTAGCTCGATTTTTTTTAATTTTCGTGCTAGCTAATTCTTTTTCCCTTTTTTGCTGTGAAAATTTCTAATACCCGCAAGCATTTTTTTATCGGGTTTAAAAACACGAGGCGCAGCTGACTGTTTTGAGACCCAATAAAACACGTTGTTGTGAGTTTTTTTGAACAGCTTCAAAAACGCATGCGGCACGGATTTAGATAACTGACAATTCAGGGCCGTAGCTAGTGTGAGGCGAACCGAGCGGCACTTGACTCATTAAAAAAAATTTGAATTTAAGTTATATTTTTCCTTCCTTGCGTGTGTGTCTATAATTTTGAGGTAGTCGAGGTATTTTGCTATTGAATCTTTTTCTGCCTGCGTGGCAGACGAATGGGGAAATAGGGCGCTAGCGGGATGGGGGAGCGCGCGTGGGAGGGGAAAAGTCCCTCAATTCGCGTTCTCCCCACGTGCTTCGCGCGAGTGGTCGATAGCCCTATCCGCTTCTCCTTTCTTGTACCCTACCACAGCCTAAATTCCTCCTGGAGTTGTTTACGAGGTGGAACAATTAATGAAAAGTACCGATATGAACTATGTACAGTGGAAGTCTTACATGATAAAATCCGTTAGAACGAAGTCCCCGTTACTTCAGTATGACGAGCTATATTCTTCAGCCTTGCAAAGTTACAAGGGCCCGTTTCTCTGAAGTCTCTGACTCGTAACTGTTCTTTAGCTGATAACGTTACTGTATAGATTTCAAAACTTTTGAAACTCCCATCTGGAATGGGAAACAAAACAGCTTAAAGGGGCAGTGTCACGCTATTGTACCATCACTTTAAAAAGCTGAAAACTGCCAATGCATCAGTGGAAACCTTAAAATAATGGTCTAGTTTTGTTGCCAAAGACTGTAGTACTGCATTGACACTATAAACTTCTGTATTCCATCTAAGTTGACGAGGATGGAAATGGATTGAAATTTGAAAAAAACTGGCAAGTTTTTTCGTAATTTCAAGCTGTGCATTGAAAAATCACCAAAAAATGAACTGATTCCCGTTATAACGAGCACAATCCCGCAGTCCAAACTTAATATTTACCCCGATATAAAGAAAGTAAGGCATTTTCGCGACTGAAGCTGATCGAGGCAAACTGAACAGATCAACAGAGGTGAAAATTCTTTAATCATTAGACTGAAATGATGCATATTTCATTGCGAAATACTGTACTTTTCAGTCAACAGTTACCTGTATTGCTATTAGAGCGAACCTACATCTACAAAACAATTATATCACCCAAACCCCGATATAACGACGTTTTTGGTCACTTTTTACAGATTCGTTAAAGGAGCACGATCACGATATTCTGGGTCATTATTAGAGAGATAAAAAGATGCATTTAAATACTGCGAAACAGTGAAATAACAAATTTTCAGGGAAGATAAGCACCAAAGAGACAAGGATAAATGGCGAGGATGGTGAAGGGTGGAGAAGATTAACAAAAAAGGTAATTTGTAATCCGTTTCAATCTTCTCCATCCTTGCTGTATTTGTATTTATTCTTGTCTTTTTGCTGCTTATCTTCCCTGAAAATTTGTTATTTCACTGTTTTGCATTATTTAAGTGCATTTTTTGATATCTCTAATAATGACCCAATATATCGTGACCGTCAGCTCCTTTAATACGGGGCTACGAATCCCCTGTTATAACGCACCCATTTTACCAGTTCCCTGGCACTCCGTTATATCGGGCGATTCCACTGCAATAGGTTCCCATGCCACTTCATTTCATTCACCATTACGAAAGATTTTTTATCCTTTTTTTTTTATTCAAACTTGACCTTATTTCGTCAGTTCTTGGTTATCAAACCACTTCTTCACAAGCATGCTTAAAAGCTGACTGGCTTCAGCCATTCGTTAACACCCTAAACGGAAAATGTTTTGAGTAAAACCATCAATGTTAAAATTCTTTACAACAGAAGAAATCAATGTTAAACTGGTGGTTCTACATTCCCAATATTTCTCGATACAATTCTTAGCCGCCATACCTGGGCCCGGTTGTTCGAAAGTCGATTTTAGATTAGAGAACGTCAATTCTGTAAAGCAAAAATCAGCAAAAGAAACTTTCATCCAAAAGTTAAAAGTTGCAATCGAAGTTTACGCTAATCCTGGATTAAGTGAATCGGCTTTCCAACAACCAGCCCTGGTCAACTAGGAATAACACGAATAAAGCCTTCCTTGATGCTATTAGGAGGTAAGAATTTTAGCTCTAACTCTCCTTACGGTGCTCATGCATGTTAGCCTCCTACGCAGACGCTCTTTTTGCTCGTCACGCAATCTTTCTTTGGGGGAGGAAAGATTGCGTGACGAGCCAAAAGAACGTCTGCGTAGGAGGCTACTTGCATGTAAACATAGTATGTAATCTACGAGACGCTAATCGGCGCTTAAATGAAATTTAAAGGACTTATGCAACAATACCTGCCTTTGCTCGTATTCAAAATAGCCTCACTAACCTCGTTCGGGATAACAAATTCGCTAGAATTTTGATCTCAAAAACGAGGTTAGTGAGGCTATTTTGATTACGAACAAAAGAACGATTTAAAAGCAGCCATTTTTTTACAGGGTCCATTGAACTGCGTTTTCCTGGAGAACGCTTGATTTTCCACATATTCCAAAATTGAATTAAAGCTGATAAAGACCTTTTCTTAAGTTTTAAACTTGCGCTATTTTCTATGCAGTTTGTTTCCTTTTCTAAATTTCTTGTATACATACATGTATATTCGTCCAACAGGTTTTGTGTTACAAGTATCTCAAACCGTACAGCGGGCGGTGTCCGCCTACGAGAGGTGTTCGCCTTCAGGAGGTTAGTAATGTAGAGTTTAGCGGAGACCGTGGTTTATTGGTGTCCATTTATGGGAGGTGACAGCTTATTGGAGGAGTAGTCTGCCTACGAGAGGTGTCCACAAGCGGAGGGTCGATTGAACAGTGAAGTTGGTTGTCAATGTTAAACTACAATCAAATTCAAGGAGATACTCTAAAACGAAGAGCGGTCTACCAGTCACAACAGCACCAGTTTTGTTCCACTTGTAATTCGTCTTAACCAATGTTTGATAGAGAAGTCACTGTAGTGAGCAGCACGTTCTAACTTTACACTGTGGCTGCTCTGATCCTATCCTTGGATATCACTGTGCTTTGTTTCGCTTGAGAAAACAATATTTCCCCTTCCCCAACCGGGAAGATTTTTGGTTGGTACCCCTACCCCTCTGAAAATTACAATTTAGCTTCGTTCCAAGGCTTTCTAGATCCCCTCCCCTGGGAATATCCTGTACAATTACATGGACATGGTGCGGATATATTTCCTGGGATCGCTTAATATCAGGTCACCAACTACTATCAAGAGACCTTTACTTTAAGCTCAGAAAATTGACCCATAGTCATGGCGCGCTTTTTGAGTTTTATACTTTTGACATCGCTTATTAAATCCTTCAACTGTATGATGTTATGCTTCTTTCAGGAGAGCGTTTAATCGGTTGAGGAGCTTAAAAGAGATAATACCTTAACTTTAAGAAAGAGAAGAGAATCCCCCCCCCCCCCACCCCCCGTTCCTGTTACGTTACAGTGGCCAGTGTCAAAATGAGAGGGGAAAATACTTTGGATGAACCGTGAGCTGGGAGCTGCGAAAAAAATTGGGTCACACTCTTTTCAATCCTGGCCACAGGGTTACTCAGGAGCCCTGCATAGCACAGTCACCCAGTCGTACAGTACAAACCCGCTACCATCTGTGAACAGTTGCTTTCCAGTCTTAGCACCAAGTGTGCCTGTAGCTGTTTAGTCACTGGCTACCTTACTTCAGTTCTCTGTGATATGCACTCGAAGGGATGCTTTTTTCCATTTTACTGCTATAACAGAGGGTACAGGAAGTCACTGTTCAATTAACTTCAAGTATCAGGCACTGTTGTGTCGCCATGCCCTTCCACTGTTTCACTGCCATCTGCCGGTGCTAAAGCTTCACTGCTGTCGTGATCTGGAGATGTCTCACTGTCTGTTAAGGTCGCTGGGACTACCTTGCTGCTCACAAGATGTGTCTCTCCACTATTCTCTAGTTCATTTGATTCGGCTTTATGTACAATCCCAGACAACTGGTTGTTTCCTGGTAGATTCTCATTTGTTGCGTGTTCAGATTTCTGCACCGAACAAGACTCGCTAATTTCTCCTTGAGTGTCAATCTCCATGGCAACAGATGCAAGCGTCATTGTTCCATCACTTGGCCTGATGTCCGTGCACTCTGCGGTAGTGTTAGTTGTGTCTGTACCCTGGTCACTTACTTCGACACTTCTCATGTCTTGGTCACCAGACAAGTGTGGCGTGACTTGCTGAGTCACGCAATCTTCGTGACGAGATACCTGATCAGTTTCCATTGATTCTGAGGGGAGGTCTGTAGATTCACCAGATGGATCCTCGACTTTGCCTCCTTGCGCTTTCAAGTTTGGCAAATCACCATCAGCAACATGTTCGTCGACATCAATTCCGATCTGACCTTGGTTTGTTTCCATGTTCTCATTTTGTATTCTTGTCTCATTTACCGCTTCTTCCTCAACACTTTGGCCATCCTTGAGCTGTGCAGTGTGCTCCACATGAACTCCAGCCGGGGCCTCTTGCATTGCAGCCACTTGGGTCTCAACTCGCATCTCTGGGACAACCTCTTCCGTTTTCAAATCCACGTTCTCATTTTCCACTGCCATCTCCACTGGCACCTCTTCTTCAATAATTCTTCTCTCCTCGGGTTGCGTCGTTGGTTCCACTGCTGACTGCGTTTCGTCGTTCTGCACAACACCCTGCGTGACTGGCGCAGGACTCCCAACCAACATTTCAGACACATGACTCTCAATAGGCATTTCTGAAGCATTCTCCGCTGTTTTCCTGCCTACTTGTTCAGAGGACATTAATTCTGAAGGAGCATTTACTTGTTTATTCTCCTCATTGCTTTCCGCTCCTTGATGCTCTTGGTTGTCTTCAAACACTTCATTGTCAACATCAGCCATGAGGCTATCCATAGCTGTCGGTGGAGACTTGGTACTGGACACCGGTACTCCAGACTGACGGGACTAAAATCAACAAAGTTATTAACGTTGTAGAGCGGTTTTCAATTGAGTGTCGAAAGTAATTCTCGTTTTGCTTTGGTTTTGTATTGTTTCGCTCTGTGATTGGCCAGGAAAACTCGTGCCACTTTCTCAACCAACGAGAAGCAAAACCAAAACCAATCGTGACTTGCACGCGCGTATTTTCCCGCGCTTTGCGCCGGCTACATGTAATTGCTCCGTATTCTGATTGGCTCATTGCACTGCTTACTTCTGTTGTGATTGGTCAGAGTAATTGCTTTGGTTTTAGTTTTACGACACTCAATTGGGAAGCGCTCTATGATACAAACAAATTAAGTTCATCAGCTTCTGAGATTCTCTACTTGAAATAACTTTCACTCGTTGCAGAACAAGAGCTCTTTCATATTGCATTTAGATCGGACATACTGCAAAATTGTCTGGACAACCACCAACTCAACTTTTTCCTTACTGATGACAAGGTTGATCAGCCTATATATCTATCTATATATATATATATATATATATATATATATATATATATATATATCTATATCTATATATATATATATATATATATATATATATATATATATATATATATATATATATTATCGGTTATTACAGTAAGTAATAATATATCGGTTGTTACTGTAAGTAAAAAGAAATTCTGCAATGATCTGCCGTACCACAGCTAGTTCAGACTGTGTCTGGTTCCAGCAAAACGTTCAATGTTCCCGTGGCTTTTCACAATAATTATTATTACACCAGGCAGGCCGTATGTCTCCTATCAACATAGCTGATTTAGCCTTTTCGCCACAAGTCTCCTTGTGGTTAACTGGCAAGAGTTTCTGATCACTGTGCTATTCTTTGATTGCACTAACGTGATAAGACGGCCACGTGGGTACCAAAATAATAGAAAAATGTAGTTCAAGGTTTGCATAATAATAGAGTCAAATCCCCAAAAGACTTTTTCGCTATTGTTCTTTCCACCAACATGGCCGCAGTGACGTCAGGTGCAATCAAAGAATCCCCATGGCCCAAATTCAGGAGACAACATTCAGATTTGGACTAAGCTTACTTTTTTTTTGACATCTTCCTTTCAGGTAGGCTCGATTTCCGCCGCTCACTCGGGTCCGGAGTATCCTCCCCGAGGGGAGGGGGGTGAGCGCGGACTCATTTCCCGAAGCAGCGGCTGGTAATCGAGCCTACCTTTCAGGCAACTTATCAAATTAAATGTTGTAATAATAATAATAATAATAATAATAATAATAATAATAATAATAATAATAATAATAATAATAATAATAATAATAAAGTCTCAAATCTTTCAAGCTGAGCACAGGTGCTCTACTAATTGAGGAGACTAAATCAAATCAACTCTAAATCGAGGAGAATCAAATCAAATCAAATGTTGGTTTTTGAGGAGAGGGGAAAACCGGAGCACCCAGAGAAAAACCTCTTGGAGCTGAGAAGAGAAGCAACAAACTCACCCCACTTATGACACCGAGTCCGGGAATCGAACCCGGGGCACATTGGTGAAAGGTAAGTGCTCTCACCACTGCGCCAACCCTGCTCCCTGTAATATTATACATAAATGTACCTTTGGACTTTCTGCCTGGGAAGATGGTGCACTGGACAGAGTTCTACCCTCTCCGGAAAATGCCACTCTATCATGTACTGTGTCTCTGTGTCCAATTGCGCCACTGAAGCTGGCCTCTGTTGACAGACTCCTGGGCCTTTCATCTGCAGGCGTTTTAGTGGAACGGGTGTGAGCCAGCAGTAGTGTTTCATCATCCAGTGGTTGGACTTGGATGTGTCTCTGGCCAAGACACAGGTCTAAGCGATCTTTTTCCGCATTGTAGGCAAAAACCTGGAACAAAGAGGAGATAGAATAATATCAGCAGAAAGAAAGGTCTGATGTTATGTTAATCCCTGACAACAAAGTTACCTTGCTTGAAATCTGCAATATGGAGAACATTCTGACACATACAAAAGGAGCACATGCATGTAGTATTACAGTGTATAACAAATATGAAAGTGACTACTCCAAAGAAACGTTTCACAAAAATTTCAAATTTTCAAAGATCAAGCTGATGATCAGAATTTTTTCCACAATCTCTGACTGGAACTTTATACTGTATCTTAAAGTAAGAATTAATTCATTGCTGGTTCTTACATTTTGTGTTGTCAGCTGATAATGTAGGTCATGGGACTTCCTTTTCCAAATTGCATACCTTTAAACTATGCAACTAAACTGATAACAGCAATGGCCTTTCATGCATCACATTCATCTACACTTCACAAAAATTGATATGTGCACAATCATAATTATAGATTGTGTAGTTTTTACCTTCTACCAGAAGGTCATTAACTTGAATAATATGAGTGCATGGTTTCCTGTTACCTTGATAAATAAATGCTCAGTAGTAGCTCTGTTACTGGAGCACTGCACCAGTATCGCAGGGATTATCAATCAATACAATCATGATTACATTTTGCAATGACAAGCTTTTTTTTTATTTTTTCCTCACAATATTAATGTCTACTTGCAATAAAATAATAAATATGATATGCAAATGAAAAATCTTCCATAAAAATAGGTTGGCACAGGCACTCATAAGCAAAGAACAGTAGCATGTTATTATTGCTGAGAATTATTTATCCCGCTGAAACAAATAATGTTAGTTTATTAACTAAGCACTGAAAACTATCAACACTTTCATTCACATGATACTGTTCATTTCAAGTACTGAAAATGCAACTGACCTTGTTTGGAAAGTATGGCAGCGTACAATGCTGGTTTGGCTTTAGAGGGCCAAGGTCATTCACAACTTTGTTGTAATAATACCCTCCTCTGTCAAACATTTCATAGCAGTTCTGTGCTGCTTCCCACATGTCACCTCCACCCAGTGTACTCAGAGCATTTAAAAGGGCTGATGCCATGACTGCTGTGTTTTGAGCTGTGAAAACACCGACACGCAAATGACAATCAGTGATGGATGTCACAGTATTTAATTTGTGATTTTATCTGATGAATTGTGTTATTAGCGTTCACTTGTTTAGGTGTTAGGTTTTCATTAGTTATTAGGTGGAATACCTGTAAACTAGCTCTCAGGCTAAGTGTATATCCATGTTAAATAAAGCATGATGATGATGGAACACTCCCCATGGCCCAAACACACCTTTGTTAACTAAAAATAACCACAGTTTGACATTGTAGAGTGCTTGTAACAGTGAATGTCTTCAAAAATGTAGTCAGTTGAGAGCGGGGGAGACAAATAATTGAACTTGTATTACTTACATGTATATTACCTCTTTAGAAATAAACAGTCATTCAACTGATGGAGTTCCTCCAAATTGTCAATGACTGCCAGCTCTCTCAAAATAATGACTTTTGCATTATTCTGTACTGGTGGGTTTTCATACCCCATTCCCTTTTTGTCCTTGAGAATTGAATCTTGTGTGAATACTGAACTGGGTTGAGTTGTTCAAAGCATGAATAGTGCTGATCTGGGTTAACTGAACATTTAACAACCTAAAGATTCTGATCACAGTTAATCCAGAATTACATCTAATCAGGATTCAGATAACTTGGCCCTGGTCTCTTTCCTGTTGTTAATTAAATACTTGTACATGTTTTCTCAAGACATTACAAACATTTGACATAATATCATCTTCTGGATGAATTGAAATTTTATAAAATGTTTTGGTGAAAAAAGTGTGCACCATTTGAAGGCCTCGGAGCATAACCAACCTATGCCGAATTTTGGGTAATTTTACGATTTTTCTCAGATTTGTCCGAATTTCTGCATGTGAACAGCAATTTGATTGAAAAACATTGTTTGGTATTTTTTTCACCAATTTTTTTTTTCATTTTGGAGATACAATGTGTGCAAAAAAAGCATTTTTTCTTGCATACACAAAGAAACTAACCTTCCACGAGAGTAGTTTGCAAACTGCATTACATCTTCCTTCAATCAAATTGCAGTTTACTCTCAACAATTCAGACAAAGTCAGGCAAAATCGAAAAATAACCCAAAATTCGACATAGGTTGGTTATGCTCCGAGCCCTTCACTTGTAACATTACTAGTGATGATTTTGGTTGAGGCTTTCGCACCTTATTAATCTGACATACCAAGTACAATATGTGCAGCAGCATATTACACTGTATCTAAGTGCATATTTCAGATAATAATTATTTAAATGTTTTGGAACAATGTAACTGGAGTTGTCAACTTACTAAGCTACAGTAGGGACATACAAGAGAATGCCTGGTTAGATTTGATTCTCAATTCCATTTTATGGCAACAAAATGAACTGAATAAGTTAATTCAAGATATCATGTCTTAAAGTGCACTGAACACCCAAATATATATATATTTTTTGCTAAAATAAGTCTTTGTACCAGTCCCAATAACATTTCGCCTTGATTTCCAGTTTTTGAATTTTTTTATTGGCTTCAAAATGTCAAAAAATGAAGGATCATTGGGTACATGAATAGAAAGGGCATTGCCTAGTTTCATACCGTGAGGTACTGAGTCAAGTGCGGACTTTCGCGGACAAATTAAAAAAAAAACATGGCGTCCACCACGAAAAGGCACAGGAGTTGTCCCTCTTTTTGTTTTTGAAACAATAAGCTCGTGATGAGGATGCCTTTACCTCCGCAACAGCTGACACCATGTTTGTTTGTTTTTAATTTGTCCGTGAATGTCCGCACTCGACCCAGTTTACTCATGGTATGAAACCAAGCAATGGGTCTATTCTTGATTTGATGTCACAAACTGCTTTGCATGCATGTTTACAAAGACTTATTTTCACTTAGTATGTGCACTGTGATTAGCCAATTTTGTGGGCTGTATTCTAAAATACGGCCCGCTTGACTTCAACTAGTTTTCTTTCCTGTGCCCTGGATTAACCTCAGAGATATAATAAATATCTTACTAACCTTGTTTTCTCTGTCCGTACTGTAAGTTACGGATCCTCGTTTTTTCCCATTAAATTATGGCCCGCGCGCTTCGCGCTTGGGCCATAAATCAATGGGAAAAACCTTGGTCTGTAACTTACAGTACGGACCTCGAACTTGGTTAGTAAGAGGTATATGTATACCAATGAAAAGGTTCAACCATTTTATTCTGCAGTCAGTAATTTAATAGATACAAACCTTCTCTTTGCTGCTTAATTTTAGCTTCTGCGCCAGACCCAGAAGAAGCACCACCGTCATCCCCCTGTGCTTTCAATTCTGACATGACCACATCAGGGGGTTGCTCTTCGGGGACTGCAGGCTTCAAATGCTCCACCATCACTCTGTCACCATGCTGCAGTGGTACTGGGTCCTCCTCATGTCCCTCACCAGGGGGGTGCAGCTCACGGGGTGGAAATCCATACCTGGGAATTGTAACACACGATAATATTAATACAGGTACATGTAGTGGTGTACAATTTACAGAGAGAGAGAACTAATAATAACTTTATTTATTACCTTTGGCAATACGAATTACGGTAATATTACAATGATAAAAATTAAAAACTACAAATTATATACAATGCATACTAGAAAAATTGAAAAGATGACTAAGAAAATGTAAAAAGGCAGAACAACAACAGGCTAAAAGTGCACATAAATATAAGTAACATATTAAATTAAGTTATATTAGGTTTAAGTTAAGTTCAGCACCTCTAGGAATAAACGATTGTACTGTACTATGTCTGCCCCATTTTATCAGGAGTATATGTACATTCATGTATTAAATACCACCCATCCCGAAGCAATGTTCCCACTTAAACTCCCCTGTAGTATACTCAATACTATCCTGTTAATTAGAACACTGGCTAAACCTAAAGGTGGGATTTTCATGAAACACAGCAAAACAAACAGAGTTTAATTACATTCACATTGTATTTAAATTTACCTTATTTTTAACTCTGCCACAGGAATGCCAAGCTCTTTTTCGATCAGGTTTTGAAGCTGCTTGAATGTTGTGTCCACAGCCAAGGTTATCATGCACTGCTTTCCTTCTGAAGTTGATAGGCGAACTTTCTTTTCCGTTCGTTTCACAGCCGGTTGTGCTGGTTGTGAAGATGTGACTTGATTGTTGTCACCTTTACTGGAGCTTGCTGGAGGACTAACTTGTTGGGATTTGACAACAGGCTGTGGAATGATATGAAACATTATCATTTTATTTCTTCTCAAACTCTTAGATAATATTCATTCGTATTCGTATATTCAAACACCAATCACACGTACAGTACAGCTCTTTACATGCACACCAAAAGACTACAATCGACTGGCACCTCTATAAAAAGGTACACAATGTTCTGATCCTTTGGACTTACATTCAGACATTTATCAAAGCTGTCACAATCACACATACAAAATTTGCAGATCCTTTAGTCCTTGGAACACTTGTCAAAGTTGTGTGAAAATTAACAAACTACCGGTAGTCATCTTTCTACATGTATACTGACATGTATAGCAGTATGTTAGGCTCTTAACCATTAATCTGATGCCTCTTTTTTCTAGTTTCCCTTGTTTCCACCCAAATGATATTGAAAGAATCTTGCAGATATCTGGTTGGCAACATGGTCACCATCTCTAGACTTACAAATGTAATGACAATTTGATAATATCGATGTAAACGTAACACATACCTGCTGTTTTGGGATTTTGGCTTCTTTGTCAGCCATTTTCTTTGTTCCTTCACCGCTCCGTCTCTTCTGCATTATGGCGGCATGATGCTCAGTCCTGGTCTTCACCACTCTTTCTGTCTCACTCATGGTGAGTTCTTCCTTGTGCATAGTTTTCTTCTTTTCTCCTGTCAGAATTATCTTGCTTGGTGTAAATGGACTGACAGAATTTGGGTCCTGATCAGAGTTTTTTCCCATGGCACTTTGAGGCACCAAGTCCGGCCGTGCTCCTAGAAAATTAATGGTTTCCGAGCATAAACAGTTTGAACTTTTTTGAATGCTAAAATGTGAAACTGTTTTAAGTTCTCAAATAACTTTTGTTTTGAACAGACCCACTTAATAGTAAGTAACCAACCACATCTTGTTTCAGTCAGCCACTGACTTGAATGGCACAATGAGTCACAAGTCGAACTACATGTACTTAAAGCATGAGTCACTCAAGTGACAATTTTTCTGTATGGATTACAGGGCTGTGCTCTAGCAGTGCCCGAGGGCCCCTGGTGGCTTACTTTTGCCTTTGAGCAACAAGGAAATCTTAGTTTTTGCGCAAAATTAAATAAATATGCACCCTGAATTTCAAAGGTTCAGAGTTTTGGGCTCCCAAAATGTTTTCTTTATAGAGCACAGCCTTGGATTATAAATAGTTTAAAATAATATTTATCCCATGTAATGCCAATTATTAATTTTGCAGAGAAAAACATAAAAATAAGTACCCAAAGGTACATGTGTGGGATACACTGTCCACAATGCATTGCAATCTGTGCAACTCATTAGCATTACTAGACTTACAACCCAATGACATTTGTGTGGGATACCACAGGTATCGCTCACAAAAATGCAGCAACTGATCTCTGACAATTCAGTTATAATAACTAGTTTTAATTAGCAATACTGCATTTTATTACTAAGAAATGGCACCACAGGAAAATAATGCTAAAAGAGCGTATTCCATTCACAAACCAAAGGATTTTGTCCAACATTTCAAACAGATGCAAGCACTGTACATAACTGATTAGTGACTCAAGGAATGAGTACCAAGGGAACAATAATTGTTAATAATTAGTCAAGCAAAAGAGGAAACAATCAGTCAGTCCATAAAGACAGGCCATCTGATATTATGCGCGATGGTGCGATTTCGCACAATTGACCTCAAATCGCATCCGATTGCAAAAAGCGCACAATTCTTAAAAAACAAACCATGAATAAATGCCTTATCTGAAAAAATTCTGCGTTTGCACTTAGTTTCAAGATGATTTACCTTCGAAAAAGGCAGAGAAATGTTCTGAAACCATCGATTTCACAAACAATCAAAGTTCAAGGTGTTATTTTCATTTTTGGCAAGTCCAGGGCCTGGTGCCTATCGGTTCAATGCAATTCTTTTCTTTGAGTTAGCCTTTCAGAATTGCTGAATGAGGATATAAATCCATGACATATGATCCTTCTATACTCACGTTCTAAGTATGTGGTAATCGGAAATGAGCATAATTTATATCAATGGAAGTGTTGTTTGACAACAAAATATTAAGCTTATTTAAGTTCTTTCGCGTACATCGCCAACATCCTCACGGACAAGTTTATAGTGAAAATGCCTGCTGTTCCTTCATGTTCAATTACTGGGGAAACCAAATCCCACCTTCCTTCAAATTTGACTGCCAAAGGCAGAGCAGAAAAATACGCCACCGGTACTGTACATTCCACGTGGATGATGGACTGATGTTTTGTTTGTCGTACAACGTAGTAATCGATCATCTAAGAAAACCATAATTAAATTTTTATCCCAATTTCCTCATAATTGCTTATTTTGTGTTCCTTTATGGAAAAATCGTCATTAGAGCAGCACAAAAGTGGCTGTCTTTCTCAGAATCCTAGTAAATCAAGCTTAAAATAGTTTAGGAAAAAAATCACATAATTTGCATAATTTACTGCATAATCGTCTGTTCTTATCACACAATCTACTCAGAAAATATCGCAAAATTTCTGATTTTTTATCGCACCCTATCAGATGGCCTGCAAAGAAAAAAGATAGTAAAAGTAGAAGAGAGGTAAATGCACTATCTGTTTATTTACTGACTGGCAGGGCTGGAGGGGAAGAATTTTGACTTGAAGTCATGGGGTACAGTGTACATGTACATGTATACACTGTAGCTGTGACTGAGAGTCAAACATTTTTCAAGTTGACTATGAAATCCAGTTGTCATAAAGAGCTATGCAATTTTCCACAGCAAAATTCTCTCTTACATATTAGGTTATTTGGCTGTTTTTAATTATATTGTTTTAAGTGAATTTAATTTACACTGTAGTTGTTATGTGCAACTAAATCATTTCAAAAACAGTTTTGACATGAAAGCAAGCACAAGGCTCTTTAGAAGTCATACGACAATCACACTTAATCACCAGTGTGATAATAAACAGGACCTAATTTTGTACATTTTGTACTTTAACCATCTTAACTTAACCCATTGGCACCCGTGCCGGCCAAAACCGGCCGTAAAAAAACTCCCATGCTTCAAAACATTGCAACTCTCTCAATCGCACAAATATTGCCTTAACTGTTAGTTGTGAGCACGAAATGGAATGCCTTTAAATTTGGATATCCAATAAATGCAAGAAACGTAGCGATTTTTACCAAATATGGCCTTTTGAGTTTGGACAAGAACGAAGCTGGCCGTTTTTAACGTCAAAGAGAAACAACAAAAATGCCCCTTTTTGCCTTCATGTTTTTTTAGGGAAATCATCGTCGAAAAACAAAACTCAACCATCATAACGAAATTCAGTCCTTTTTCTAGCTTAGAAAGACTTTTTTTGTTCATATTCTTCTCCGAGCGTAGATACAGCCTTTTGTTCCAGTGCATTCGGGCCTTCCCGACATTTTCCACATCTTGAGCGCATTGCATGCTGCTGAACTAACGAGAATTTTTGACAGCGCCCGTTCCTTCCCCAATTCTTTCACATATAAACTAAGTCTACAGCACGACTGACCTACCGCCAAAATTTCCTGCTCCTGGTCATCTTCAGTACACAGAAATTCCAAAATATGTGGCGGTAGGTCGAGAAATTCATCAATAGTCGAGTCCCAAAGGTACTAAGTGTTCGACCGGCCAAATTCCAGTTTGTCGAGTAACAAGCCAAATTCAACAACAATACATCACCTTGCTCGATTCTTTGAGAAAGTGGACTCTTAGCTACCGTCACGCTTAATGATGCTCATCAGGCAGCCGCTAAAAGATGAAAAATGGCTGTTAAATTTAGCAGAAATCGCAAGCAAACCGAACTTGGGCCATCTTTGTCGCTTCACGGATAAAAAATAGCTACGTCAGAATGACGTTTCAGAAACCTGAGCCTCAGTGCCTTAGGACAGCACCACTTTTCCCTGGTAGTTCAAATAAAGAGTCACGATTGCTATTCATCGTCTATAGGTGGAAAATCACTCCGAAATGTAAAATGCGGTAGTCAATGGGTTAATATATTACATGAACTGTGTGCAGTAAAAAAAATAATAATATTTGCAACATCACAAACCTTTGTTTTCTCCTTCTTTCTTGCAGTCTGTCTCAAAATGATGTCCACATACTTTCTGTACCGTCTCTCACTGCCAAATTCCCCAGGAAAGTGTTTCTGTACAGATTTGCTGCGACGTCATACACATTGGAATTGAGAGACAGGTCTTCTTCATACTGGGAACCAGTAAACTGTCTCTGAAACAGTCTGACACACCCATTCCAAGCTGATTGGGAAAACTGGATAAAACAGACAAAACACCCCAAATTTTACAATCTCAATATTGGTGATGTGAGTGAGATGGAACTTTATAGCATGATAAATGAATTAAAAATGTGATTTATTCAGCAATGACACATGCAAACTCCGAAAATTATGTTGAGCAGAAAAAATAAATTAATGCAAAGGAACAAGACACTTTTTTATGCTAGTCTGCTTGCCCCCCCCCCCCAAAAAAAAAAGAAAAAAAAGAACACGTTGTAGATACACTGTACATGTAGAACTTTAGGATTGAATAGGTGGTTTGTTAAATAACTGCTTGCACTTACAGTAATAGTTCAATAAAGGTACGATCAAGCAAATAATAGGAGATATTTTTGAGTGGTATTGTACATGCAAGTAAAGACAAAATGCCAACAGCATTCCAAGCAGATTAGAAGCCAAAACATAACAGCAGGCAATGCTCGTGCTATGGCAATAACATCATAATTATTCTTAGTCTTCCACATGGTAAAAAGTACTTTACACCCACCTCTCTGGCATGTTGTCATATTCTCTTCCGTTCCAGTAATGTTTGAATCCACATCCACCCGGCTCCTGCCTTCAGGTTTTGCTGTCGATCACCATTCATATACAACACGCTGCATCTGATTTGACACGCCGAAGAGGACCATTACAAAGATGGCACTGAAGCAAAGTCACATTCTGTAAACACGCAAAACAGTGATAAGTGAGCATACATGTAAGATAGAGCTGTTCTTTGCAATCACTTCCCGTAAGCAACCATTTTGACACTTTTTGAGCTGACAGTTTGTCGGGGATGAACTTTTCTATTGTTTTGTAAACACCTGCAAGTGACCACTTGTCTCTTAATCCTATCTCTTCAGGGGCTGAAAAAACTGTTAGCCGTCACGTTTTTTGCTCTCTTGGCCAACGCTGGAGACTTAGCTGTCACAAAAAGGATGTTCTTGGCTGACCTAGACACATGCATTCTTTATACTGAAATAAATGAGGCAGATTGAATTTGTCTGAAGAATAAGTGCTTCACTCTACAGTACCAATTAAATTAGTTAATTATATGTGCTCTAAACTGCTCTAAATTAGTTAATTATTTATGCTCTAAACACCTTATAATAATATGTTCTGTTGGTGTTATAAAAGTTAAGTGCACTATTAATAAATTATTACTGATAGTGCACGTACTTTACTACGCTGACAATAAGTCTACAGCCTAAACATACATGAAATCAAAGTGAGATATAGATCAGTTTGTTAATGCAGTCTTTGAAGCTAACTGTCAATGCATTGTCTTTTTGATCCAAGTTCTATCCAAGCTCTTGATCTTTGATTTTAGCAAAGCTGTCATAGTGTTGTTGTCTCCAGAATTCAGAGTACAGAGTAGATCTCTGCTATTGCCTACTGCTAATGCCTCAAAGTGTAGATGTTGTGGTTCAATTTATCCTTGGTTTATTATTTTCTTACTTTGTTTTAAACTAACAGTAATTATTATCATGCATTACCATACATTACCATACAAAAACAAAGGGAGAAAAAAAATTAATGAAACCAAGGATAAAATTGAACCACAACCACAACCCCTGTGACCTCCTCCTGTTTACAAGTGGCACCTACATGTACATGTATGTTTGACATTTTGAGTGTCAGTTATGAGAGATTCAACTGTAGGTTGAAGTGTCTGTATAATAATGCTGATGAGCTATCACATTGCTCCAAAATATTATATTGTTTATTTATTACAGTAAAAACTTCAAATGTGGTATAATAATGGTCCAAATGGTTTAAATCCATCAAAACGAAACAGCTGTTTCACAATCAAGCATACCCTTTTTCAATTGTGTTGTTACAAGCTTTTTCTTTAAAACTGGTAAAAGCAGGAAATGCAAATATAACAGAATATGAAAGAGAATCCTGTGCTGAACCATAATAAAAATATAATTGTGGAAATCGGTTTATATTTGGCAGAGTTATGAAGGAATTATGTGGTAAAAAATGCTCCAATTGCACTGTTATGGTGTGACATTCATATTTCCAATACAAAATGAGAACAAGGATAACTTAATAATTTTTGAAAAATCCCTCATTTACAAAGGAAATCAATGCAAAATATATAAGGGATTAGTTTCTAAAGAAACTGTGGTGCTGCGTCGGTGGGGGAGTGAAACACGAAAATTTGGTTTATCAACGGAGTTGATAATGTAATTGACACCGTACAGGGATTCGATTAGCTGACGTTTCGAGCGTTAGCCCTTCGTCGGAGCAAATCGAGGAATTGTGGGTTGTGTATGGTTTATATAACAGAAAATGGAGCTACGCTATTGGTGGTAAATGGGTAACGTGAAAAATATGAATAAATTAATTGAATGAAAAACGCTCGTTGATACCGTGGGGATTAAGAGTGCCAATTTGAAAGATCAGTTTTTTGCTCGAGATTTTTACGGCTTTCCGTGGTACCTTGATGTAGGGAAAGGCCGGAGATCGACATGTGTTGTTTGGAATGGTTAGGGAGATTAAAAATACCGAGCGACAGGTTTGGATGCGTCTTTGTCATCTTTCTAACATCACGAAGATGTTCTCGGAATCGGTCACCTAGTCGCTTCCTGTTTCGCCGATGTATAACTTTTTGCATAATGTGCAGGTTATGCAATAGATAACATTTGCGGAGTGTACAACGTGAAACGATCAGTGATCTTAACAGATAGCTTAGGGGCCAATATTTTGTCAGTGTTTTGAATGAAAGGACAAGTTTTGCATCGCGAGCGCGCGCATTTATAAGTGGCCAGGTTGTTCAGTTGTTTTGAATGCGCTTTTAACTAGAAAGTTACCTAGAATACATTTTTGTCGCGTTTTGAAGAAATCAGCGGTGGTTCCGAAAAGATTTAGCAGTTTCTGGATCATTTTGCAGTATCTTAAAGTTATTAAGAATAGTAGTGATGTAGTGATGACTCTGATTTTTCCAACAAATCAGAGGAAATGTGCTATTTTTTCAAAACGTGGCTATCCTGATTCTGTAGTTCAATAAGGCCATCACCGCGCTCAGCAGATTGATCAACAGTCAGCACTACAGACGTCACAAAAGGAAAAGAATGACAGAATTCCATTCACCCTCACATTTCACCCGCATAATAACCCAGTTAAAGCCATCATTCTACACGCGACAAAAATGTAGGTAACTTTCTAGTTAAAAGCGCATTCAAAAAACTGAACAACCTGGCACTTTTAAATGCGCGCACTCACGATGCAAAACTTGTCCTTTCATTCAAAACACTGACAAAATATGGGCCCTAAGCGATCCGTTAAGATCACTGAATCGTTTCACGTGTACCTCCGCATATGTTATCTATTGCATAACCTGCACATTATGCAAAAAGTTATACATCG
>JAEMWC010000610.1:375000-544344 GCA_016490735.1 Pachyseris speciosa | reverse complement strand
ATTAAGAGCTTTGACATGAGTTGATTATTTGCTACAAAAAAAGAAACCCGATATTAAATGTAAACTTATTACTCGGCCTAAGGTTTTACTCTAAACTGTCCCATTTGAACGAAGTCTTCCATGGGCTATCTGTCTGTAAGAACACATGAATTTAGGCTGTGTTGTAAAGAAGATGCGCACTGAGAGTCAATTGATTCGAGCTACACGTACACGTACTTCAACTCGGATAGGTTCAACCGCCTGTTGTGGCAGTTCGACATCTGCCGGTTTGGCGATCAACGCTCTTGATTTTGAGCTGTGTGTCAAGCCTTCCTTGTATAATTTTCAATTGCACGTCTGTTAAATACAATGTTTCACTTGTGACTTATTATTGCGTTGGGGATTTAAGAGGATTAATCCTGTTTAATGTGAATTCCGTGCGCATAATTCTTTTCAGGGGTTTTTATTGATAATTTATGTACTTTTGGGGGGCACTGAAACCTCAGTAAACAATGAGGTCAGTGCTCTGTTGCTCCATTTCGAGATAATTATGGTGCGAAACTACAATGCAGTGATGTCATTATCATGATATAACCCTGACTGCATTATTATTTTAAGTTGTGGTTAATACAAGTTGTTTTGGTGTCATATAAGGGCTTCACCCGCTAGCAGTAAAAGTAACATTATGGGCAAGTTTCTGCGCACCTCGAGGACATAATAAAATTTGCATACCAGTAATTTTCTAATTTGAGTCTTGAGCATAACGTGCTGCCCTGTAAAAGTTCCCAAATTATGTGTTTGACCACTGTCTTCTAAGGTTATTCAAAGGGCCTGTGTCATGGATTGTTCGTAGAGCTCTGGAAATCAAACAAGATATTTTTCTCGATGGAAAGAAAAAGTAAATGAAAGTCAAAGTGAAGGATAGATTGAAACTAAAAGTGGTGGAAATTAATTTTCTTCCGAATGGTTGTTTGAGGTCACAAAAGCTATTCCTGAATTTATGTGTTTGGTTACTTGTGGCCAAGATGAAAATAGACACCAACTTGAAAATGTCAGCTAACGGTTTCAGTTTCCACCTCTCCATTTTAGACAAATTTGGTAATTGGAATTTAGGGTTTCATTAGAAGCCAGCAACCAGAAAAAATGGCTGCTTACTTTGTCAGAAATTACCTCTTACTGCAGCCTACTTTGCCCGTATTTCCACTCAAATATATTAAAAAAGTATCATCAGGTCGCCACCTACTTTAGTTACACGTAGCTCAGACAGCTATTTCAAAACATACTGAAAGCCCTGAAAATGTACTTGATTTCATCCCACTGGTAATCCAGAAGCAATTCATGAATGAAAAGTCACGGAAAATTACAGTATACATTCAGGATATGAAATGTTCTATTATTATCCTTTTTTATAAAAGTAAACTTTTTGTTGTGGTCTTTCAAACAAACAAACAAATTCAAAAAGAGTGAATATTCACCAAGAAATTATGTTTACTTTTATTGGTAGCATATTGATGTGAATACAGCCAACCAGTCCAGAGTGACTATAGTGGGAAATGTTGTTTCGAAAAGCCGATTGGTTAATTATTGGTAAAGATGTTTGGGGGATGTGTTTGTTTCTGTGGTGAAGACTTTTGTCAAGTGCTGTTTATTAAGCACAACTTACAATATTATTTCGAGAGTTACAAATTCTCATGTGTGACTTGTATGATAGCAATTGAATTTTGACAATAACTAGTAAATTTCTTATCTTCAACCTAGTAAGCAATGTGGACTGAGAGCCATACACTGTATCTGTGTAGTCACTAGTCCATTAATCTTTTCTAGCAAATGTGAAAATGTTCATGTAACTTTTTAAGGTAATCAGAAAGGGAAAACCCTACCATGTTTTTTTTAGATTCAGGTTTCTGGTTTTGCAGAAAAAATGAGAAAATCTCAAAGTGCAAAAATCGCATTAGTCATACATGTAGCTTTCAAAAGATGGTTATGACCTTCAAGTTTTGACTTGGCAGAAAACTCAGCAATTCATTTTTGAGTTGCCAGTTCTATAAGCATCAATTTGATTTGAGGCACTTTATCTGGGATGTAATCAGGAGCCGCCTCAGCCTTTAGACTAGAGACACCCCTGGAGGTACATGTACTGTACACAGTAATCTTAAGTAAACCCTAATAGTTAGCCAAAGTGTGATTAGTCCGAGATAAACTAAGAATGGAGTTAGGAACCGAGTTAGGAACCGAGTTGGGAACCGAGTTAGGAACCGAGTTAGGAACCGAGTTAGGAACCGAGTTGGGAACCGAGTTGGGAACCGATACATTGATTTTATACATCGTCTTTGTATTAGCCTAGCGTCAGTTCCCGGATCATCACTTTTCCTTTTAGCACGTACGAAGTCGTGCGCGTCTCTTGCATTGCGCATAGTTGGCTTGTTTACTTCACGGAAAGAAATCTCTGCCACGAGCCGCTTACATTTCCCATTGAGCATGCGTTAGATCCTAATCAAGTTACTATAGAGATTATGACGTAAATCTTACCTGATGATGTTTGCCTGCCCTCTTTTTTTAAAGCAGGAAGAAATTACGAAGGTATCTTCACCATTCAAAACACAATATGATCGTTTTTTACCGTGTACAAAGTACATCGTTAGAATATAGTAGCATCAGTCCTACTGTGTGGAAGTTGCCATCTTGATATTAAAACACAAGGGAAGTAAACCTTTCCAGGTTTTAAATGATAAAAAAGGGGGTGTCCCTTCTGTGTTTTAATATTATTATATTGTGTGTTTATCATTTTAGATGGGGATTTGAAAACCAGTGAAAAATCCCAAACCAAACCCACTCGAATAAAAGCTAATAAATGAACCGGAATACGGCCGAAATCAGGACCAAAACGACTAAACGACCAAATGGCCAGAGAACCGGACGACCAAAAAATGAATGACCAAACAGATGAAATGACCGAAAGGCAAAATAAACCGACAGCCAAACAATCGTCCGAACAAGAAACGACCGTCCAGCCGAACAGACTATCCGGGCAACAAGGAAGGGATTTATGGTTGATTGTTTTTTCTTTAAACTTAATTTGTCAGAAACAATTTTTGAGAGCTGTTAGAAAAGAGCAAACGGGTGAATACTCCGAAAGAATTTGAATGTTTATAAATACTGCTCAAGGATAAACCTGACTAAGCGAGTCTGATTTAACGCTCGGAGTTACTATTATTAAACAGTTTTCGTTTTGAATTTGTATCTGGTATATTCCTATAGATTATAATTTAGTGAGCTCACTAAAGAAAGTATTCAAAAGGCATAGACTGATAGTTTAAAGTACAGTAAATTGTCGGCTCATAAGGTCTGCCATTCTCGTCAGGGGCACAGTGACAAGACCCGGTAGAGAGTTCACAAAATCATAATCCTAAGCAAGAAAAACAAAACAAAACACATGAACCAAACAACTTGCTTTGTACGGGAAGGGAAGAAAGGTTGCAAATTGCACGAAGAGATAAGCCATTGCAATGAAATAAGGTGAGTAAGAGGATGCTTTTAGCGCTCTTAAAGGGTGAACTCATAACCACACGTTAGGCCCATCAAAACCCATCAAAATCGCTTAAAATTATCACTTCTGAGGTAAAAGGATGACAGTACACCACAGGTAAGGTAATTTAACTTTTCTTTAGCATTGGTCAATACATATATTTAACAGCAATTCATTGCTAGATCATGAAAACTATATGGTAAATCCCATTCATTTACTATGAAAAACAAAGGGTTACATAAACAGATTGTCTGGGTAGCCTGTGGTTGATTTTCATGACAGTAAGTTGTGTCATTTAAGAATGATTTTTAAAAAAATGGAAAATATTGTCCAAGAAGAGAAATGCTATTTTCATGGAAAGACAATTTTTTTAACCTGGTTTAGAAACCTTATATCTTTCCTATTTTAAAATGTTTTTAAAGCTCTTTTGAGGGGCTTCCAAACAAGACAATTGACCGGCTAAAAATATAATATTATTTTAAAGGTCTGTCAATGCTTGGTGTTCGCTGTTGTTTAAAAGGTTATATTGTAACTTGCATTTCTTGATGTAAAATCGTAAATTGTTTGAACCCAGGATTTCCTGATGTTTTGGTTTATTTCATATATTTGTATTTGTACAAACAAGCTTATTTATTCACTCGTTGTTCAGTGGTAATTTTATGTATCTCTGCATGCAGTAATTTGAATAAATATACCGTTTATTAAGTTTAAGATCTGTTACCTCAGTTCCTCACTACTTTTCTGCTGATGATGATGTTGGGCTATACGAACACTTTCGTTAGCTTTCGTGCATGAGATCCGGCGTAAAATGACGATTTCAGGAAGGGAAAAAGTGAATCGCTAAAACAAATGGTGGCAACCATTGCAGAGCCGTCGACTTCAAATTCTCACCCAGGAATATGAGTCGTCTAATTACACTGCAAATGGCAAGTTAGCTCCATATTTTCTCAGTCTCGTCCACCATTTTGAATTTTGCGGATTACCGCTGTACACTGGTTCCCAGACTCTCGTTTGCAGTTCCCTGTTCCCTGTTCCTCGTATCACTAACATTCATTGCTCAACGAATATGTTAGCGGCTCTTGGCAGAGATTTCTCTCGGGGAAGTAAACAAGCTGACTACGCGAAATACAAGAGAAGCGAACGACTTCGTACATGCTTAAAGACTTGCCAGAAAGGAACCTCTGCTAGAAGGGTAAGCTGGCCAGGGCATTCTAACCTGGTGAAACCTCTAGTTTTGCGAGGAAAAGTGCTGATCGGAACTGACGGCACGCTAAGCTAGTACAAAGACGATGTCTAAAATCAATGTATCGGTTCCCAACTCGGTTCCTAACTCGGTTCCCAACTCGGTTCCTAACTCTGTTCCCAACTCAGTTCCTAACTCGGTTCCTAACTCGGTTCCTAACTTGGTTCCCAACTCGGTTCCTAACTCGAAAGATAGGTACCCTCGATTAGTCCAATGATACTTGGAAGGGTCAGAAGGGGGTAGGGTGTCTGACTGACAATCTTGAGGTTCCAGGTTTAAGTCCTGCCCTAACCACTTGTTGGTGTTGTTTCATGGTAGCTGCAAGTTCAATGCCTTGGCCATGCTTATAAATAGCCAACTGGCATGCATGCATCCTGCCAGTTACATTACAGAGTACATGCATATTTGATAGTTTTGTTTCTGCATGTATTTGCACCATTATAATCCCTGAAAAAGCCACAGGAAAAGAATAATTAAGTTATTGTAATTATTATTATTATTATTATTATTAATTGTTGTTGTTGTTACTATTATTACTATACTGCCCTTATAATTAATGACCAATGAATCATAAGTAAGAACGGTCAAACAAGTACTGTCAGCACTGTACCTGTGTCATGCCATGAAGAAGCATCAGTAGAACTGCTTACGAGAGGAAGCCTGTAAGTCTTGGCTTAACACAATTAAGCTATAGCCTACTGTACATGTATGTAGTAGTTCATCCATAAACTGGCCTGGTTATACAAAAAATGCTTACAGAAGATTTTCAAGATTTTTCATTTTGGAGTACTGTGAATATGTCAGTCATTACATGTATAATATATTCAGTCAATTATTATGTTACATGTTAAATTTGATCTCAGGCTATTTTTGATTTAACCTAGGACAAAATAAAATTCCTTTGTCTCCTAACTCAAATTATTCTTGAGAAGACAAAGGAATTTCATTTTGACCTAGGTTCAATCAAAAATAATCTGAGATCAAATTTAACCTGTAACATATATATTATATATATATTTTGACTTATTGCCGCACCATGCTTCAGAAATCCTCCGGAAGGAGCCTCCAGAAAATGGCCAGCTGTGGAACTGGCATATTTCTCCTAACAGTGTTACAAGCGGAGCAGGGGTAAGTACACTGTAATGCTCAATCACGTCTTGTGATGCCTTAAGCCAATGATACAACGTCATTTTGTTGATCAACTATTAAATTAATAAAGGTTGCAACTTCTGTTGGACTGATGTTGATCCTTGTGTCATACTGCATTAAGTGGTGAAATACATAATTTTATATACTGTCAGCAATTCAACATGTTCATCATTTTTGAACAGAATTGAATTGAACCTTTGTAGCAGAGCTCCGAGCAGAGCACCATACCACTGTACTCAAAGCATTGAAGCGTGCAAAGCATCATGGGTAGTGGCAGCGCTCGGCCATGTGAAATAATTTTTCAAACGAAAGTAAATTTTCGCTGAGCCCTGCCACTTATTTTGTTTTGTATTATCTTTTCCAAGTGTATTCAATTTTAATTTACTTTGACTTCGAATTTAGATCCTCTTTTAAAAATGTATTCAATTTTAATCTGAATCAAGTTTAATTTTGATTTGTACTTTGCTTTTTGTTTTACATTTAATTGCATAAATTTGACTTTGACTTTATTTGCATTTTCTTTTATATTGCATTGCATTTGTATTTGATTTTAATTTTATTTGCATTTTGTTTCACATTTATTTGCTTAAAAAAAAAGCAAAAACGGCCCTCAAAACTTAGTGGCAGTCCTCGGCCACCATACACCATGTTGTTACGTATACTGGCATTTGTTTATTTGGTTGTTTGTTTATTACATGGGATACCGTAGGCGACCATGTTAAGGTTTCGGTCAATTTTTTTCTTCCTCATCAGCACAAATTGACATGTTTTTGTTTTTACTTTTTAACCAATCAGAATCCACTTGAACTGTGCACTTAGGGGGTGCTAGAGAATCAGCTTTTCGTCGCCTATATTTCAGTTCAAAACAGGTTCAAAATGGCTTCCCTGTCTGTGTGTGAATT
This sequence comes from Pachyseris speciosa, assembly GCA_016490735.1. Lineage (NCBI taxonomy): Eukaryota > Metazoa > Cnidaria > Anthozoa > Scleractinia > Pachyseridae > Pachyseris > Pachyseris speciosa. The sequence goes on along the minus strand of JAEMWC010000610.1, from coordinate 537,545 downwards.
TAAAAGATAGGAGGTTGCCAGTCTTAGTAGGAAAACGCTACTTGTTAAAACTGTAATTAAAATAAAAAAATAAGCTGTAAGAAACACTCGATTCCTTAAATGGTTGAAATCAGTTCAGTCATAATGAAGAAATCCCTTTTTGAGGACTGATGAGTTACCATGCTTTTGTAAGTCTTACATCCTAATGGTCGTTTTAATATTTCTAAAGTAACAACTTACACCTGTACCAGTGATGCTACACTGTAGTTCATGATAAACATGGTCCCGGCAGCTCGATTGAATCAATTACCATATTTACCCGTGTATAATGCGCACCCTATTTTTCAAGACAATTTTTCGAAAAATAAAATAAATGTGTTAAATAACCACCATTTGATCAGAGAAAATTCTGACTCGATCGAACGGCTGGAATTATGTACTCACGAAAAACAAATGCAAGTTTTCTGCCTGTTCGGGTTTAGTCATTGGCTTAAAACAAAACAAAAAAACTCCATCTGTTTAAGGCCCGGGTCGCATTACAGACCAATTTTAAATTTGGCTGATTTCAAAACGTCTGGAAAAATCAAATTGCGAGACCGGAAATGAAATTGATAAATAAAATTTACGGTCGCATTTCAGTTTTGGTAAAATGCAAACGTCAATCACACAGAGGAAATTTTAGCGGGCTCCTTGTTTTTTCGAAATTTGAAAAAATCGGTCAGCCCCACCCAAGCACACCGGCGTCTTTGATGTTTTTTTCCGATTTTGAAATTTTTGAAAAAACACAAATGAGGGGTCGCATTAGAAAAAAGGCGTGTTGACAGATTTTAATCCCTAGAGTAAACAAGTTTTTACAAAATTGGTCGTAGTGCGACCCGGGCCTTAGTTAAGAAGTGTATTTCTCTGATATTCAAAAAGCTTTCGGTCACTATTAGGTTGTTCTGACTTTGGTTAAGCTTGTGTTTCGTGTACCAGGATCACTAATTTGTTAATTACAAAATGCAATCGAAAATTGTTTCATCTGATAAGATTAGCGTATTCCTGAGCATTGAGACGGCACCAGAGAATGATTTAGACACCTGTTATAGGAATTCTCATATGCTCAAAGACTCTTCGTGGTTGCTGTGTAAAAATTTTCGCTTTCATTCCCTGACACTTTATAATCGCGTATCTGAATGCTAAATAAAGGTCAATAAATGATCATGGATTCATATGTTCAATCAAGCATAACGTGGTGCGAAATAAACTAAGATAATCATCTCCTGTGAAATGCGCCTCCGACAGTTTTCAGTTTTAAAAGATTTTGAATCGTCCACAGCCTCTGCAAAATATACCTCACTTATTTTGTCTTCGTTCTGAGCTGCTGTACTTCGAGCAAAATAATTTTGAACAAACTTTGGCTCACAACATGTGCGTTTCGTTAATACCATATGTAAATAAGAGGGCTGCTCACAGAACATCCAGCCGGTATTTCATGGTTTTTCCAGTCAGTTTATCGGCGGTAATTTAAAAGCAGCTGTGATAGGTTATTTGCTTGTTTATTATAACAACAGCGTGGACAACAGCCTTTTGAATTCTTGTTTACTAGTTTTTTATCCTTTGTTAACCACATGCGTATGCAAATTCTAAGGGAAGCGACCAAGAAACAAAAGGTTCCGTGTATAATACGCAGTGCAAATTTCATGCAAAAAATCTTAGGAAAAAAGTGCGCATTATACACGGGTAAATACGGTAGTGCTTAAAAGTGAATTTGTTTGTTTTTCTATGGCGTAGTTTTGTTCGAGGCAAAAATTGAACGCCCTTGCTTTTCAACTGGAAATGGAGGCTTACAATTTATCTGCTATGGATAAAATTGTATTGGATAAGAAAAACATGCTGGCTTTTTGATGTAAATGCAGCCTAAGCTAGCATTATTTTTGTCTCGGGTGAAACTGCTTTCTTTCATCCAGGGATATTTATAATAATCACTTTATTAAAGTCTAAAATTTTTCTAGCCGAGCACGGATGCTTCACTTATTGAGGCTCAGACTAAATCAATTCAAATCTAAATAAAGTAGAATCAAATCAAAACCACTCATGTAAACTGCAATAAAAATTTGTTGTGGGAGGAAAATTAATCACGAAACATCTTCAGCACAAATCGACATGGCTGAAATGTTTTACATTGTCCGTAGCCTTTGATTGACAGCAAAAAGATTGTGTTACGCGTTATCGTTTGTCCTTTGTGCTTGACTGCAACCCATAGTCGGAATTGTGTCCAACGGGCTCAATAAGTTTGCAACTGAAAAATACTCTGGTTCGATTAATAATTAGTAAAATCTACGGCAAACACTAGCCGACTGTCACTGAAGTTAAGCGCTGTTAGCCGGGTCTACCACTTGGATAGGTGACTGCCTACAATGTCCTGTCCAGTTGACTTTTTGAGACAAGTTATGACAAATTACTGTTTGCCAATTTTTTTTACTGGAAGCAGCATTTCATTTGAACACTGTTTATTCAAATTGAGTAACCTTTTGGTAGCGACAAAACTCTTCGCATCCCATGTGAACACTCTTAGGCATCTTGTTTTAAATATTTATTTAATAACTGAGGTTTTCCATAAACTATATAGAATAATATGTAGATTTAGCCAAGCCTAAAAGCAGAGCTCCACGATTATTATTATTTTATTACTGGTATTGAGCAACACTGCATGGCTTTCCTTGCGCCAATAAGAGCAGTCAACAGGAATTGACTGCAGTTCAAAACCTCAAAACATTACAAGAAAACAATACAGTCGGCACATGGTGTTAGTTTGAAACCAAATAAATTAGCCATCAAAAAACAATCAAATAATTTATTTTCATCCAACTTTGTTGGACGAGCATGTTTGAAGGTTTAGCCACCTCTCTCAATAGTGCATGAAATTGCTTTCCAGATCAAATTTTTGCATTACGAACAAATATTTGATCATTTAGCCACCCCAACAAACAAATCGTGCACAAACAGTAAAAAGCTACCAAATGAACCACATAATGTCGAAAATTTCAGTGATTATACAAAAAAATCATTTTATGGACTCACTTGGTTTGGTGTTTGGTCAAACATTGTTATGAGTTTAGCCACCAAAGGCTATGTGTGACAAACACGATGTTATATGAAAATGTTTGATCTTTTAGCCGCGACTTAACAAACATTATTTCGAAGTATGTTAAGCTTAGACACACAGCTGTAAGCTTAAATGTTGTAGAAAAGAGAAAAAGGAAAACAATCCTGATAGTTTGGATAGGTAATCGCATGGGGCCGAGTAAAATTAAGGATTAAAACAACTTGTGTTTTCAGAAATTTGCTGAAATTGCACTCGTCGCCCAAAACATTTACTGATACTTTATGAAGATTCATTGTGATTACATGTTAACCCATTGACTACCAGCTGTTTTTACATTTTTGGAGTGATTTTCCACCTATAAACGATGAATAGCAATTCGTGACTCTTTATTTGAACTACCAAGGAAAAGTGGTGCTGTCCTAAGCCACTGGAGGCTCAAGGTTTCTGAAAACGTCATTTTGACGTAGCTATTTTTTATCCATGAAGCGACAACAATGGCCCAAGTTCGCTTTGCTCACGATTTCTGCTAAATTTATAGCCATTTTTCATCTTTAGCGGCTGCCTGATAAGCATCATTAAGCGTGACGGTAGTTAAGAAAGAATCGAGCAAGGTGATGTACTTTGTTGTTGAATTTGGCTTGTTACTTGACGAACTGGGAATTTGGCCGGTCCAACACTTAGTACCTTTGGGACTCGACTATTGATGAATTTCTCAACCTACCGCCACATAATTATTTTGGAATTTCTGAGTACTGAAGATGACCACAAGCAGGAATTTTTGGCAGTAGGTCGGAGTGGCTGTAGACTTAATAAGTTTATAGCGGAGCTCCGGCGGCCCGCAGGGCCGCCAAGCGGAGCACCATACCTATAGAAACCCGTCAACTGCTTTTCTCATGGTAAAAATGGCTAGTGGTATTGCTCGTGGGCGCGTACGCACGACGACGACGACGACGGAGTCACCCAATAATTAATAATATCCTAATAATAATCATAATGATCCAACATGGCGGCCATACTCCACCTGGCCCAGCTGACCAGCTAGTTTACAGCGTAAGTCTTTGATACTGGACATCCATCTTATAGCCAATTGACACCTGTCAAAACAAGGTATCTGCTGACCAGTGTCACGTGACCATATCGCGGGCTCAAGTTAAGACCTCGTCGAGGTCAGCTGTTTTTTTAAGTTGACTGCTGACCAGGTACTTGCTTTCGATTGGATCGCAGGCTCAAGCCAGGTGTGGGACACCCAAACCAAATCGAGGCTTTTAAATTTTTCGCGCGCTTTCTGCGGCTCGTAATTTCACATTCAGTTGGTTTTCTTCGATCGAAGTTTGTCTTTCGCTTAAAAACATAAAAATCAAGAACTTGTCAAAAGATACTCCGGAAGGTGAATTTTCAAGTGATGAAAGGAAGGACGAAAGGTTTTTCTCAGGAAAAGCTTCAAACTTGGATCGATTGTGCGGTTGAAAACAGTATAATTCAACGCTTCAAGGGCTTTCACTTCACCGCGGCATCTTGCATCTCACCAAGAAAAGTCACTTAATAATTAACAGTTCCGGTATTAATGGGAGGAATGAGTAGTTCAAACTCTGTGGAAGAAGCTCTTTCTTTGGACAAACCGTTTGCTATTTTTGCGGATGCTTGTTTTTACTTTACTGAAGCTTACGTATTTTCAAGTGGTAGAAACCTCTACAACACAGCGCAGGACAGTGAGGTCAATTAAATGAATAGAAGCTTAACATTTGGTTTAATCGTTGTTACTTTTGTTCAGGAATGAAACTTGTATTTTTCTCTCGAATGCATATAACTAACAATCATCTGTACTCGTTTTGGACGCAAAGAAGTAGTTGAATTGTTTGGGTTTTTTTTGTTACGTTTTTGTTTTTGCAAGCGAATGAGTGTTTTTACTCGGCTTGGCTGACTGTTTTTCGACCTTGGTACCTCAACAGCGTTAAGAAACTTTTGCCCTTATCTTAATAACACGTAATCACAATGAGTCCTCGTAAAATTAAGCATTAAAGGCGGAAACTCAAGCTCGAGTAAAAAAAAAAGCCGATCAAATGCACGTGCATGTGCACGTCTCAAAATCTGACATAAAGTTGTCAAAATGCTGTCAAAAATGTCAAAGACCAGCGCGCTTCACTCGTCATTTGAAATCTTCGTCGAAAGCGGCCTGTAAACAACAATATTAAGTTTCGCCGTCTATAAACATGTCGTCTTAATTTGTTTGAACTGGTAAGAATCAGCGTTTGGATGTTAAACACCGAAATTGGTTGACTGGCTGGGCTGGCTTTGATAAATTTTATAGTGGACGGCTCTGCGAGAGAAATGCTGGTGTGGTTTGGCAAGCGCTTTCTTCGTTAACTGGATGACGCTTTGCCACTGAGAATCATCAATTGAAGAAGGTTTTTCGGAAGACATGGGAAGTACCAGTAAAACTATCAAAGCTCTTTAGCGTTTTGTGTCAGCCAAGGAAAGATTTTGTGGGAAATGGCGCTATTATTCAGCTCTGTCGCGTTCTGAGTGATTGCTGCCTCAGTGATTCCTGTTGACTGCTCTAAACGATCAGGTGTGGACCTCATTTTTGTCTTTTCTACGGATATTTATGTCAAAACTGCTAAGCAATTTTTGTTACTTGTCTAATTTCTCCACCTTCTCCTAGAATCTTCGAAAAAATATTATTCGTATTGTGCTTTGTTTTCTTGTAATACTTATGTTTGTTGTTCTGTTGTTTCTGAACCGCGGTCAATAGACCATTTTACAGTTCTTTGCTAAGTCCCCTGGCCTTTGATTGAATGCGAGGCTAGGGTTGACCTTGTTTTGATACAAACCTACCTGCTTTTCTTATGCAAAATATGCTGATTAAACACTAGTTAGCATAAGAAAAACATGATTTACATAAGAAAAGTTGGTAGGTTTGTATCAAAACAAGGACAACCCCAACCTCGCTTTCACCGACAACTGTAAAATGGTCAATTCCTGTTGACTGCTCTTAACGATCAGTTTTTACCCTTTATTGTCTTTTCTGCGGGCATTTATGTCAAAATAAATACCGATTTTTCTAGATTAATCAGTACAAGCTATTTTATGTACAAGCTAGTCTTGTTTAATTTCTCCACCTTCTCCTTCTTCGAGAAAAACACTCGCATCGTACTTTGTTCGGTTGTAGTGTTTTTCTTTATCCGCTTTGAATTCCGTTACGCTTTCATCTGAAAGTAGTTAGGACTCACGAATGTCTGTCTTTTTTTTTTGCAAACGTTTGCTATCGAAAACTCTTCGTTTTCCCTGCTGCTGCTCAATTGTTTTGGACACAAATTAAACTGGCCCAAATAAAGCCATGCGAAGTTGCTCGGTGAGAGTGTGCAGCTCCGATTCTAGGCTTGGCCTGGCTAAATATATATATATATATAGCCTTCAGCTTTTCTTTTTATAATCGCTACATACCAGACTGGAATGGTGTTCCATCGAACATCACGCATGCACCTTCTTTAAGCAGTTTTAAGTCCTATCTATTACATTATTTGTATCAATTTTAAATCAGATGGAGCTTGTGAGTGACAAGTATGTAATTTAATTAGGTTAGCTTTGGATTGTATTTCAATTTTACTTCTTTATTTTTAGTGTCAATCTCAAAGCAGGGGTGACTTGTAAGAGACAAGTATTCAATTTAATTTGATTAGGTTAGCTTTGGGCCGCATTTAAATGTCATCTCTTAGTTTTTAGAATGTGTAATACAGTAATAGCCCACGTATAAGAACCTGAATTTTCCAATTTACCGTATTTATTTGACTATAAGCCGAGCGATTTTTCCGTTAAATTAAACCACAGAGAGTAAATTTTCCACCAGAGAAGGGGGTTCGGCTTATAGCTGATAACTTTCGGGGGGAAAATTTTCAAAGACTTAAAGACAACAATGAAAATGAGAGCCAAAAACAAGTTTTCTGTGTTATCATTTACTTTTGTATATGTGGTGGCTCGTAAAGGAGCCATTTGCTAGTTTCGCTTTACGGAAGCTTTCATCAGTGGTCGTTGACATCACACTTTACCCATTTGTTGCTTCACATACCATACTATAAGCTTGTTATCTCCACAGAAGTCGTCACATTTCCTGTGAATTAATTGGGTCTACTTTGCGATGTTATTTGTGGAAGAAATTCTTCAATAAACTTGAGCAAAACCATCCTGTTTCTGCTTTTGGGATCAGGCACAACCGAGCGTGACTCAAAGCACGTTGCTGGCTTGGTAACCTCTCACTCACGTAGCCCGCCAGGTTTTTCAAGATGGCGGGTCGTTTACAACTTCGATCTTTTGTGTTTTGGAAATGTTTTGAGTTTTTTTGGCATAAAAAGGTTCCAAACATTTCCTAAAAGTTACAAGTTTCGTTAAAATTCCTTTATGGTGAAGGTATGGCATTGAATTTTTTAGATTTTCAACACAATTCTCGCTGAAGTGTGGCACACGATCCATGCGTTTTTTTTCTCCACGGAACTTCGGTATTCAATTTTCGTGTCTCGGCTTATAGCCAAGAGTTTTCTGGTTTTTTTTGGTGAACATCTGGTCACTACTCTACCTGCTAAGTTTAGGGTCTCGGCTTATAGCCGGGATCGGCTTATAGACGAATAAATACGGTAGCCTAAATAGGCTCTTATATAAATGGTACTTAAAGCAAATTTAGGCTACCAAGGTTCTTAAAATAGGTTCTTATATTTTTATATGAATTTTATCTGAATATACTATATATATGATAAATATCATCTCATAATACAGTACTTATAAATCATTTATTTGTACCATAGAGAAATGCCTATAGGCAGTTCAGTGCAGGTACAGTATATGTCCTTAACAAAACATAACAAAGAAACTCATTCAGCAGTTTCTACCTTTACCTTTCAAAATCCGTAAAAGTGGGTTCATATCTGCTAGCAGTTCTGGACTAGGGGGTCCAAATCTGATCCGCAAGCAGATCTGGACTGGAGGGTGCAAATATGCAAAGGGTCCAATTCCACTGTGCCACTGGCTCAGATCACCTTTCCATACTATTTTTAACAGCATTGGGTCTGTAGCTTGAGTGAGGTCAGATGGGTGATATGACAAGCAGACTATATGTAAATGCCAGTAGAAAAAGAATGCTTTTGGAGCTCCGCTTTTAGGCTTGGCTAAATATATATATTATGTGAAAGAATTGGGAGAAGGAACGGGTGCTGTCAAAAATTCTCGTCATTTCCCAGCATGCAATGTGGTCTAGATGTTGAAAATGGCGGAAAGGCCCGAATGCACTGGAACAAACGGCTGTATCTACGCTCGGGAGAAGAATATGAACAAAAAAAAGTCATTTCTAAGCTAGAAAAGGGCTGAATTTCGTTATGATCGCTGAAGTTTGGTTTTTCGGCGATGATTTCCTTAAAAAACATGAAGGCAAAAAGGGACATTTTTGTCGTTTCTCTTTGACGTTAAAAACGGTCAGTTTCGTTCTTGTCCAAACTCAAAAGGCCATAAAATCGCTACGTTTCTTGCATTTATTGGATATCCAAATTTAAAGGGCATTCCATTTCGTGCTCACAACTAACAGTTAAGGCAATATTCGTGCGATTGAAAAAGCTGCAATGTTTGAAGCATGGGAGTTTTTTACGGCCGGTTTTGGCCGGCACGGGTGCCAGTGGGTTAATAATGTACCGTAACAACAAACGTTTTTTCAGTTCTTAACACTATAGAAACACAGACGTCGAAAAACATAATTATACAGTCAGCCAAGCAGAGGAAAAACACTCGTTCGCTTGCAAGCAAAATAACAAGCAAACAATTCAACTTAAATTGCTACTTCTTTGTGTCCAAAATGAGTAGATTGTTATTTATATCCGGTCGAGACAAAAATACAAGTTTCCTCCCTGAACAAATTTTAACGACGAAACCAAATGCTAAGCTTCAGTTTATTTAAGTTACCTGTGTTGTCAAGCTTGCTAGCACTTAAAAATACGCATCGATCCACTTTAGTAAAAACACGCATCTACAAAAATAGCAAATGGTTTGCCCAAAGAAAGAACTTCTTCCACCAAGTATGAGCTGCTCGTTAATCCCATTAATGCCGGTGAATTGTTAAGTGAACTTTCTTGGTGAGCTGCAAGATGCGGCGGTAAAGTGAACAAGCCCTTGAAGCATGAATTCATTTTGTTTTTCAACCACACAATCCAGGCGCCATACAAGTGGATCCAAAATTTAAGAATTTCCTGTGAAAATCTTTTGCTCTTCCATTTTATCAGTTGAAAATTCACCTTCCGGTGTATCTTTTAAGTAGGTCTTGATTTTTATGCCATTTACTCGAATTAAAAGACAGAGCTGCGAAGGAGATGAAGTTGTTTCGCTCAAAATGAAGAAACCTACTGGATGTGAAATCTCGAGCCGCAGAAAGCATGCAAAAAATTGAGCCTCGTTTTGGTTTGGGTGTCCCACACCTGGCTTGAGCCTGCGATCCAGTAGAAAACCAGTACCTGGTTAGCGATCAACTTCAAAAAAACAGCTGGTCTCAACTTGAGCCCACGATGTGGTCACGCAATACCAGTCAGCGGATACCTTGTTTTGACAGGTGCCAGTTGGCCATAACCTGGACGTCCAATATCAAAGATCTACGCTGTAAACTAGCTTGTCATGGGGCTTGTCAGCTGGAGTATGACTGCCATGTTGGATTATTATTATTATTATTATTATTAGGATACAAAAAAATGCGAGTTACAACACAATTGAGGGGCTGAAAGCGAAACCCTTCAATTAAGTCTGCCTTATTAACATTCATGAAACAATGCCCAAGGGTATTCTTTATTGAAAACTAAGCACCAGATGCTCGTAACTGAAGAGTAAAACTGAAACTGGACATGAAATGATTGACAGGTAGAAAGGATTGTTCCATAGTGTGACGTAGACTAAAATTTTTGGCGGTTAAAACATCGATACTTATGCGACGTGTCTCACAGTGTCGCGCTAGCTTGTTTGACTTAATCAAATTATGCCAGTTTGCCTGTTCACTCGGTGGTCGAAGGACATCATGAAGTCTTTAGATCCACAAGTCTAACACGGCTGAAAGAAGCCAGTCATGTTTTCTCTGCTTGCCAAACCATGAAGAGAGAGATTAATTTGACTCTCTGGTTTGGGAGTAGAGTATAAGAGCCGGGCAGAAAAAAACTCTTAAAACATCTCTCGTCTCAAAAGCGGCTCGGTTTTGCTAGTCTTGGTCCATTTCTGAAAGGTTGCCATGCTAGAATTTCCGAAAAGGAGAGGTGTTTTTTGAGTTGAGGTCAAAAAACCTCAGTGATGTTTGCAGTGGGTACTTACCATTTGCCAGAAAAATCCGGATGTAATGACCGTTGAATAATGGTAAGCGATTTTCCGAATTTACCAACCAATCGGATGAGATTGGAGCTTACCATTTACTGCAAGGCGTTCGGTCATGCGCACTCACTCGTTCTGGCGCAAAAGGACCTGGAAACGGAACGGTTCGGTCAAATGGTAAGTGATTTTCCGAAATTCCGTTCCGAACGGGAAAAGAGGACTACCTCTGGAGGTTGTCCACAATTTCTGCAAAGATTTTCCAGAAAATTACCTTACCATTTGACTTCAAACCGAAATTTCCGGATTTTTCTGACAAATGGTAAGAACTCAGTGTGTCTTTTGCTTGCGGAGGCCATAACATTCCCACAATTAATTGCGACCGAAGTGGCGCTGTCTCGTGGGCCACCGAAGCTGTGATACAGTTCGTGAACATTTGCAAACATTACAGAGAATTCATCCGAGAGAGGGAAATCAGCATGATGAGAAGTCCGTCCATTTTCGATGAGTATCTTGAATACAATCCAGGGAAAAGTTGCATTGGCGCGCGTGGCAAATATTACCAAGTGCGAAATATACTCGTGGTCGGTCATTGAGTTGTTATGTAAACACAGATAGACATGCTGCTGAATGTCAACATATAAATAACTTTTGCGTCGATCGACTCGGTTATGTTGATTCTATGGAGGCTTGTAAACATCAGCAAAACGTATTTTCAAGCGAGATAAACACCAGCAAAAAAGTATTTGCACGTGAGATATTTTAACAAATCATTGTCTTATGCATCAGACGTTCGGGATTAAATTTCACATATTATGCAAATGTGTATGGTGTGAACCCAATTTGAAGCCAACAAAAATAGTGAAGTATTTTCTTCCTTTTTTTTTTTTTTTAATTTTTTTTTTCACTGTCGTCATTTACGACGATTTTCATTCCACTGGTTCCATTTCACCATGAAAATGAACCCTTCAAAATCGTTTCAAATGACCAAAGCACGTGAAATGCCAGTCAAAGCTCTGTTTCGAAGCGGAAACCAACAGGAAACAGCTTACTCTTTTAACTCTTATTTTGCCCTCGAACATCGAATTTTCGGTGTTGCTCACTAACAGAAGTTACCGGTATTAGTATTGGCCAAAACCTATCTTCAAGTGGAAACAGCCGTCTTAAATATTTTGTTCTATTTCTCGGCCGACAGCAAGCTTTTTGAACACTGAGTTAGAATCAAGTCCGATCCTTCTGTATGCTGTTTTGAACAAAATCACCCTCTTCAGCACTTTACTTATATCGGCCAAAGCCTTTCCAAAATAATTAAGAGTCAACCAAGAAACCTGTACGCTCTTTTCATTTTGAAAGAACCCTTTAAGCTCAAAATGCGCCTCTTACTTTAACATTAACGTTAACGTTTGCAATGCCCTAGGCCTAACCCTATCCCTAGCTCTAACCCTAACCCCAACCCTAGCTCTAACCCTAACCCTAGCTCTAACTCTAACCCTAACCCTAACCCTAACCCCAACCCTAGCCCTAACCCTAACCCTAGCTCTAACTCTAACCCTAACCCTAACCTTAGCCCTAATTTTAACCCTGACTCTAAACTTAACAATAACCTAAATCTTTTGAGAGCTGTTTTCAAGTCAGACAAAATCTATGCACGCTGGCTTAAGGTTAACCAAGGCTACTGTGTGCTGTTTTTAAGTCAAGCAAGAATGTTGCACACTGTTTTCCAGCTAAGGAAGCTTCTTGAGCAATATCAGTAAGCAAAACACTGGTAATAAGGGCTGCATTTAAAAAAGTCGACCATTTCCAAGTTGGATGGGCATCTTGTGTGCTGTTTATGAGTGCTATTCTCTTAATTCAGTTACGAGCATTTGGTGCTTAGTTTTCAATAAAGAATACACTTGGGCATTGCCTCATGAATGTTAATGAGGCAGACTTAACTGAAAAGCTGAAAGCGAATCTGTTGTATGTGACATTTTAGCGTCGAAATTTCAAATTGCTCGGAATTGGATGAATTTTAACATGTGGACTCCATTTTTGTCAAAGAACATTGCCCTGAAAATTTTTTTTTTTGCTGTTGTGGGCTTTGTTTTCGAAAAAAAAAAAAAACGGGCCTAAAGTACGTTCACACAACCTGTCACATATAATAGTTTCGCTTTCAACCCTTCAATGAATGGGACATTTCACATTTCATACATGGAAGGGCAGACGTATGGACATACGGACGACGTATGTATGGTGACCAAAACCAAATTTTCTTGAATAGATGGGTTACCATATTTTCTTAACCATGGTGCTCTGCTTGGCGGCCCTTCAGGCCACCAGAGCTCCACTGAAAAGAAGTGATAGCAATGTAGAATGACGTTTCAATGAGTTTCAAATTCATTAAACTGATAGTGCTGGTCTGTTATAACAATAATTTATGGGCAAAACTTTGGTTGCATAATTGTTATGATTAAACAGTGCATGTATGACGTGCAGAGGGTGATAATTGAAGGGCTGGGGGCATAAACTGCCTATGTGGAATTTTCGGCCGTTTTTTTAGTTCGCTTGGATTTGTCCAAATTTTTGCATGTGAACTGCATTTTGATTCAAGAACATTGTCCCGTATTTTTTTCACCGATTTCTTTTTCGTTTTCGAGAAATAACGTATGCAAAAAAAAACCACCTAAAACTCTACATAGGCAGTTTATGCCCCCAGCCCTTCATATGGTGGAGTATGCTAATTAACAATCCCCAAGGGTATTCTTTGAGTGAAAGACTAAGTGCCAAATGCTCGTAACGGATTTAAGAAAACACAGAACATTTCTGTTCAGTTAGACGTAATGCGCAATGTGTCGTTTTTGCTTAATCATAACACTCGACAAGCTTGCTTGGCACGAAAACAGTGCACAATATTCGTGGTTGACTTAAAAAAACGGCACAACGTAGCCTTGGTTTACCTCAGGTCAGCGCGCATAAATTTTGTCTGACCTGAAAACAGCACTCACTCCGAAGAGATTCAGGGTTATAATAATAATAATAAATGTCTTTATTTATCATAAGATAAAAACTACATATGTTACATAATTGAAATCATAATAAAATATAGTATTAGATCACATGTGAAGATCGTATTTATAAGTTAATCTATTGATAAATGTATTCTTAAAACGTTCTGTGTTAATCAACGTGCGGGCACTATTGTAATCGATGACCTTAGCCTGTGGGACTTGCTCATGTAGGGGGTGTATACTAAGTTTAAAAATTTTTCTAAAAAGTTTCCGGTCTTGTTTTTCCAATAAAGCTCTTATATTCAATCTGGAAGAGATGTATCGCCTTTTGTAGCATCTGTCTAGAAAATCTTGCACTGTTGTTAGTTCTGGCTCTGAGGCTCCGTAGACCACTAGTGCATAGGTAACATTGGGTAAAACAATTGTCATAAATAAATAGTCTACCTCAAACTGATTACACCCCTCCTTCCGCATAGATCTTATCACATATAAACATTTGTTGGCCTTACCAAGCTTGCTTTTAACATGCTTATCAAATCTACAGTCTTGCTGGAAATTGAGTCCTAAGACAGTAAGTTCAGAGCATTGTGGTATATTCGATATCATGTCAATGTGCATATCGTTATGTCTTTTCTTTCGGAAAACAAGTTCCTTGCACTTACTAGGATTACATTTCATTAAGTTACTACAAGACCATTCTAAAAATGTATTAACAAGTCCAGCCGCTGAGTCATTGTTCTTAAAAACAGGAACGACAATTGTGCAGTCATCAGCATATTTAAAACAGATAGTTTCTTCACCTATACTAATCTCTAAGTCATTCAGATAAATGCTAAATAAATATGGACCACTAACACTCCCTTGTATCGTACCCTTATTTACTTGCTTCCAATCACAGATGACATTATTGTATACCACCCTTTGCATTCTGTCCTGTAGAAAATTTAACCACCAATTGACTATATATGGATTTAGAGGGATGTTTTTAAGTTTGTTTGCTAGAAGATAGTGGTTTACAGGGTCAAAAGCCTTACTAAAATCCATTGTGAACATCCTAACAGCTACGCAGTTAGGATCATCAAGGAACTTGCACACGGCTTTATACTAAATCATGACAAGAGCATCCGTACATGAACCACCCTCCCTGTACGCGAACTGCGAGTTACTTAGGTTATCCTCTACAATCTCCTGGGCATGCAGCCTATAGACAACTTTTTCGAAAGCCCGAGCGATGACCGGTGTCACGTTGATCCCTCGATAATCCCCATTGCCTACCGGGATCTCGACTTTGGGAAGAGGGTTGATGTTGGCACTCTTCCATGATTTTGGCCAAGTGTGAGTGGAAAGTGACAAGTTCCACAGGCTGGTAACTATAGGTGCAAATATCTCAGCCTGGTCTTTCCATACCCAATAAGGAATCTGGTCAGGGCCGGTGGCGGTTTTCTTTAATCCTCTTAGTACATTCCAGACCTGTCGCTCGCTAATAACCGGGACCTCACAGTTTTCCCTGATTTCCATAAGATTTGGTTCTATATAATCAGTGTCAAAACATAGGTCACCAAAATAGTTATTCAAGTCCTGGAGCGTTTGATTATCAAGCTTAATACACGAACAGCGACGGCGCTGGGATAATACATCAACATTTCTCCACCATTCCCGACTTCCCAGTTTGGCATCGAGAAGCAGTCTACGGTTGTCACTAATGACATCAGAAATCCTCTTGCTTAGCTCTCGCTGACGATCTGCATTAAGCACCGAAACTCTAGATTTTCTTCTGAGCATATATTTCACCAGCGGAGTCATCCAGGTGGGATCTCTTGAGGAAATAGAAACAGTTCTTAGTGGCATACACTTATTCATGAAGGTTAAAATCTTTAGCTCAAAGTGTTGTACCGCATCCTCGATATTTTCAGCCTCGATGACATCACGCCAGTTTTCCGCGTCCAGAGCAAGATAGAGGGTTGATTTTCGATGTTCCCGGCAATCTCTGAGTCTGACTTTCTGCCGAATGGGCCTCAGCTTTTTGCCGGCAGGTACAATGAATCCCAAATGATCTGTCCTCATTAGCATTTTAACAGGATAGCTTTTGCCAAACAGATCTGATCTGTTAGTCAGACAATTGTCAAGGTGTGCGTCGCCTCTTGTTGGAAAATCGACGAGGGAATTCCATCCTGTTAGGTGTTGAAGTAGCGTGAGATCAAGGCGATTCAGGTCGCCTCCACAGACAATAGTCGTGTTCGGGTGTTTGTCAAGCGCAGAATCCGTGACGTTGACAAGGTATTCCACAAGTTCACATTCCGCATAATTGTGTTTGGGTGGGTGATAAAGACCACAAACTAACAAACGGAATCCCGAGGGTAAAAGCAAGGTCACACCAATTAGTTCGTATAATTCAGACCGGAAAACGTCAATAACAGAAATGTTATTCCGCACATAAACAGCTACACCGCCTTTTTTCCTAATATCACGACCAGACCAGTTCCTATCCCTCCTAAAGATTGTGTAATTAGCAATATTAACGGCAGCGTCTGGTTTTTCCGGCTTGAGATGCGTCTCTGACACTACACACATCGATGTAGTTATTAATCAAATCTGTTTCTAAAGCTGCAACCGCTCTGACTTTGTTTTTAGTTTTCTCAAGGCTGCAAATGTTCGTAAAAAGCAGCTTAGGAACAGCAAATTGGTTAGTGCTTGCTATAATCGTAGGCCCGACACGATCTGCCCTAGAAATACGGACAAGAAATCTGATAGACGGCTTGCTCACTGATGAGATTAACTGTTGTTGATTAAGAGGCCTACGCCCGGTAATAACCGTAATTTTCCGTCCATCTCGCTCGACTCCACTTGACACACCTCTTCATCTGACACCAGCACGGGTTCCTCTGTATTTAAACAAGTTCAGGCTCTTGAGAAGACTAATCACGGTGCTGGGCGGTTTGATACTTTTCCTCCTGAAGGAAAGCATCTTGCCTCTACTATATAATACCGTACTCGCCTTTTGCATTTGATCATGAAAATCGTCGCCGCTGTTTTCTAACGGGCCAGGATTCCTCTCCTGATGTCCATATAGACTGTGATGTCGATAGAACACACGTTTTCTTTGTCGGCCAAGAGCAGCATTCTGGTAGGTTCAAGCGGCTTTTGCCAACAACCATTTCATCGCCAGATAGAAGTCCTCAAGCCAGAAAAGGGAAAAAGGCAACTGGACAAAAATCATCAGCGAAAAAATCCTTAAGTTTTAAAGATGTTTCGAGCTCTGTGGCTAACACTGACAGCGATCACAACGAACTCTCTACTTTAAACACAGCGGATGACTCACCTCAGGAAGCTGGCGAACTTTTTCTCTCATATCTAAACGTGGAAGACTTACTTGAAAGTTCAAGCACCGAAGCTAAAGTGGTAATTGTTAACCCGGGTGGTCACGTTGAAACGTTCAGCTCGTTTCATGATAAGACGAAATCGATCATAGTAAATTTGTGCAGAAAAAAAATGGAAAACGGTTGGGAATTTGACATTCGAGCACCCGAATATTCGGGAAGAGTTGCGGATCCTCTGAGAAGATCTGTCAGCAAAGAATTCCAGGAATATTGTAACAATGCGACAGATTCAGTTTTGAAAAAGTCAAGTCCCGACGATCTGGCCGCGTTTTCGAATAAAGTTTTGGTTCATGAGGCAGATGTGTGGTGTCCATTCTGGATGAATTGTGTCAGAGGTGCGTGCAATGTGCGAGATTCTTCACAACTGGATGTCAAGAAAATCAATGCAATGGCCTTGATAACATCAGCTGCTGCTAGAGGAAGAAACGAGACCATGTCAGCAGTCACATACCGTATTTCTGCAGTTCTCTTTCACAGTGGTGTCAAGCATGAAGATCTGCGAATTCTAAATAAACTTGGAGTATGCATGTCTCCAGATATGATTGTACAATTCCAAAGGAAGATGGGCGAGTGCTGTGAATCAAAAGTAGGTCATTGGAAGAGGGAGATTGAAAAGGCGAAAGTTGCTAGCCTGTTGCTGAATGAAGTTCGAGAAAAGCAGGTTGGCAATCACGAGGACGATGTGATGCGTGTCGACATCGATTTTTCAGAGGAAACCATCAGGAAGTATGATTTCTTCGAGCCAGCCGCTTTCCAATTCTGCCAGGAGCGCATTAACCGCTTCTCGGATGAACAAGATATCATCACAGACCAGGAGTTAGGAGCAGCAGCAGCAGAAATTGCCAAAATTCAGCTTCCTTACTACAGGTATATTATTTTATGAACGCAAACGATTTTTTTTGGTAAAATATGTTTTCGGAGGACCAAAAATGGCCTGCCTTAGAATTATTTTTAGCTAATGTGGAAGGCTAAAATTAACTTGATGACCATTCTATTCACGGACAATTTTGGAACAAATAATTTTCTGTTTTTCTTTTCGCATTTTAATTCCCCAGGTTACGCTATTTTCGTAGAAAAAAAGACATCTTAATGTCGTGACACTTAAACTTACGTTAAATAACACCTAAAATTTTCGCGAAAAAACATTGAAGCCCAGGCATGTAATTTCGAAAAGAATTAAGTTGCCACGGAAAGACCGAACAGACACAAATTTTTTTAGCGCTGCTTTTAGATCTATAGCCTAAAAAAATGTTTTTCAATACATTTAGGATGAAACCGTCATTGGGTACCCTGAAAGATTAAATGATTATTTATATAATAGGTTTTAGAGGTTTTAATAACTAAATTTCAGAGACGCAGAGAACGGTAGAGAGGCGTACTTAGTCCTTTTTTTTTTTTCGCTCTTAGAATTATTCAAAAAATAATAATAATCATCTTGGCAAACAAAATTTGTAATCTTTAAAGAAACAAGTAAAATTTAATTGTTTTTTTTTTTACTCTAGGTTGGTTGGCGACAATATAGATTTAATGGTCAATGCCAGGATCCAGAGTGTTGAGAGCAGCAACCGCTCTATTCATTGGACCCAGCAGTATGCTGTTCTGAACCGTGTCAATGAGGTGGCATTGGACACAAAAAGACCAAGAAAATCCCTTAAAGAATTGCAGTTACTTGATCTTCTTCCCGACCAAGCAAGTTTGGAACGCCTCAAACACAGATGGGCAGTGTTGGTGAGCAGGATTATAAGCAAATACCTTACAAAGTTCCATCCATTTAGGGATGTAGTCATTCGTCACATTCCACATCGCTACTCCAAGGAAATGAAGACAAAATCACAAACCGTGAGTGTAACTTACATACAATCAATTTAAAAACCTACTGGGAAATGTACCCTGTAGTAAACCTGCTAGCAATATAAGTATGGCATACACAATGTATAAGGTTATAAGGGAGGGATCAACTTGTAGATATATATATATATATATATATATATATATATATATATATATATATATATATATATATATATATCCACTGTTACCAAGGAACTGAAAGCTTATGTTTGAAAAAAATATATAGTCAAACTCCTTTTTTATGAAGTAAATTTCTGGTGTATGTACTGATTTTGTTGTCTCCCAAGAGGATATTTTCAAACATTTAGTATCCACTGCCTGTAGACCTGTGAAATCTTTAAAAACCCTCCCTTGTTTGCAAATTATAGTACATGCCAACAACAAAAAGCAATTTTTAAATTAAATATTACTTAAAAATAAACAAAAATTGAGCATTTGGCATTCAAACCCTTTCAATCTCTTGAAATGTGCATCTTTTAGCCCAGTCCTTAAGAGCCTTAAATAGTGGTTCCTCTGATTTTTTTCCATTGCAGTGCAGTCTGGGTGTTCAATTCTTCAATCCCAACGTTGCAAGTGAAATGGCGCAACTTCTTATGACAAATCATGAAAAGTATGTGCCATCGTTCAAAACCACGGATGGAAAAGCAGTCCTCAAGTCAGTGCCATTTCATGGAGACCAGCTATTTGAGGAAAGGGCAAGAAACACACAATGGGTATACCAAGATGGTGACAATGAATACGATAGACTTGAGGGCCTGGAAACAGAATTTGCAGACTGGCATGCAAAGTTCAATTTGTATATGGTTTGTATTTAGAATTAACTTATTAAGATCAGAAGGAAAACTTAAAAAAAGGGGTGCTGTTTAGCAACACACAGTGCTATTATGACATTGTTAACTAGCCTCAAATCAAAAATGTTTACTTTAAAATTTAGTCTTTTTCTCTGAACTCTATCCCAAATAAAAAAATATTTTGTCATTTCGAAGGAAGTAAAAGAATGTTCTTTGAAATCTTTGTGGAGGTGTGCACAACTGCAGCTGCTGAATTGCTGAGTAGCAGTTTACATTCCATTTATAGGCAGCTGGGAAAAACATTTCAAGGGAGTATGTGGGACAGGGACCTGTGATAAATTCAATGACATCAATATATAACACATAAATAAAAAATACTTAGAATTGTTTGTTCTTATTTTATACAACAGGTTGAAAATGAGCTCTTTGTTGACAACTCCTCAGCTGCAGAGATTGGAACTTCTCGTGCTAGCATGAACAGAACGTTTAAGACCAATGCTGCGAAGGGGGTAAACAACCATTACAATGAATATAAGGAGTTTCATGCACGTGAAGTAGAGGCTCATGTCTGTGCTTCATTTATGGAAATGTCAGGAATGACAACATTTGATGGTAAATATAAACACAGTCAAACCTCCACTTAAACTCCACCTCACCACAATGGCCCCTTTTTTGCAGGACTGGGTCCGTACAATCACTCTTGGGTAAACCTCACTACAAGAGCCACCTCTTTACAGTGGCCACTATCCCTTGTCCCCAAGATGGCCATATTCATAACTCAATTGAGTTATTACCGGTAATTAAAACTGCAACTCAACATTTGTAAAGTTTATCACAGCAATTGGGCTGAAATCGGAAGAATGTATTAATATTTTGTGTCATGTGAATGTGCCATGTTAGCCTTTTGATGTTGGATGCTGTAAATGTTCTTTTATGTCATTGTTTTTCTAAACAGATAATCCAGATTATGATGTGCCAACCAAACAGGACTTGAGTAAAGAAAGTCTTAGGAAATGGCTACTTGAACTCTGCCTTAAACATGTAGAAACATACATTATGACAGGCAGTGAAGTTGAATCTTTGTTCCAGCAAGTGAGAGAGTTGGAGAGTGCAGTTGCCGCAGCAGGTTTCTTGTGCCGGGTTGATGGGTGTGACAAAAATTACAGTCAACACTCAAGTAGAGTCAAGTAAGTGCGAATGGGGAGTAGCTGTTATTCCAAGCTTATATGACTTTTCAATTTCTATGATAACTCTGGACTGTCATAACAGGCCAGGGCCATGCAGGGGATTCCCCTGGCTATAACTAAAAACATGATCCCGGCTAATTTTATAGTAAAATAAAGGAAAACTATAGGACCCAAAGACATCAATTATATCTGTTTGAATCCCTGCCTACACTCCTTGTATTTTGCTGACAGCTTTAGTGTAACCCTGTTGGGTTAACTCCACTATATGGGAGTATTATCAAACAGTAGGATTTTTTGTTGTTGTTGCAAAGGGGCCAGTTGTCAATTTGGATTTCTCCTTCCAGATTCAATGTTGATATTTCTTTTTGTTTGTAAAAGGCATGAAGTTACGCAGCATGGCATTGTTTGGGAACAGTATGAGGCAGGGAAAGAGAGGGATATTATGGGATTTTACCACTGTAGAATGTCATGTGGCCTGGTGTTCTCAACAAAATCCACCAGAAACAGGTATGAAAAAACTATAAATTTGACTCTTAATATTGTTTTGCCCTCTTATCCTCCGTTCATTTCAGTTGACTAATGAAAATGTAAGTGTCTTATATAATTGTCACAAAATTAGTTGTCATTGAAGATGACAATTAAAAGCCTGGTTAATAGAAGCAACATATTGTTAAGAGCAATTATTAAAAAAAGCTCTTTTTTCCTTATCTAGACATGAAAGCACAGCACATTCAGGCACCACTGTCCAGACAGAGCAAGATCAGCAAGATGGGGCAGGGAAAGAGGGAGCAAAGGAAGATTTCCTATTTAATTATCATCAGGCAAAGCTTACCTTTGGACTTATCTTATTTGAGTTTGATGATGCCATTAAAGAAGGGGATGGTGATAGGCTCCATGATTTTTACAGGTTTGGCTTGAAAGATATTTTTCAGTGTAAGAATTTCCTTGTGCATTTCATTGCAAACAGTTTTTTTTTTTTAATCACCCATACCCACCTCAAAAGTCATAGTCCTAGGCTTATACATCTTTGCAAGCCTCCAGATGTTTGAAAGGTGGATAATGGTATCCACTGAATAACACTCAATCCAGTGAATAGTGCAATTAAGTTTCCTTAACACTCGTCTCCTGGATTGTGGTTTATCTGGTGGATAGCGCTATTCCACGTTTTAACAACTGAGGCCAAGGAGCTTATAACCGCATTAGAAGCAGCCACAGTTTTCAGTTTGAAGATAAATACTTCAATATATGAATATTGCAAATATTAATAAACTGTCATTTCTTCAAGTAACAGTCATGAAAGTTACACTTGTCACTTTTTTACTGGATACTAAATATGAGACTTTCTCAAACAAAAGGGAAGGGAATGAAACATTGACCCACGAACACTTTTACAGGGTAAACAACAAGTTGTCCTTGTCCTTCTGATTGGAGCTGTTAATACATTTAGTATTAACAAGTGTCTACATTAACTCAGGTGTAGATTCAGTCTAATAAAGCATCTGGATCTGGTAAATGATCTTCAAAATCAGTATAATCACACAAAAGCAATTCTTCCAGTCCAGTAATGAACTCTTCACAGAAACTGTTTGTTGGATTAGTTAAGCTAGACTCATCAATGTCATTGAATATTTCATTTAAAATTTCCAGAATTTTAAGAGCATGTTTTTTTTGAAAAAACAGGCACAGTGGTAGTTATGTCCTCGAGAGTAAACAATTTGTGACAGTTTGCCACACAGTCAGAAACTAGCTCCTTTGAAAAGCCATGGCAATACCCAAATGCACTGCAGGAATGACTCTCCTGCAACTTGCAGAGAGCAGCATTCAAAATACTTCTCTCCTCATCACTTACATTTCTACATTTGGTTGGTCCTATTGTTGATGGAGCTGATTTCCTCTCAAAGGGCTTGACTGATTCGGTACAACCATTTGAACCACCACAAACACAGGAAACTGCACAAAAGTTACAGCAGTCATGAGATGGAGACAAACTTGCAATCTCTGGATCAAATGTCTTGTAGCTTGCTATACGGTAGCAACCACTTGTTTTCAAAAAGTCACGCACATCTTCCTCACAGTGTGCCAACTGCTGACCATAAAAATATAATGCGATGTCTGAAGACAGGCCATCTCTTCCAGCCCTACCTGCTTCTTGATGAAAATCAAGAAGGCTTCTCGCAGGACCATACATTACAACATAACGAACATCAGGAAAATTTACCCCCATACTGAGGGCTGTAGTAGCGATGGCAATACGCTTTAGTCCATTGTTTTTAAATGAATTTAGTAACCTGTCTTTGTACTCTTTATGAGAAAGTGACTGAAATATGGCAATCAAACAATTTTTGGGCTGCCGCGTCTCATGAGCTTGGATGGAAAGCTTTTTCTCCAAGTGACATCATCAGGTAGTTGAAAACACTTGCAATGGAGTACATGGTATCACAGAACACAATGGTTTTGGGAGTTTCCTTGCCATTTGTCTTTATCATTTCAACAATCCAATCAAGTTGCTTTAACATATCAATTCTTCCAAATTTGTTGATAGATAGTCGCAGATTGCATCTGTTTGGGCTGACAAACAACTTGACAGGATCCTTCATGGCAAGCTCTTTGATAACTGTCTTCTCAGTTTCCTTATCTGCAGTCCCAGTGAGAGCCAACAAGGGAATTCCTACAATAAAACACAATAATAATTAATATATTACAATACTAACTACTGGACAAAGGACTGAACTCTTGTGGCTAGTTCGAGAAGCTTAAAGGAGCAGTGTCACCGGGATTTTTGCTGTTTTTGGTTCAATTCTGCCAAAATTACTGCCTTTTACCTGTTATCGTGCAAAAAATGCTCCTACAGAATCAGCAAGATGAATTCCAATGAAATTTTAGCAGGGAGAGCTAACCATAATAATTAATTTGGTGATTTTTCAATGCATAGCTTTAAATTTTGAAAAAACTTGCCAGGTTTTTCAAATTTCAATCCATTTCCATCCTCGTCATCTTAGATGAAATACAGGAGTTTATAGTGTCAATGCAGTACTACAGTCTTTGGCAGCAAAACTAGACCATTATTTTAAGGTTTTCACCGATACATTGGCAGTTTTAAGCTTTTTAAATTATGGTACAAAAGCGTGACACTGCCCCTTTAAGGTTTACAGGGTATATATGAGATTGGTCAAATTTTCAAGTAGGTTTTCTGCATGTTGCAATTTCATCATTTAAATTAGCAATTGGTTGTTGTACATAAAATGATCGCACGAATAAGTCTACAACTTTCTTACACTTAAATCATTGCCCTTCTAAAGCCCTTAAATGCAGCAGGTTTTCATTTATATGATACACTGTATTATTCTTTTTCTGTTTTGGCCGCAATGCATGTGAATGAATACCACTAAACAAGGCCAAGGTTTAAACATCGAATACCAGAAACTAAAAATACGACCGATCGAGGGTAAAATTAAGTAGGTTCATAAAATACCGGCTAACATAATGATGAGGTTGTGTAGGTTTTCATAATAGTTTTCTTGCATATCTGCTGTATTGTTTCTAATTGTTTGACGTAGTGTTAAAGATGCGAACGACACCATGTAACTTAAATTATTTTCTTACCGTCTTTGCACATTGACCGAAGAATAGCTAATTTTCCATACGCTCCTCGGAACACTTGAACAGGTTTCGCACCTTTGCTTTGCTTTTTTCTAGCCAAAAAAAATGAAAGGATTGACAAAATATAAGCTTATGAGAGACCACGAACTATATTGTAAACATGAGACCCACAAGGACGGACGTAAACTACGACGAATTGAAAGAATCTCACCTTTTTCCTGTCCAAGCTTCAACTGTGTGTGATTCGTCGACCACAATCGCCGACACGGCTCGATGTAGAGCACTGTCTTCTTTTAAGGCGGCAAGGAATGCCTTTTCTAACACCGTCTCAGCGGAGCAATAGAGAAATTGAGGTGGACTCTCTCGAACCACATTCAGTGCTTCCGTCGTAAGTTCCATTGCCGTGCAGTTCAGCGACAACATTTCGGAAATCTGGTCGTCTATAATACTTTTCAACGGGGCAATGACAATCACACACGTTTTCGATGAAGAGATTTCTTCTTTGGCAAGAGCGAAGACAGTATAGATCATGCTCTTGCCAAAACCTGTTGGCAAAATTGCCATGACATCTCTCCCATTAAGAAGATTGTTAATGGCCGTTTCCTGCTCTGGCTTCAAGACAACTGCACTATTTTCCCGACGAATATTCAAGAGCAACAACGCTCTAGTTAATGCTTCTGCCATATTTTGATTTTGTTTTGACGAGAAGATTTGTTCAGTCTCTCGAAACTCTCCCAAGGGAAATTACCAAAATATTTGATTGACGGGCGAGCATTCTGAACCAATCGGAACGATCCGTACGCTGGCATACGGACCGACTCAAAAAAGCCCCCCGTCCGTGCAGGCGGTTTTTCAGTTGCTCCCGCCCCAATCTCCTCGCGGTTTTTCTGCCCTCGCCCGCCTCTCGTGCGCCCGGCTCGACAAAGCCGCCATGCTACGCAGGCTAGGTTGATTCTAAATCAGTGCGCAAAAAGCTTGTTGATGGCTGAAAAATCACAAAATATTAAAGACGGCTGTTTTGACTTGAAGAAACTTTTGGCAAGGCAACTCCTATTGGTGATCTACACCAAAAATTTGAGTTAATCAGATGTTCTAGGGCAAAAAATTAAGAGTCCTACATTGTAAGAGTACGCTGTTTTCCGTCGTGTTTCGTTTACTCAGAACGTTGTGTTGCGTAGTAAATTAAAACTTGCGTGTGGTTTCGGCAGTTGAAACGTTTTTGATGGATTCATTTTCATCGTCAAGTGGAAAACAATGGAATGAAAATCTTATAAAAATTAACGTTAATGACGACAGTGAAAGAATTTGACAGAAATACTTAACTCTTTTCTGAAATTAACTTGGCTCCAAAACGTAAAAAAATTTGCATGAAATTCAATCCCTTTATCACGCGTGATGGATTGTCTCATCACAATGACTGTAGTCGAGCACAAAATATAATGTTTATCTCGCGTGATAATACTTTTTGCGGTAGTTTATTAGCCTCCGTGGAAGCAAAAAACCGAGGCGATCAACGCAAAAGTGATTTATGTGTTAAAATTCAGCAGCGTGTTTACCAAATATTCATTCTCACTTGTTCATCAGTCACGGATATGTTACGAACCAACAAGCGCGGATGTTACAGCAATTCACTGGTTTCGCAGAGGTTGTGGGTTTGGATCCCGTACAAGCGGTTTTTTTTCGTTTTGTTTTGTTTTGTTTTGTTTTGTTTTGTTTTTTTGCTTTCACTACTGCTTAAGTTGTGTTCACATTATCATCCGTTGTTTACGTACATCTGATTCACACAGACGAATCGCGAGGAGTACCGCTTAATATTGCTTTGAATATTTGCCGTGCACGCCAATGCAACTTTTCCATGGATTGTGTTCAAGATACTCATTGAAAACGGGCAGACTTCACTTCGTGCCGAATGAGTTCTTGGTAGTGTTTGCGAAGTCTTAGGATTGGTTTCGACCAACTATTTCACGGCTAACAGTAAAAGCAAGCTGGGATGTCATGTCATGAGTGGTTTCAAAAAATGAGTTCTTCAAACTTAATGAACAATGGAAACCTCGGTGCAGCAGCTCTAGACAGTTTTCAAAGTCATTTTATAAGGTAGAGTTTTTATTGAAAACAAGTAATAATCTGCTCCAACCCACCGCCCCCCGCGAGAGTTTTTGACTTCAGACAGCACCCTGTTTGACCCCAATGAATTCTAGGATCATTGTCTGCTCCAAGCGCGAACAACAAGAATCTTCAAACATACACTTTTCGCCTAAAGTCCAAAGACCACTCTCGCTTTCCAAGCTTTCAGCACGGCAACCTTTGAGAAATGGACCAAGACTAGCAACGACGCGCTGCTTTTTGAGACGAGAGTTGTTTTCAGACTTTTTCTGCCTGGCTTCTACTCTGTACTCCAAAACCCGACAGTCAACTTAAGCTTATATCTCATCGTGATTTGGTAAGCACAGAGAAAACGCTAACTGGATTCTTTCAGAAGGGTTCAAAACTTGCGGATCTCCGGACTTTTCATGAAGTCTTTCGATCACCAGGCGGGAAGGCAAACCGATAATGCAGTTAATAAGTAGCGATCCACAGCTCCAGCACTCACGTAAGTTTCGTATCCGATGAGCTTAATCGATGTTTTAACCGCCAAATTTATAGTCTACGTGACACTATCAAACAATCCTTTCTACCCGTCAATCATTTCACGTCCAGTTTTAGTTTTACTCTTCACAAATGTTCACATAATTCACGTATAAATATTAATACGGTATGCATACAAATGAGCTTAACTTCACGAAGGACTGGGGGCATAAACTGCCTATGTGGAATTTTCGGCCAGTTTTTTCAGTCCGCTTGGATTTGTCCAAATTATTTTTGCATGTGAACTGCATTTTGATTCAAAAACATTGTCCCATATTTTTTTTCACCGATTTCTTTTTCGTTTTCGAGAAATAACGTAAGCAAAAAAAACACCTAAAACTCTACATAGGTAGTTTATGCCCCCAGCCCTTCAATTGTCAAGTAAATATTAGTTTTGCTTTAATAGAGTCAGTTTGAGTGTTCAGTAAATAGGTTTTTTGTCTTTTATGTAGAGCATTAATCATAGATTAAACAATCCAGCTTTCCACAGCATTTCTTTAGAATAAATTGGCCACACAGACCTTTTATTAAGTCGTCTGACTGTGCACATCCCTCTAGTGTTTGCCAATAACGGAATGCTTATGTCCGTCAAATGCTGTAAAAGGTGCCAGCATGTGTCGCCTACTTAATCTGCATCTTGCAGATCACATTTGAATATTCATTTATTATTTATTTATTTTATTTGATAGGCTGTACATTGTTGGTTAGTAAGAGGTGGCTTGGCTCGTTTCACCTTTGCAGGGCTGAAAATGAAAAAAAAAATCTTAAGTCACCTTTTGGTGACCAGCAAAGCAAAAATAGTTGCTAAATGTAAAGATAGGTACCCTTAGGGTACTTGTGTGGGCTACCATTTAGAAATGAGAAAGGTTCTTCACACTTTATGCTAACCTTGCTGTTATCAAAGGTTAGGGATGGACCATTACAAAAAAACCGAAGGGGGTGGGTGAAAACTTTTTGATGCATGAATTTTTTTGAAGCCCACTTGTCTACAGAACTTAAGAGCTAGAGCTGCTCCCGGCTACACCTCAAGCAACTCTTACGCATCATTCGTGCTCTCCAAACTTCCCGCTTGCTTCATATCTTGATGAACGCACACTGACGCATGAACCAATTGTTAATTATTTGTCACTGATATACATATAATGATGATGTGAATATATTAATATTAAATACTAAATAACAAAAATGTAAAGAAGTGTTATAAACATGTAGAGAACCGAGAAATGCATGTATCTAGGAGGAGAAAGAAGTAATTTAACATGCGTGATACCTGTTTTATTTCATCAGTAAGGGTGTCTTTGTCAGCATATAAATATCCTGCTTTTCAAGATTGAAGAATACAGCTGTAAGAGACTCTATTTTTAACTTACTGTAAATTAAAGCATGTTTTCCAAGGAAGTTTTCTCAAATTCTCAGGTATGTACATGTACCTGCACTGTTTCAAAAGTTTGCTCGTAATAAACATTGCACACTGAGCTCATTGACTACTCACAGTATTTATTGTAAGTTATAGAATGATTAATTATTTACAGTAGTTGCTAATTTGATGTTTGTTTGATTCTTGTCAGTGGATTCAACCTACACCTCAAAAGATGTCCTACTCTGTTTGTGATATTCAGAGTAATACAGAACCAAAGAACTGGTTAACAACAGACTTTATTCCTCTAAACGATGCTAAACTGCTTGACATTAAAATGGGTTATAGTTTTAGAAAATGTCCAATTGAGTCAACAGTGATACACTGCAAAACATATCTTAGTTTGTACGTACTTCATACCGACAGAAAGATAACCACCAATGAGTGTGATCCTGGTAAACCTGGCAATGTACATGGACGCTGTGAGTATGAATTTATAGGTACAATTGCACCTAAAGATGTAAACAAGCTTAAACCTGGTGAATCAGAAGAATTTACGTACCATGCCAAATTAGTTGCTAAGGCTAGAGGTGCATATCTGACATTTTTTGATCAAGGAGTGTGCATTTCATTAAAAAACTTCACTATTGGTTATAAATATTGCTCGGAGAGAAACAAGGATTTGGTAATGTTTCCAAGGACTGTTGCTCCCGTAAATGACTCTCAGCTAGTGGAGAAAGATGGAAAGTGTAGCGATAGCCACTCGCTTAACAAAGACAAGTTAACCGGTGTGTGCCTCAGTAGTGGAGAGTGGAACATCACAGATGGAGTGAAGTGTCTTTGTATGAAGGGCTATGAGCTGGTTGGATCTGAGCCCAATTCACTTTGGTGTAAAGGTGGGTAAAGGCTCATGGTGGTAAAAATATGCACAGCTATTATGTGTTTAGTGACAGTAAAATTAATAATAAACCCATCCTCTCTCCTTGAGGAGTCAGCATGGTTGGGATTGGACATGCAACTGGGTAAGCAACTCAGTGCATCTTCAGTGTACTGCCCCCTTCCACGAAAAGGGGGAAAATCACCTCTGAGAAATTCTAGACATGTGTGATGATAATTTTTTAGACTGATCCAGGTGGTCAGATAGTGGGATGTAGTAGGAGAAAAATAATTGCGATGTGAGCAAAATAATAAACACAATCAGGCTGGTCATGGGTTCGAATCCTGCAAATGACTCTCAGCTAGTGGAGATAAAAGATTCAAACCCATAACCCTTTCCACAAAAAGGGGGAAAATAACCTCTGAGAAATTCTAGACAAGTGTGATGATCATTTTTAGACTGATCCAGGTGGTCAGATAGTTGGATGTAGCGGAAGAAAAATAATTGCGATGTGAGCAAAATAATAAACACAATCAGGTTGGTCGTGGGTTCGAATCCCATACAAGCCTGAAGTTTTTTCAGGCTTTCTTTTCACTATTGCTTAAGTAGTGTTCATAACTGCGACGATCAGTCACATATTTAATTACAATCAGGCTGGTTACAACCCCTCCCAAGTTCTCTCCTTTTGAACTGTCTTACCTTGCTTCCAGCTCTGGAAGACACCAACCAGGTTGAAACAAGTCATTATTAATAATTATAATAATTTATTACATTTGTAAGAACTGATAAGCTCTGTGACCACCCCACTCCTACCTTCCTCCTACACTTCCCAGGGAGGGCTGGGATACATGTCAATGTTTACCCGTCAGTCTTTCCTTCAGGCCTAGTCTTCATGCATGCATAACACCGTCACAAGGTATCACAGCTCATTTGTGATAGTTCAATTGCAAAACACTCTTATTAGCTGTTTATGAATCTGTTATCCATATGCTTAGTTTATTGGCATCTTGATATTATTCAGGGTTTTCCTTTTCAAATGGAGATGCAGTCAACTTGAGCAAAGTAGGCGGAGATTGAGTGTGCAAGCGAAAATTGTTACTGAACAACAACAATTCTTTCTCCGCCGGCGATTGAGCCATTCAGAGGTGGCAAAAATCCCTGGTTACTGGCCAAAAAGAAAAACCCTGATTATTAAGTCAAGGGACCTGAAAAGGCCAAAATATCTAGCTTCTGATTTGTCAAAACTTGTTGCAATGTTTGAAAATCATCCCCAGTTGATCTAGCCTCCTTAACAGCTGTTGTTTGTGTCGTTC
The DNA here is from genome assembly GCA_016490735.1 of Pachyseris speciosa. NCBI lineage: Eukaryota > Metazoa > Cnidaria > Anthozoa > Scleractinia > Pachyseridae > Pachyseris > Pachyseris speciosa. Next base: position 507,196 of record JAEMWC010000610.1, on the reverse strand, counting down.
ATATTCTTCCTTCCCACCAGTGTCTGCTGATACAGAATTGAGTCGTACATTCCATTCCCATTGTGAGTATCCAGTAAGGAGGGAGAATTAAGAACCAACATAAGCAAAGGCTGCAAAAAAGGCTACAGGAACTTAGCCACCAAAATTTAAAGGCCACAATGTGATTGGTCAGTTCCACCTGCAAAGGAGACTACAGTTGATGAGAAACAGTATCCAGGGATTTGCTCTAGTGGTGCTCACGGCCCTTGGTGACTTTTATTTTGGGTTTAGGTGCACCCCGTACGAAAACCTCTGGCCTGACAAAGCCTTATTCAGGCCTAAATTAAACCTGATTTAGTGAATTGTGGCCTTACACAAACCAAACAAAAGCCTAACATCGAATTTGTTAGGTTAAGAAAGTAAAACCATAAAAAAATAAGGGTTTGTTAGGTTAAAGTTAGGCTTAGATTTACCCTAACATCGCGTAATTTTTTTCAGTGGGATTGAGTGCTGTTTAGCTGTGTGAAGGCAGCCTAATTATTGGCCTTACAAAGCCTGACATTTGTTTGGTCCTCAAAATAACTGGGATCAACCAAATGATACCTAAGGATTTCTTTCATAATACAAAGATTCTCATTCCGTCAATTTTGTAGTAGCACACTCATCAGCAACGTAACTATAAATAAGCATCACATACGGTAGATGGATTCCTGTCGTTTATGATTTAGCCCAGTAAAGTGCGTAGCGCCGCCAGGCATTAGTTTTACTCCCGTCCAGCATCATGAGGATACTTCTACCGCAAGGTCAACTTCACGTCTCACCATGTTTGGAGTTACAAAATAAACTGTTTCATTTTCGTGCAGCAGTTCTCTGAATTTTCTGGTATGCGTATGTCGTTCATCAAGATAAAAGATAACAGTAGCGCGTTCCACGATGTTGAGAAACAAACTGGTTATCTTTCACGTTCGAAAAAAGCGTGAGGGGTCCTAATTAATCCACAATAAATATTCTTTATCGAGGAAAAGAAGATAGAAGACACAATTAATTATTTTTTTTTAGAAGCAAAATTATGATGGTGAGTGGATAAAAGTTTCAATTTCTTGCAGCAAGGTGTTGGAACGTGACAGTCCAAGTCCCTTGGGACATTCGAGACAACATGTTTATTGTTGCCGTTTTGTGACGATCTCGAGTTACAACGGTGATTCAGTCGAACTCGACCGTTGTAGTTTAAACTAAAAGCGAGCAAATTTCAGGTGGAGTGTCTTAATTTCGGGAAGAAAAGTGTGGAAATATCTATTGGATTTTGCCAGGACATTAATTAACGATATACGATTTGAAAGGACAGATTTTCCCGGCATCTTTGTTGTGGTTTATCCGTGGAAACAAGCAGCATTCTGTGTTTTTTCGGCGGGCACTGCAAATGCGAAGGATGCTTTTAGGATATGTTGTCCTGTTTGCTGTAACAGTGAATGATAACCTCCAAGAAACTTGTACCCATCTAATTTTATGGATTCCGAAGAAAGGGAAGTAGCAGACTGATCGAGAGTGATCTACTTTTAGGTGAGCAAATTTCACTGCTCTGTTTGTTGTAGAAATAGCAGCATACGAAATTCAACCATGAAACAAACTGTTCCGTGTTTCTTCGGTATTAATTCTGTAATTTGGCAGCTGGTGGCAAATTCTCTAAGATGATTGTAGTCAATACAATTCACTGGATTGTAATAGGTTGAAAAATTTGTTGCGTGGTCATCAGCAAACATGAATTTATTTGTGAAGTCGTCTCGGAGCTGATTAAAATTAACTTACTACCGATACCGATTGATACAAACGTTTTTATACCTTGGTTGACAGTTTAGCGTAATTTTATAATAGCTGTACTAATAAGCTCACAATATTAATAAAAACGTTTACAATACGTATACCAGTGTTTTGTTAAACAAAGATGTTGGCTTTCCTGCAGCGACTCTTGTAATTTATAATTTGGCTTCATTTGGTGTTCGTCAACAATAGCCGCATCGTACATGTTTACCAGCCCGCCTTTTTAAGCCTAACAAGCCAGCTTTTTAAAAGTTACTATATTGCTTTGTAAGCCTTAAAGATAACCATTTTCAGGCCATATTTGCGCTCCGCCGTGCCGTCCCAGCGAGCCTAAAAAATGTCAGGCTCCACGCCTAAAAAAGTTAAGGTCCATTTTTCAGGTTAACACGAGGCTTAAAAAGGTTAATGTTAGGCTATGAAAATTTGGTCTTTGTTAGGCTGAAAAATCAGGCCAAAGTTAGGTTACTGTCAGGTCAGACATTTTCGTACGGGACTTTAATCATCAATTGTTTGTGGCTGCCTGCAACACTGTTATCTGCATACTAGTCATCTACATGTTTGCAAACTTGAATTACAGTTGAAGGGCATTCCACAAAAGGGGTGTATATCACTTTTTTGCCTTAAAATAAAAAAATATCTCTAAATTCACTCTACTTTGGCATATAGACTGGAAATGGTGTCCAAAATGAAGTTCTGCACTTATTTTGTGATTAGACAGCTAGGATCTGAAGGATTAGCATATGACTTTTCCTAAAAACTCAAGAAATGAAAACAAAAGGATCTGATGCATGGTTGATTTCTTTTGTTTTGAGTTGGTTCTGATCAGTTTTAGGCAAACATCATGGGCTAATTTGCTGAATCCAGGCTTTAAGTTACAAAATAAGTGCAGAAAGATTTGGATTTTAGGGCCAAAAAGCGATATACAACTATGCCCTTTTTGCAGAATGACCTTCAATTCCTGTATGCTTTTGGAGGGAACTAGAGGTAAGGTAGTTAAAAAAAATGTGAGTACAATATCAATAATTGATGAATTTTGTTGTCATTTGTCTAGAATGTCCAAGGGGTTCTTATAAGAATAAGGAGAGCAACACAGACTGTACTGTTAAATGTCCTGCAAACTCAACGTCTGATATAGCAAGGACAGGCTGCAACTGCAACAAAGGATTGTATAAATTAACTGCTGAAGCACCTTGTAAAAGTGAGTGAAGTCTGGGATGATATAAAAAAAATCATTGCTTATTATGTAAAGAATTAATAGCCCAATTTGCAGTTAGAGTGACAATTATTAAATACTGTAAACGTCCGTGTACAAGCTGCACCCCCATTTGATTTTATAGAGAAAAAAGTTTTGGGGTTATAAATGGACTTTTACGGTACTGTATTAAATGTAAAACTCAGTTCACAGCTACATAATTATACAACTACACTGTAGATTCATTACTCACTTGTGCAAAACTGTGATGTTTTGAAAAGACATGGTCACAGGAAACCCAAGCTCAGGGAGTGTTTAAAATGGCCATTGAGTGCTAAAGTGTGACGTCACTAATGTTAGAATTTTTGAAATTATGGGATTTGTTGAGATTTTCAGAAAGAGCAAGATGAAATATGCTAACTTACCAAAAATCAGTATTTAAAGGCAAATTGGCTCTGAGATATTAGCACCGCTATGCTCTGCTGACTCCATACAAATCCTTCTAAATTTGACTCGGGTCATAACGTTTGGAACTGAGTCAAATTTAGAAGGATTTTTATGGAGTCAGCAGAGCATAACAGTGCTAATATCTCGCTCTCAAACTGTAAGAAAATGCTGATTTTTGGCAAGTAGGTCTTTTTGATCGTGTTCTTTCTGAATATCTGAACAAATCCCATAATTTCACAAATTTAGTTTTTATGACGTCATCACTCAAGTACTCTATTGAACCTTTTCATAATAGTGCTAATGACAAGGGCGCAATGTATGTGACTGAGAATTTTAATTTAACAGTAGCATATAGGAATAAAAAATAAAAAAATAAAAAGGGTGTCACTTTCTGCAGTTTCCTTTTTGGTGGGTGTGTCATGTTAGCCATTTCAGGGTGATTCCATTGAGTTTCCATTTCACTGTTGTAGAGAGGACAAAACTTAATGGTTTGGGTTACCTGAGATGTAATTTGAAATAAAGCAATTCAAAAAGTGTGAAATTTTACAAACAAATTCAATATGGGGTTTGCCTGCATGCTATAAAATTTATAGCATGCAGGCAAACCCCATATTGAATTTGTTTGACTGTATGACTGTATTTGACTGTATGACTGTATTAATAGATGTACATTTAATGTACATCTATTAATACAGTCATGTCTTTGTATAAATGCTGAGGTTCAAACTGTCGAAATTCCTTGAGTTTGAATGAAATCTTTGAACTTTGGCATTGTTGCCACACTCCTGCAGTGGTTTCAATAAGCATGGACGTCTGATGAAAAGCGTCGGCTTCTTCGATCAGAGACGTCAGCTGTAGACTTTTTCCCTAAATCGAAGTAATTAAAGAATGATTCTTTATTTTTTCTTTAATACCATCACCTACTCTACTCCAACTTGCTGCCTACTTCAAATTTTATTGAAACCCCTGCTCCTGAAAATTGTGTTAACTGCAAGTTATACCATGCACTGTTTTATTGGCATGAATTTTCAGAGGTGAATTTGTGAGTAACAAACTTATAGTAAGTGTTTAACTTTGATTTTGTATAGTATTGCACTAGATGCTAACTACATTTTCAGAATTTAACTTCACACTAGCTAGTCTTTAGGCCAAAGTACAGTGAATTTAGCGAGATCTGGGTTTTGAGGCCAAATCATGACTTACACTGTATGCCCATTTTGCATCAATCCCTCAATATATTATTATCATGACAGCATATTACGGTAATTAAGATTACCATAATCAATATCAGTACATTATCATAAATTATTTACTAACAGTACTTAACTTTTGATTACTAATTGTTTGCCTTCCCAGCATTGCCACAGGCACCACTCAATGCTAACATAACTGTTGTCAAGGCAACATATGTTATTATCAACTGGACTCGATCGCCTGACGATACTGGTAGAAATGTTCTATATTCCATAGACTGCTTCAGATGTGTGTCCCCCAAAGACAAGGAGTGTAAGGAGTCCTGCGGGCCAGGTGTTAAATATAAACCAAGGAAAGACAATATCACGGATGTCATGGTTACAGTGAATGGTTTGTCATCTAACAGCATCTTTATATTCCGTGTTTACTGTGTAAGTGAGTTGAATAAGCAGGAAAGCGACAGGGACAAATGGAAGTATGCCACAGTACGAGTGCGAACTAAAGGTAAGAGTACAGTATGTTATTATAACCCTTTAGCCTTATAAACAGTGACCAGCATCATGTAGTATTTCTCCTTGTCTTGCCAGTGCTTACATGTAAATCAGTGAGCAGCTTATAACAGTTTATAGTATGAATATATATACACTGTAAATGTACTTCAGGGATCCATTTTCGTTTTTTTTTTATTGAAGTGGGCTAGATGATATACTTGCCCTGGGGAAATTTCACTCGCCCTTGCAAAAGTGCAGATTTATAAAAAGAACTGTCAAGTGGTAAAAATGTGGTTAACTGGAACATTAATACTTTGTTATTTCCGTTGTGCCTATCCATGGCAAATCCGAAACAACATGGAGTCCAGCTTTACTGGAGTGTTCTTATTCAACATAGAAATCATTTTATTGGCTGGAGTCTTCTCTGGTTCTGATCTGGCTGCTACATAATAATAGTTGTCTTCATATGGTTTGTGGGTGTCTCATCACTCCAAACAAAGTGAAGAGCAGCCCTCCAAAACCTTTTTTTTCTGGGTAATACTTCTGTCTAATTTAATAAACATTGTGTCCCCAGTTGTAACTGTTTGCAATGTCGACTCGGTAGGTGCCAGTGTGGTGATGCAGCGATGCACTGGACAAAAATATGCCAGTCAGGGTCTGTTCATTTGCCATGAGGGCAAGAATAGAGTTTGCGTTTACTTGTTCAGAAGCAACAATTTTTTTCTTTTCACTGGAGGCAGCAAAACACCTTCCAAATATTGCCATACCTTGTCCAATCAGCTGTCAAACGTGTGAATGAAGTTCTTCATTGAAATAAGCCTGCAATCATTTTCAAGGAAAATATAGCATCATCAAAGATGGCATCCAAAATTAAGACTCTATTGGAGACTAAATAATATTAAAGTTGCATGTTGATTGTTATTCTCCATTTTCTGAAAGTATTAAACAGACAGAAAGTGATCAGAACACAGGTATATTTTACATAGCAGCCTTCCAAGGGGTGGTCTGGTGTTGCTTTGTTGCTCGTTTACCACTCTGTCTCTTGCTTGTTTCAGGAGGGACAAATGTCACTGTCACTTGTAAAGAAAGCAAAAGAGGAATGTAATGTGAATTGTCCCTGTGGCAAACTGTGGTGCTTTTTTCTGACAATTTCTGTTGGTTTTCCGTGTTTTGGGAGTAGATTGTCACCTGTTTTCAGAGCCATGTCGCTTACAAAATCGCTCCTACCCCTTGGAAGGTCTCATGATAACATCATATGATAATTTACGAAAGATGTCATGGTAGAGTAAAAATTTAATCCAAAAGACGAGTGTTGGAGTTAGTTTACTCATCCGTATGACATTTTAGTCGTCACGGATGACTGCAAATATGGATCTCTGCTAGTGTAATATCAATGCGTGAATTATTGACATTTTTGTTTTCTTGTAGAACAAGTGATTACCCCAACTAAACAAGGAGGTAAGAGCTACATGTATATTTATTTGCTTTCAAACTTTGTGTTTGTAATTGTTAAAGGCTTGGGAGTAACACTATGTTAAGCGACGTTTTGGTGTTTATATGAGAATGAATATATGACAATCATATATTTGAACTGCGGATTAAATCATGATTAAATATCTGACTGTTCATCGCAGTTATTAACACTACTTAAGCAGTAGTGGTGTTTCTTTGTTTCTTTTTTTTTTACTTTTGTTAAATTTTACTTGACAACATTCGTTGCAAAAATGGAGGTTAGGTACCTGGGAAAACAACCCTACAACCCTACGAGGCAACCCCTGCCTTGCAATCAGATGGGGGGCACTGGCCGCAACCTGGCCACGAGCCCCCCACCAGGCCAAATGGATCTCTGAGTTGGACCAGCTCAGAACAGAGAGGCTTGTGGCTGAACGGCCAAAGCCCATACACCCAATCCTGAGGCACCCAACCCCAGTACCAATGCAACCATACCTGCTACAGTATTAAACTGATGGGGAACCTGCACCACAGCACTGACTGGAGTCTGGTATGTTTCGCTTGACCAACAACCTGTCGTTTCTATAAGTGTATCCATTACTCCATGTGAGGCAGCAGTAGTAGCCGGTCTAATGTGGAAACTGTGGCCTGAGTAAGAGCTTGTAAAATTAGCCGAATCCAAGATTGGCAGCACAACTGAGGACAACCTCTTTGATACGAAACAATGGGTTGCCATCCTGAAACTGAAATAGGAGTCCAATTGCCCTCAACGGACAAATGGGGAGTCACCTGGTCCCAGGTAAATGTCACATCCTTTGGGAAAAGGGTCAGTCTTGGAGCACTTTACAAGTATGTACTTTGAGACAGGAAGGATTCACCAGGGAGTCTGACTGGATGTCACTGATGGTCTTGTAAATTGCCGGGTTGAACGCAGAGTTGACGGTGAACTCGCCCGCTGGTAGAAAACCGAAGAAACCTAGACAGCAGGTCGCCCAGAGCATCACGTGGTCCAGGTTCACGGGTTAGATCGAATTCCAGGTGGAGAACCCTCATCAGTTCCATTGTAATCGGGAGACGATCGAGTTGGACTGGGTGAAACCTGGACACGCTTTATGCCCCGAAGCAAACGTTGTATCTGAAGGCAGTAGACCATTGGGTCTGGCATCGGACCATTGTCAATATAAAGTGATCACACCACAAATAAGTAAACGTTAATTGAGGAATGGTTCAAGCCAGCATCATACAAAAACGCATCAGTGTTAAGTCATACTGGCGGACCAGTCCGGCCATCCTGCTTGCAGAAGGCAAGATATCTCCATTGAGCAGAATAAATAAAATAAGTAAAATCCTTTCTTTAAAACACGATTATCGTTTAAGCACTACATGCTTGGGGGGTTGTGTATCTAATTAATTATCTAATTACCTACTGCGGTCTGGTCTCTCTTCCACGAACATTATCGGACTTTGAGTCAATTCGCGCGGAAGGATGTTGTATGAAAGACTCTGTACAAGCTGGGCAGGGAAGTTTGATTGTTTTTTGTGAAAGCAACGGTGAGTGGAATACCAGTGGACTTGGAGGCAGATGTGTGTGCAAGGAAGGCACGGAAAATGATGGTGGCGTGTGCAAAGGTATGCGAGTTTGATGACATGAAAAGATTCCCCGTCGCAACGTTTCCGTGGATTATTTTCTAGTGCCTGAGGCCGTAAAGTATGAACAAGTGTAGGCAATGTAGATCCCTTCAAAAAAAAAAAAGAAAAAAATGGAAGTCATTTTCTACAGCCGGAAGAAACGTAACTTTTTGTTCTGTGGTGCTGCTGGTATTTCTTAAGCGGAGACAGGATTGGATTTTGTATTTTAGGTTGAGCTCAGATACACTAATTTCCTGCAACAATTTGCCCAAATTTTGTAACGCAACGTAATTAGTTGTCAATTAATGATCATGGCTAAAGTCAACCATAAACGTTTTACGACCAAAAGTTCCTCTTGCGCCTATGGTAAACTTCTTTTTTTTTTTTCACAAGTGAAAATTTGAAGGATAGAAATAGCATTCGATATTTTCATTAGTTTACCTGTTCAACCCAATTTAAACCTTGGCATAAACGCACCGGTGTGTTGTTTCATTTTCCTTATTTCGTAAATATAATTGAACGTTGCACGGAGCGGGGATATAAACGTCTGACTTTTGCTTGTAGCAGAGGCATATCATGCAGCATGATTTGGTATGGCCTCCTTACCCTCGTTTTCGTTTAATCACATTTCACATTACAGCAACTGAGAATGATTCCCAGCTAGTTGCATTGAAATCATCTGTCATAGTGATGATTCTCTTTTTAATTTTACGAAATGGTAGCATGTTCACGTGGAACCTACAATGAAGGAAAGGGATTAAACTGCACGTTTACAATGCTAAGCGTTGCGGTGGCTTACCTCCTTACAGGACCACTATCCAAAACAATCATTGCTGCGACCGCAGGAGGTGGAGGCCTGTTGCTGGTTATCGTCATTGTACTTCTTAGCCTGTTTATCTTTCGATTTAGAAGGTGCGTCCATTAACTAAGTTCGTAACATTTTATTTTTGTTGTGATTGCTGACCAGGAAGATGGGTGCGATAGTTCTCGCTATCATGCGAAAACGGAATCCAGTAATTTTTCTTTATTTTGCATACACTTGAGCCTGCAAGAAACTAAACATGTATGATACATGAATTTGTAAGCAACTTTATTTGTAAGCTTGCAACCTAAAAGTTGCTGCTCAGTCCAAATGTCTCCAGCATGATTTTACAAAAGCCCACTCTAAAACAAATGTTTTAAAACCTAAAATTAAATTTAAACTTTTCGCTTAGCCCAGACCCGTTTTCGGTAAATCTTGTAGAAAAGAATTCTAGAAAAGCTTCAGCATAACAAACGCGTTTCTTCCATGTGTAAACAATTGTCTGCAATCGTTCTATACTTTCTTTATTAACAGGAGAACACAAAACAGAATAGTGCAAAGATTGAAGCATTCGCAAAATGTACAAGGTAAAGATAAACATGATATTTAAATGCTCCAAAATGTTACTATGTCATAACAAGCTCTTTGCTTGTACGCCATTCTGATGTTTTCTGAGACCATTTTCGTTGTTAAAAAAAATTATTTGCAGTGAGCTCTCCTCGTCAAACCGCATGTTTCCTGAGGCCACTTAATTTTCATTGTTAAAAACTTTATTTGCAGTGAGCTCTCCTCATGAAACAGAGATTCTCATGGACCACATTCTGCCAGAAACTAACATAGATGATACCCGCAATAATGGCGCCCTATATATGGATATCGGTGATATTCCTTCCTTTGAATTGGAACGAGAAGACATCAGTTTTGAGAGGCTACTGGGAAGTGGTAACTTTGGTGAAGTTTACAAAGCGGTCATCGGTAACAACTCTGTGGCTGTAAAATCTCTTAAAGGTAAACAATGTTCATCATAGTCAGCCTAACATTTGATTATCAATTAATCTATAATTAACGTAAGCAAACAGACTGCACTGATGTAATTCGGATCCGTCCTTACAATTTATCTTTAATGATATTCTGTCAAATTATGTTTATAAAGAAAATGCCACTCCTAAAGACAAAGCGGACATGATTACTGAGCTCACTGTGATGAAAAGTCTCAACCCTCATCCTCATGTCGTGAAGCTGATTGGCTGCTGTAGCCTTAGTGGTAAGTAATGTCCTAATTATCTGTGATAATGATAACGACGGTAATGATCAGTGGTAGCGCCAAGGACAGTGGTAATGATAATGATAATGACAATGATAATGACAATGACAATGACAATGACAATGACAATGACAATGATAATGATAATGATAATGATTACATGAATTTTAAACGTGGTCTTCCAGGCGAAAAATCTTTAATTAGCTTTAGTAATTTAGCGGAGTTCCAAAATAATCGTCTATTTTTAGCTATTTATCTGTTGTCTATGGTTACGGGAGGTGAGGACTGGGATGGAAAAAAATATGTAGGTTTGAGACAGGGTTTTACTGAGAAGTCACAAAGTTCTAATTCTCCTTTGGCTGTATGTATGTGCTGCACAGATCCACTTCTGATTGTGCTGGAGTATCTACCTTACGGTGATTTACTGGGATATTTACGAAAAAGCAGAGGTCATTCAGACATCTTTAACTCTGGAGAGAAGAAACCTACATCAAGGCTCTCAGCGAAGGATCTGTTGTCCTTTGCGTGGATGATAGCTGACGGAATGAAATATTTGGCTGAAATGAAGGTAAGTACTAGTCATAGTCTTCTGCTTTGTGACTAGTCTTAAACAAAATTTAGCGTCCTCATTATCGACGTCATTATCGTCTACGTCATTGTTTTCGTCATTGCGATGGTTATCGTCAAGGTTATAAACAATGCATTTAATTGAAGGCAGCAATATAACACGTTTGAAGACTAATCAAAAGGCAAGATCACCAGTAACAATAATCTAATAAGCTGATAAAATAACCTTGCTCACCTTTAGTGTTGCCATAGTTATCAGCGAGCATAGTAACATGGTCGTTGCAAACTTAATGTACTGCACCAACCAAAATAAACTTCTTAGAAATCAGCGGACATGTTTTTTTCTGTCCTCGATTCTAATATATCAGACGTAGTAGAAGATATTTATCTAAAGAATCAGCGCAAAATTAAAGCTAGTTCATGCGCTCATTACAGGGCGTATAGATTATTGTAATAGCCTTCTCTACGGTCTACCAACAGTTTATCTTAATAAAGCGCCACCTAACCCCAAAATATGTTTTCCGCTTGAATAAAACTTTGCATCTGCTCGAAACGTGTTACGCCGTTTTGTGCCATTTTAAACCAATTATTGACTTTTTATAGGCTATAAAAGTTACGATATCTCGTCATCATCATCTGTACCACCACCGAACTAGTAAGGGGCATCAAAGACTTATGCGATGCAAATCAGTTTGTCACATCATGTAAGGAATAGACCCATGTCCCCTACTAGCTCGCTCGTGGGACAGATGATGGCTAGACTTCGTAACTTTTACAGCCTATAAAAAGTCGAGATTCGGTTTAAAAAGGCGCAAAATGGCGTAATAGATTTCGAACATTTGCAAAGTTTTATTTAAGCGGAAAAAAATTTGGGGGTTAGGCGCATTTTAATAAGCTGCAACGTGTTCAGAATTCCTTTGTTAGATTAATATGTAATATTTCAAGATGTGATCATATAACGCCTGTGCTGTATACTTTACATTAGTTACCTATTGATTATCGTATTAAGTTCAAGATACTTATTCTTACTTTCAAGGTCGTTACGTTCATGGCCTTGCGCTTGAATATTCATGCAATCCATGTCCAATATGTCCAATACGCCCAATCTGAGTCGGATCGTGTCCGATCGGATTCACCGGAAGTCAGATTGCACCAAAGATAACCTTCCTCGTTCTTCACAAACGCACGCGTGACCTACGCGCGCGACCTACAAAGTAATATCCGATGGGGGGGGGGGGGGGGGGGTCGACTCGATCCGTCTTTGCAAATGTCAATCCGTCTCACCGGAAGTAAGCTCGCAAGTGACAAAGATAACACACGCATAGGGAGGGCAGAAAATTGCGACGGATCGACTCCATCCGATCGACTCGAGCCGACCCGTCGACCCGAGTCGATTTGACTCGACCTGTCACCGGAAGTCAGGTCACGCAAAAGAGAAAGTAATAAACGTCAATCCTCGACAAGTCAGGTCGCGCAAAAGAGAAAGGAATGATCGTTCTTAAAGGCGGCACACGAACATGGCAGTTTCTGTACCAGACGAGTTCGGTGGACTCGACAAGTCAGGTCGCTCAAAAGAGAAAGTAATATGTAAGATGGTGAATATGCCTCGTTCTTTAAGCCACGAGTCCAAACAAGCGCGCGTTACTCGTGTATACCTCGTTGTTTAAACCACAAGCAGAAAGGCGCAACCGACAGAAACAAGAGCGCTACACATGTGTATGCTCTGTGTATGCCTCGTTCTTAAAGACACGAGCGGAAGTAAGCACGCGTTACTTATGCATATAACTCGTTCTTTAAGCCACGAGTCAAAACAAGGCCCCGTTACTCGTTTACACCTCGTTCTTTAAACCACAGTGGAAAAATGCATCTCATTAGCAGAATTAATAACATGGGGAAGATCGAAACAAACGCGCAACACATTTATGTAATGTTGGTAATATTAGAAAACAACAGCCAGGTGCAGTTTTAGATCTTGCAATGGTTTGTTATTAAAGCAACCAAGTACCAATCTTAAAAAGACATATTAGGGGACAGATCTTTCGCAGCTGCTACCACTGGATCTGGAACAAACTTCCAGCACATTTGCGAAATATAGAAAATGTTACCACATTTAAATCCAGGTTTTTTTTTTAGCATATTTACGTCTCAGACTAGGGCTGCATATTTATAGTATTATTGTATTGGACTTTTTAAATTTAGAGATTTTTACTAATTGTTATTAGTGAAATTTAAGAATTCTTGTAAAGCACATTTGATCATATGTTCATGTTAATCTGCATTATATTTTTATGAGCAGTTGATAAACGTATGGATGCTAAAATAGATCAACATATATAGAGAGCGCACAGCGTAACCTATATGCAGTCTGAAGGAACTATTTAAAGAAAACTACTGAGTTAAATAATATACGATAAAAGATAGAAATCTAATAAACAATCTAACGTTCTACTATATTATTATTATTATCTCTTTTATCACAGTCTTTGCTGGTGTTCTTTTTTGTGCATCAGCCGGGCGCAAACCATGCACCTAGAGCGTCAGTCACTCAAGTCAATCATTCTGTTATACACTGAGCACCTTTCTGAGGATTCGCGCAGATCCCAGCATGCAGATCTTTCAGTTGAATCTCTGTCATAGTAGCTCTCTCTGATACTTTCTTGATGTTTTCTACCATACCCTTCTTCACTGTACCAAGCGCACCAACAACCACAGGAATCACTACAGTTTTCATATGCCATATTCTCTGTATTTCTAGTTCTAGGTCTTTGTACTTGCTTTTTTTTTTCAATTTCCTTCAGTGCGATGTTTCTGTCTGATGGAACAGTCATATCAATCAGTTTGCAGGTGGAATTCACTGAATCTTTAACGATGATGTCTGGTCTGTTCGCTGTTATAGTTCTATCAGTATTGACTGGCATGTCCCACATGATGGTGATGTTGTTATCTTTATTGTGCATCACGGTCTCTGGCTCGTGTTCGTACCATTTGTCTGTAGTCTCTATATCATGATCTTTACAGATGCTCCAATGGAGATATGCTGCAGCATTATTGTGCCTGGAGATGTACTCTGTTTTGGCTAATACCTCACATCCAGATACAATATGGTCCACTGTCTCTTCATGTTGCGAACACATTCTGCATTTACTCTCCACTTGCTGGCCACATATTACTTTCTGGTAGTTTCTGGTGTTTATTGCCTGGTCTTGAGCTGCTACAAGTAGTCCCTCTGTTTCTCCTTTCAAGTTACTTGACAACCATTTGTTGGTGGTGACTGTGTCTACATGAGGCTTCTCTAGGATCTTTGGATACTGGCCATGCAATGCTTTGTTTTTCCACTTTTCTTCTTTCATTGACTTCATCTTGGACTTAAACACGTGTTTATTATTATTATTATTATTATTATTATTATTATTATTATTATTATTATTACTATTATTATTATTATTGAGTGAATTAAATAAGACAACATGATAGAAATGCATATAACATCAAATGGAATCTCGGAAAAAAAATCCGAGTTCCAGATGGGATTAGAACCCACGACCTTCCGCGATCTAGATGGACGCTCTAACCACTGAGCTTCCTGGAGACTCTATGGTGTTTTTTTTTTTCCGAGTTTCCATTTGATGTTATATGCATTTCTATCATGTTGTATTTCTTAATTCACTCACTTTGGAGGTTTTGTTGGTTGCATCTTCGATATGCCTTAATGTGACTGCGTGATGCAGTTATGAGTCACATGTGCTAGTCATCATTTGTCTGTGTGACCGTGTGATGCGGTTCCAGTCAAAAGCCCACATTTCACCCTTGCTCACCATAGAGTCTCCAGTAGCTCAGTGGTTAGAGCGTCCATCTAGATCGCGGAGGGTCGTGGGTTCAAATCCCATCTGGAACTCGGATTTTTTTCGGAGTTTCCATTTGATGTTATATGCATTTCTATCATGTATTATTATTATTATTATTATTATTATTATTATTATTATTAAAGCTATACACACAAGCTACGTCTGTCTAAACTACCAGCAGTCCAAACTACGCAAAGGTGACTCATCAGCTACCAAAAATAGTCCCTAGTTTCAATAAGCTGCGTGCAAACTTTGTCATGAGCTCATTGTGTTTGCGTTCTGACTTTTGAATTTAGATTGTTCATCGCGACTTGGCTGCCCGTAACATCCTAGTTGGCGAAAACAAAGTCTGCAAAATTTCGGACTTTGGACTTGCTCGTGACGTTAATGCCGATATATATGTGCGAACATCTCAGGTATGAGGGTTTTCAAGTCTCTTAATTAGGTCTCCAGGTTAGTTCTCCGCCTGAGGGTAATTTGTTTGTTTCATTCATGTTTGCTATTACTTTCCTCTCTTTTTCTCATTTTTTTAATTTCCGTCTTTCTTTCCTTTATTTCTTTATTTCTTATTTAATTCCATTTGTTCTCTTTTGAAGGCACGACTTCCAGTCAAGTGGATGCCTCCTGAATCTATCTTTCGCGCTGAATGCAGCACCATGAGTGACGTGTTTGTAACCAGTTTTTGCATACATACACTTTATTGAGGCTCCCCTTACAGGGCTTTTCAGTACAATGATTAAACTCTACAAACACGCATCACGCCGAGCAGTCACAAAATTGCAGTAGCTAAAAATGCTAGAATACCCATGAGCTGGAATACCCATAGTATTTACTGTGTCTCGACAAACACGCTTATTGGCTCATTCGATTTTTTTGGGATTTAATTGTGTGATGATTTCTTTTAATCTCCAATAATGTACAAATGCATACTGAAAGAAAGTATTTTGGAGACTTCTGAAAAGAAAACTGAAAATGGTATTTGTAAAGTTTTCACAGTCTATCGGGAGAGACAGAAGGACTCTTCATATCAGGAAAAAACTATCACTGTGGATTTGTCAAGATAAAAAACTCTTAAAGTAACTGTAACCATAGGTTGTTTACTTAACATAACAATGACGATGACGATGTTGACTAGAACAGCATTTTCAATGATCTGCTGTTCCCGCATAGTCATATATATATATATTTTTTCTTACCATCACAGGTGGTCATATGGCATTGTCTTGTGGGAGGTATTCACAATTGGTAAATGATGGCTTTTTCCTCAGTTGATAAAATATGTAGCATGCTTTCTGGATGAGATGAATTACACTGACTACTGTTTTATATATTCATAGGTGACTCGCCATATCCTCGTGTTAAAGGTATGAAAGTGCCCGCTTTGCTGGAAAGAGGATATCGTATGCCACGGCCAATCCATATCTCAGAAGAACTGTAAGTAATTTAATTTATAAAATATTTAAGATAGTACGGGCCCACTCATTGGTCAATAGGTTTGTTTAGATGAGAGTATGTAAACACGGTTGTGACGTCACACTGTTTGTGTTTCCCGGTACAATTTGAAAACACTTCAAAGCTTTCGAAGGACTCATAAAGCAATCTCAAGTACATATATCAAGGAAATAAAAAAAAAAAAAGAATTGCCAAATTTCTATTTGGGGTTTAGCTATCTCTTCCCTCGTGAGCCCGAGGAAACAAAGCAAAAGAAAACCACAGCGCTTTCCCTGCCTCGATGATCGTGAGCTACACGACCTAAAGCGAAGCTAGGAGGACAAACTATGGAACAAAATAGGCAGTAAACGTTTTTCAAGGTAATTTTTGCATTAAGCACTACAATAAAATTATCTATAAGATATTCTTTATTTAAAAAAAATGTACACGAAAACGTACACCAAACTAAGCTTATATGCTAGAGACTGTTAATGGTTCAAATCATACTGTGCCGTGTTTTGGCTGTCAAATTAGCGTAAAATGTATTTTCTCTGAGACCTTCCCACGACCTGGATCCGCTGCTTGGGCTATGATTCCTATCCAGCAAAACTTCACAAGGCACGATGAGCGATTCAACTTCTCAACCTCGTTCTCAGGCTGCCAATTCGGGCAAGTTCACGCCACTTTCAGAAGTGGTCAAACACAGTGCAATTCATTTCCAGCTTAAATAAACTTCTCATCTTGAAGTTCTTTCCTTACTGATTCGTATATTTTGAGCATTTCTTCTGGTTCTCACCGAGCGTTCGGTATTTTTCTGCACGATTTCAGAGGAATCAAAGCTTTGATCAATATGGCGCTCGCATGAGGTTTGCATAACTGTCTCGAATTCTCCCAACCCCCCTCGTGTTTATATGAGGCTATGTAAACACGGAAAAAGTCCTCTATTGCTTAAATACTTCTTGAGTCGATTCCGTTTTATTGAATTAAAGGGGTATATATACTGTCACGGAAATTTCTGTTATAAGTTTGTTGCAATTGCGAGGACGTACTTGTTCTTCTGCTGTACGTGAAGAGGTAGATTTCGAATCATTTTCTTGGCTGCAAAAGAAACTAGTATCATTTTACGGTTGTTTTTCCTTGCGAGGACAAACTTGAAAAAAGTTAACCTAACTTTTTCAAGTTGCAGTCCATTTCCTCCTCGTCATCGATGGCGATAGACAACCAAAATACTCCGTCTATAAAATCTTTGAAACATGTCTCTGTTGCAAACACATCTTTGGGCTTTTCCAAGCTTATCCAAATAACACGGCAGTGCCCCTATAAGTGATTCCTCACAAGGAAAATTACCTGTACTTGTTTGCCACGGTTTATTTTCCACTGATGGACGGACGGTCAAAGGGTGGGCGGGCAGACAGACAGACGGATCGAGGAATGAGTGGATGCGTGGATGGACAATGCGTGGATGGACAGATAGGAGCGGATAGGATAGGAAGACTTTATTTATACACGGTAATTTCGTCAAATTTGCATATAGATTTCACATAGGCCTGGCATACAACTATAAACAAGACTAGAATGTTACAAAGATTGAAAGTTTAAAACACTATATGCTAAAATTACAAAGTTTAATCGGTTGTTGGTGCAACCTTAAAGGGTTTGATTTGCTTCTTGAAAGCATTCTCAGAAGGCAATTGTTTCAGGTGATCTAAAAAAATTGATGCCCCACACGATGGACGCACGGACGGACTGGCGAATGAATGGACGAAAGGTTGGTTTGACGGACGGACTCCCGGACGCTCGGGCGGCCGGAAGGAAAGATGGACGGACCGACGGTTGGATGGATGGATGAACGGACGGACAGATGCAAAGGAAAGGAGGGAGGGACGAAGGGATGGCCGTACGGCCACTGGAGGCTGATTGGTGGTTAGGTGTATTTAAGTTTTGTTGAAAAAATGGAAGGATATATGGTAGTGTAAACAATAATGTCAAGGATCTCCCAAGTCTCATAACCTTATCAAAAGACACGACTTAGTTCCAACAGGAAAAAACAAACAAACAAACAAACTAGCAAACGAACTTTGGATTAGCCTTTTAACGACGGTTGGCCATTTTCAGGTATGCTATCATGTCTGAATGTTGGTCGGAGAAACCTGAAGAACGCCCTACATTCCAGTGGATATGTGCAGCAGTGAAGAGATTGATAAATGACCAGAAGGTAAAGAGGCTGATGAGAGTTGTTGTATGCATTTATTTCTCACTTCAGAAACAGAGAGAAAACCAGCTCGCTCGGATAAACACAAGTCGACAAACATTAAATGTTTCGTTGTTTACAAACTGAGAGCCCCTTTTATTTCATGTCTACTGTGTTCCTTTCTAAGCTACTTTCCCTCCACAATAGACTGACCTATAATTACTGTAACAGTTCCGTGTCTGCTCAAACAATCCCTCACACTCTCTTTGGTGGGGAAAACCTAAAGGACATTCTTTTCTTCGACTTTTTAAAGTAACAGCCACTATGCCATGTGATAATCTTTAAATGCATTGCGAACGACTTTGATCAGGGCTGTGATCTAATGGGGCTGCGACAAAACACTGATCCCTCGTTTACTGATCCCCCACTGATCCCCTACTGATCCCCTTACTGATCCCCTAGTGATCCCGCTACTGATCCCCTATTAAATTCGCTGGGAAAATTAAAACAACAAAATAAAAAATGATTTGAGGCTGAATCAAGTTCAAGGATAAATTTTGGCTTACCTCAAAGTTCAAAGTTAGCGGAAACTTGGTCCGAGGGAGGACCTACTTTCCGACTCATTTCACCGTCATTACAAGTACCCCATAACTGGTAATGTGGTAATGTATGACAATCAGTACAAAACAAAGGAAATTAAAAATGGAACCACAACATATTAAACACTTTCACATGTATTTTAATTTTCTATCCCAATTGCATGATCGATCACTGCGAAACTAAGAAACCTTTTATAGAGTCTGTATATTGTTTGTGTGTTATCAAAAGCTTATTTTGGGTCCTTTTTTTTCTACATCAAAACAGATTTACATCAATCTTGATGTCTACAACGATGAGGACTACGTTAACTTTGATATGGTTGAAGAGCTACAGTGACCTTCCTACAAACCGATGGATATGTTGACAGGAAACACGCCAAACCGTTGCATCGGGCATCTAGTGGATTATGTTAGATAACAGTTAATGAAGTTAAACATGGGTGGATGTGTGTGTTTAGGGGTGATGTCAGGGAAGGCGAAGCACCGAGTGATCAGTAATTATTAAAAAGAAGCGAAAGTGATGCTTGTGTCTCCCTCGTTATAGCTTCGGTGGTTATACCGACTTGCTTGTATGAAGAATATTCTTAATTAACCAAATCTTGTGACAGCGACATTTTGTCATATCAAGCATTTTCTAGGACGATAGACTATACTTGCGGTCGGAAATGAGTAAATTATGAAACTTAGAAAGAGGAACAAACTAAGGTGGGATTGAAAAGGAATTTCTCTTTCTTCCCTTCACTCTTCTTTTCTTCTTTCCGTTGTGGACATAATATCTGTGGGTTTTTTTTTTTAATTGTGGGCGATTTTAGCATACTTAGCATTTATTTACTCATTACACAAATCAGTACGCTTTTCTTGAAATTACTTCACGATGAAGATGATTATAAAATATCTGCTGGATTTATGGAACCAAAATAGCACTTTTAAATTTCAACTCTTGTACTTGTATTAGTCTAAAGCTAAGATGCAGTTGTAATCTGTACTTGAATTATTTTTAATTGAGTTTTGTAAGTAACAGTATTGTAATTTGTCTACTTATTTTTCCTTCTGTGTTTTTAACATCTTTTTGACCCACCCGACTCGATTAGCCTTGCTACCTTCGGTTGGGTACTTTTTATCTGTCAAATGCTGTTGTTGAAATGAATGAATAAAGTGTGAATAAAGTACACAATACGGCTTTCCTGTTATGAAGTTAGTATTAAAATTCAAGTGAATCAATCAATCGATCGATTAATCACCGACATCTCTCTCCTCTTGCATTCTTTCTCCCGCTGCACGTATTAACCCAATGAGTTTCACCTCAGAGAACCTGAAAGTTATTATGTGACTCAAACCCAGAAGCACTATTGCTTGACGTTAAAAAACACTGGTTTGGTGGTGGTTAATCTTTTAAATACCACATTTCAAACCGTGCTGATTAAATGTGCCCGCGCAACCAAGAATATCCCAACCCAGGCTACTAGGGAATAACAGAAATATGACGAGCATAAAACGAAACTTCATGAAGGTTTTAAGGAAATAAACGCAGATATGTGCCCGGCAAAGTGGTCTTCTAAGGATAGTTCACTAAAGTTCATGGCAGAAATGCCTTAAAATAATGTGAACAAAACATTCACAAGACCCTTTGGTAAAAAATGAAAGAGAGAGTTGATTCGTTAAGGTCTGTTCCAACTGAAGCCACATCATCGAACGCTTTTTGTCCCCTCCCCCACTCCCTTCTAACCCTCCCCCAAAGGTAAAGAGCAGCTCAGTGGTATCCGTACTTCCTCTTCGTCAAGAAGCCAGGATAATTTGTCAGACTTTCGACGGCAAATCTATCCTTAAAAGTAAAGCTTGGCGCTGCGTGTCATCTTCACTATAAATATGGTTGAGAGCAATCAGTTGACAAAGTAACTGTGATTGGTAAGTGCAGATTGTTGGTGCATGCGTTCTTTTTATATCCGCCTGTTTCGTTTGAAGTACTCGGAACAACCTCCGTCCATCATTTGAAGCTTTAATTGATTTGGCCCCTTCTGCAACACAAACTCAGCAGTTTGGCGTTACTAAATTAGTTAGAATTCCTCCAATATACCTGTTATTCAGGTTATTAGGTCGGTAATACGGGAAACAAATTTGTGCAATTTTCCACGCAACATTGTTGCGGTGGGAATTGAAGAGCGATGTTGCCCGTTTTAACACCCGCGCGAGCAACTTGTCGGGCAACAATTTTCGTCGTTTCATGTTGCAGCAACATGTTGCTGAAAGTAGAACAGCCTTTCACTTTGCGCAACAAAATCGGGGAGTGTTAACGCGAGTGGTAAAAAAAACATTTCCAAATTCCAATTTCATTTTCTTGTAAAGCGCCTTTGATCATATACACATGGAAAATGCGCTATATAAGTTCTAAATTATTATAAATTATTATTATATATATGGTAAAAAGGGCAACATCGGTTCTAACTCGCATCTTAACAATGTTGCGTGGAAAGTTGCACGAATTTGTTGTCCGTATTACCGCCCTTTAATTAAAGCCACTCTCTTGACAAAGAAAGCAGTAATAGATCGAATCCTTTAATTTACCGTTAGCTGTTCAGTTTTGTTTGTGTTTGTTGCTTGGCTTAAAACCTTTATTCGACCACACTTGGAAAACTCTTTCTTGTGGATGAACGTACGATAAACGTACTTCGGGTCAGAAATATGGGGCTTGCCGACCTTGCTCGACGAAGGCAATATCAGACGGAAGTCGAAATGGGTGTTACTCACAAAGGAACGCGTGACACAATTGGAATGTCGACAGTGGGCGTTAACAAAACAAGGACTGGAAGTAACCGGACCGGACTTCATTTGTGGAGTTAAATTGCAATTGAATCGGCTTTTATCTCTCAATCCACAGAAGCACTTTGATTTACAACGTAGCGTATGTGAATAGAGCGTAGGAACTTTCGGCTCTTGCAGTCGCGGCCTTCGCAATCGCTTGCTAGGCTTTCTTGATTACATCTTAAACTGAATTTTTGTTTGTGAGGAGTTATATTGACCCAGTCTGGGTTTTGCCAGTCCGATCCGATCCGACCCGATCCGATCCTGGTTTTGTTAACGCCCGCTGACAGCTGCAAAGAGCGGAATACTCCCCAGTGCTTTTAACTGGGCAAGTTTTAAAGCGCCACTGGACATGTCACGGAAATTCTTGTTACAAGTTTGCTCAATTTGTGCGTAAGTACTTTCTCTTTTACACAAACGACCCTTTTAAACGAAGAAGTAGATTTCAAATTATTTCTTGGAAGGAAAAGAAACTGGGTTGTTTTAAGACGATTTTCCAAAACAACAACAAAACTTGAAAAAGTTAGCCTACCCTTCTCAAGTTGCATTCCATCTCCTCCTGGTCATCCGTGACCAGACAACCGCAAATAGTTACCAGGCGCATATTAAGTACTACGTAAGAACTGGAGTTCTATTGTTGCAAATACATCTTTGGTTTTATCCAAATAATGTGACAGTGACCCTTTACGATAAGGTTAGTTTTGGTGGTACGAAAAGCAAAAGTCAGATGCCAACCTTAAATGCTCCTGTGCGGAACTTTAGTCGAACCTGATACGTTGTTGTTCAAAAAAGACCAGTGTCGAGTTTTTGGAAACGCCCTATACAATGATAATGGAGCGTGAAGATTAAAAAGATTATACTTACAACTCAAATTGTTTGTTAGTTTGTTGTAACTCCGCTGCACTGTGGTAAAATTCAACGCGTTTTACGGTACAAGAGGCTTAGTTTCAGCATAAGATTTATTGTTATATACCTAGACTTTCACTCAACAAAACGAGCACTGCGATTGGTTGATTCTTGGTCACATGCCCCTGACCAAATTCAGATGTATCCCGATCGGGATACAATTCCGCGGTTGTTGCCCGCGCGGCCCGCGCGCAGGATACAATATACACTTAATGTATGGTCCCGAGGGAAACAGTTATTTTTGTTTTTCCGAGAGTCCTGATGTTTCCCGAGACGAAGTCGAGGGAAACATCAGGACTCGAGGGAAAACAAAACTAACTAGTTTCCCGAGGGATCATACATTAAGTGCTTTGTTATATACCGAGACTTTCCCTTCAACAATCACAGCAAAATAAACTGACAAATAAACAAAGACGGCATTACAAAAACACGTCTTTATTCACAAGCCTGCCGAATGAATAATTTACAAACGTTTAAAAGTACCTGAAAAAGTAGAACATGCCTTTCTTGAATTTTCCGAATCTTTTCGTCCTATTAGATGCAGAATTTCTTCGACTGATACTTGAGAAAAACGTTTTCTTTTAGTCTCGGGTTCCATAACGTTTGTATTATCGTTGGTTTATAAAACTGAAAACTGGCAGTGTTCTCAGGTCCGCCTCGTCAATCAAGCTGACGTGAGCACGTGCTGAAGATCATGCCACTTTTTAGTCATGCACTAATCACGTGCTGCTGTATCCGGGCGCGCGGGCAACAATTGCGGAATTGTATCCCGGTCGGGATACATTTGAATTTGGTCAGGGGCACGTGACCAAGAATCAACCAATCGCAGTACTCCTTTTGTTGAGTGAAAGTGTAGGTATATAACAATATACACTTAATGTATGGCTCCGAGGGAAACAGTTAGTTTTGTTTTCCCGAGAGTCCTGATGTTTCCCGAGACGTAGTCGAGGGAAACATCAGGACTCGAGGGAAAACAAAACTAACTGTTTCCCTCGGAGTTTCCCGAGGGATCATACATTAAGTGCTTTGTTATATACCGAGACTTTCCCTTCAACAACCACAGCAAAATGAACTGACAAACAAACAAAGACGCCACTACAAGAACACGTCTTTGTTCATAAGCCTGCTGAATGAATAATATACAAATGGCTAAAAGTACCATTTCCGAGAAGATCATGTAAGCGGAACTAAGAAGATCTTACAAGCGGACAACAACCTGTGGTCCCGGCAATTTCTCCACTGAAACTCTACATGTATAACTTCTTATAAGCAGACACCTCTCGTAAGAGGACGTGGAGACTTGTTTGAAGTTCCTTGGGAATCAGTCTCTCGATAGTCGAGCGCAAACGACAGTTCAACCTCATTTATACCTACTTATACTACATTCTATTTGTTTGTCCATTTACCTTTTTACTACAATTGCTAGTAACTCGCAATATGAATGGCTAATTTGCCGTTGTCGATAAGAGTCTAGACAACGCTGCTCGCGTCAACGTGTCACGCAATGACTTTTTTCAGCTCTCGCTCTGAAATAAACAATTTCTTTTCACATTGATATCGTGGTAAAAAACAAATCGAATGTGGTTTAGCGTTGTCTATACTCTTATCGACAACGATATTCGTCATCACAGTACTAGTGGTCAAAATTTGCTGTGGACTCACTCGGCTGCGCCTCGTGAGTCCACAACATTTTGACCACTGGGATGACGAATATCGTTCTCGATAAGAGTACAGACAACGCTAAACCACATTCGATTTGTTAAACAACGTAGAGTTTCTCAGTTCAGTTCATTTTTTAGTTTCAGTTTATTCTTTTTTGAACTATTTACAAACATTTCTACATTAAACACTGATTAAAGTTAAGTTTGTTCACGTAACGTAGACCGCCGAATATTAGTAGAAGCCGTGACTGACACAACTGACCTACCTCCTGCATAAGCCTCGTGAGCTCCTTTAAGCGATCACTTCCCGCAAGAGTACCTGCACTCGGTTACTGAAGTGTCTACTTATTGGGTGTTTGACTTTAAACACCCCCTCCCCGCTTTTGCAATTAGTAGTGCTTAGTTTACTAGTAATGTCGTGAAGTCTTCTGTTTATTAAAAGTAGATCGATTTTTATGCGCACAAACACTGCGACTTTGCTAGAGTTGCTATCAAAGGCCGTAATACGAAGGTCCGTTGGAACGATTACCGTTGTTGTTGACTGTCGTAGGTCTTTTCTTACTTACAAAAGGAACAAACGTGTTACGAGGGTAAAGCTCAGTATAACATGTGGCTAAAAGTATTTTTACCACAATTGCTAGTAATCTCGCAATCTGATTGGCTAATTTGCCGTTGTCGATTTAACAAATCGAAAGTGGTTTAGCGTTGTCTATACTCTTATCGACGACGATATTCGTCATCACTGTGGCGAGAAGCACGTGCTTTGGAAGGTGGACTTCTCTCGCACGTGTCAGCGGAGTCTTTACAAAACCGAAAAGAGTCTGGGATTGAATGGAAAGGTCGTTTGGAGGACAGATAAAACTTCCCTGCTAGCAGAGGCCTCTTTTCCTTGGTATGGGTCGAAATGGTCTTTGATTAAGCCGCCGTCCCCGGTCGGGGACGGAAGTTTTAATACGCATGTTCCTTGTATTGTTTGCCGACCGATCATATGCTAAAAGCATCACGTGATGGTTCGGTTGCTAAGAAACCGTGGTGCATGCTCAACACAGATCGTTTCGACCCATGGCAGAGGTCTCTTTTCTCGTACAAGCTGAATACAAAGAAAAGAGGCCTCTGCTAGCAGGGAAAGATAAAACACACACTAGCGCAAAAAAGAAAACAAAAATGGCGTAGCTTTATTATTTGGGGCCTGACTATGTTATACCTACGTTTTTGTTTGATTTCATTATTTCAAGCTTCCTTTTCATGTCTAACCAGTCAGAATACACGAGGATGGTCAGCAATAAGTAGCAATGAGCTCAGTTGCACTGAACTCAGTCGTGCGTTTTAGGCGCGCAAGTGCGATCACACATGATTTTTTCGGCGCACGATAAAAAATCTGCTCGCATGTGCATCCAGCTGGTCGTAAACTTTGAGCCCTGCAATAAAATACCAGGTGAGCTTTTGCGCGAAATCAAAATAACATGTTATCTTCGCACGTGAAAAGATCACCGTTGCTATGGTCACATACTAAATAGCGCCTTAGGGGTAGAAAAAATTAAAGTGAAAAGGTTTGGCATTTCATTGGTGTTTATATAATAAATAAAATGTCTGTCAAGGTCTTTCGGGACAATACAGTGTTCGTTAATGAAGTGCTTGCCATTGGAAAAGGACAGTTTAGTGTGTTCAGCCGCTTGTTGTTGCAAGTGCCTGGGAGTATAGCCTACATAATAAATTACACGTTGTTGGTTAACGATAGGCGGTTTTTTGCCATGCACTTTTACCTCTCGCTGGATCTTCTGACTGCTGACAAAAACCGGTTAAGTGACTGTGTGAATCTACATATACAGGCTCAGGTCTTTCAGCTGTTTGCGGACTAAGTCTTCCGAATCCTGGTCTTTGAAAGGCAGGACTGTTCGGACTGTTGGGTTCTCTTTTTCCTTTCTCAAGAAGTGCATGAATAAGTTCGATTGTTAAGTGCATGCAGGAGCCCATGGTAATGGGTTCCTGGTGCATGAAATGTTGCTAATTAGAGAATAAACAACATCTCTCAAGGTCCGTCGGACTCAATTCAAGCAAACCTATTTGCGTGATATTGCATATTTAATTAAAAAGTATGTTAAACTTGAGCGACTCCCGAAATTTTCTGACAGCTTATTTTAATGCATTTGAACTTGAACATTGTGTCACGATGTCACCGAAACGTTGTTCTTTTCTATCGCTAATGTTTTACGATCGCTATTTCGCCTTTCTAACCAAGCTCTAAACTTGATAAATCAAAGGAAAGCTCTTAACTCATTCTTTTCCGCTGTTTTTGACCTCTTTTTTGGTAATTCTCGAGGGTTGGAAGTCAGGTCGATGTCAATATTCCATATAAGGCGTTACCATCGAGATTTTGCTCTGTCTTTCCTGTCACGCTTGTCACGCCAGCTGTCGCTCGCTTTAAGCGATCAACTGCAGCTAACAATTCGGCAGGTATTTGATTTTTAAGTGTGTTATTCGAGCCATTTTTCACCTTAGAAGCCCCTGCCTGGCGTCATAAAGCTGAGTTGGTGGGTAGAGGCAATCCTCTGGAAGGAAACAGAGGTGAGAAGCAATTTCACACAAAGCGGGCCGCCAAGATTGTTCGATCGAGTTATGGCGATTCGCGAAGTAAAGTTGTTTTCGTAGCCGTTCTTTGAGTGAATTCCGCGACCTTGCATGGCAATTTTGGCGAGTTTTGACTTGTAAATAATGCAATGGGTGCAATATTTTGTCAGCAGGACCGGGTGGCTCGACATGGTTCTAAAAGATATCTGAAATGGAAATTGGCGGACTCATATGCGGCTGTTATCCAAGAATATCCTAGAATTCATTTGGGTCACTTAGGCGAAAATTACAGACAGTGCATGAGAGAAACTGAAATCAAATAGCGTTATCCACGTCGCGCGAAAGAAGTGAGCAGAAAAATGTGGAACAGATTGCAAGAAGCGGAGTCGAAGTTTGCTGACAAAGTTGCATCTTTTTGGTGTTGTCCGAGGGCGTTCGAAGCCAAATTTTTGCTTTGCAACAGAATAAACGGTCATGTTCCATGAAAATTGGAATTTTGAGGGTGGTTAAGTCTAAAAAACGGAGCATTTGGCTGTCACATTGGCTCATTTCAACTATAGTTCGGGATTTGTGAAAGTTGCAGGTTTCAAAGCATTGGTTCATATGGACCAATAAATTACAGAGCCGGACAAGAATAAGTTAAGTTTAAACGGTCAAGGACTGGAAATAATGAGAATTAGATTAGACAGGGACTGAAACTGATATTAGCCTTCAACAGATAGCCTGTTATGTCGTCTACAAGGTAATGTTAATATTATGGGATACATATGCAAATAACGCTACTGGTGGTCAGTGACGTCATCCAACGTGGCTGACATTTTTCGATTTTTCACTTTTTCACTATAATTTTTGTTTTTTTCGCCGAGTTTTTTTCCGAAAATACACTTTTCGACAGCTTAAAGTGTAAAAGATGCTTTAACACATCCTCATGTTGGTTTACAACTACTTCTAGCCCATGGCCAGAATTTTTTTTTTTTTTTTTTTTTACCTGAGAAAATTCTCCGAGTTTTTGATGTTCAGGTAATAACCAAACACACATTCATGTACTGAAATACCGCAAGAATTAATGACTTTGCTAATCGAAATGGGAAAAAAGTTTTTATCAACAAGTGTCTACATCACAAGTCTTTAAATTCGCTCATAGACCAGTCTATTTAAAACAAAGTGAACACCCACTACTTCAGCAAAGTTTACAACATCATTCACTATTAAAAATCTATCCGACGATCGACATTTTTTTAAACTAAAAATTAACACAAGTTGAAAATGTTCTTTACCTGCAGTCGATGCAACGTATCAATCACCAGCTTCAAACTTTCGATCCCTACAAATACAATGTTTTGTAAAAAACAAGAAAAAGCGCGCTCTTCTTGTTGGTTTTTATTATTCTGTTCGGCCGCGGGACCAGTCATTTTTGCCACAAATTTCAAGAAGCAATTTCCTGAAGCATAATCTGGACATTTGTTTTGCCTATCCCTCATATATCTTGTTTGTTGAGACAATGTTCCCGTCCACCCAAATAAACTGAAATTGCGTCTTCATTTTGATGAAATTCGCACAGGGTCCGTTGTTTTGATGGATTACAAATTCGCTTCCTGCGCCGCTCGTACATCTACGTGAATGTCGTTCCACCCGCTTTGAGCAATGATTGAATATTTTTTTTTACGAAACTACCGACCATTTACAATAGTTCAGAGCAAATAAACTCAGCACGTTTTCCAAAAGGAACCTAAAGTGAAGATTCCACGTTGTTCTCGGACAGTTTCATTGAATTAATTCATCTTTGCCCAGAGACGTTGCAACACACCAAAGGGTTTTCGCACCCTATTTGTTTACCACATGGCATGAATTTTTGTAGGATCGAATTTTTGCGAATTTCGCGGATTTTTCATCGATCCGCGAAAATTAAATCCCGTGAAAACAAAATCCTACCAAAACAAAAAATTCCTCGAAAATTTACTCCGTTATTTACGTTACTGCATTTCAATGAAATTGGTTGAAAACAATGGTTCAGTAGCGAATACGACCTAACGTATGTCTTTACAATAATTACTGTAATGCAATTGAGAGTCTGCTGTCACTGAGTAAATTTGCTTTTTTAATCAACTCTGTAAAGACAAAGAGACTGCGGTATATCTTGCCTAAGAACACAACAAATAAGACTAAAGGCACGTTTGACAATTGTGCGGTTTATAAATGTAGGTCATCTGAAGGGACACCATTCTTAAGGGCACCATTATGCCGCATTTTTGCCGCCCATTAAGAACAATAGATGGGTTGTTGTTCACATGATGAAGAAATCGAGCAACCATCTTGAGGTTTTCTCTCGCGTTAATGAAACCCCCATGTCGACTTTGATGTCTTTGGCTTGACAGGCAGCTGCTAACTTCTTCTCAACTTTAGAAGTGTACCACTCTTAAACATGTTCGCGCATGAAATGTTTGAAAGGGCGATTAAAGTACACATCAAGTGGTTGATTGAACGATGTGGTATTTGCGGGTAGTACCGCCTCAACCAAATTGAGATTCGTAAGCAGTTGGCGAATTTCGTCATTGTCCTGTCCCTTAAAGGTATCCTAGATTACGATAGTCTGCGTGGCATGCGCTAGAAAGGGGACTGAAGAGGAGGGGAAATTTAAAGCGGGCGTCCTCGCGAAGCGAGGGAGGGCGCGCTTTCGTTCTCCCCTTGCGTTTCCCTTTCTAGCGCCTGCTACGCAGGCTAAGATTACGATTGCCAAAGTTGACAAAAAAATTACGGTAAACAACGCAATTACCGTATGGCTTCCGTTTTTCTTGCTTTCAAGTATCGCACATGAAAGCCGCGAAAATTAATTCCCAGGAGTAAAGTCTGTAAACCAAATTCGCGAAAATTTGTTCCCGCGAAACGCGAACAATCCAAAATCCGCGAAATTAAACTTCCGCGAAAATTTCATGCCACACGGTAGTTGTGTGATAGACAATTGTTTCATTTTTTTTTTCTATTTTCGCTTTTTCTGGGTTCCTTTCGTTCACTTTTTTTTGTTCAGATTCCCAATTATGCGTTGTAGAGTTTTTAATGAAACAATTATTCTACTTGGGCTTGCTGGATATGAAATGATCATGATAACCAACTCGGCGCTACGCGCCTCGTTGGTTATTTATCATGTCATATCCAGCGCGCCCTCGTTGAATAATTGTTAAATATCTAAGAGCCGATTTTCACCAAACTCACAGCAAATGCGGTCTTAAAGATAAACGAACTACTACCGAAATGGACAGGTGCCCAGAGAAAATTCTCCCTCTCCCCGTCCGTGAAAGCACGCCATTACTGTAGCTAAGTGTATTTTCACAATAAACTTTATTGTATTTTATTGTATTGTATTGTATTATATTGTACTGTACTGTACTGTACTGTATTGTATTGCATTGCATTGCATTGCATTGCATTGCATTGCATTGTATTGTATTGTATTGTATTGTTATTGTTGTTACCCCGCGTTCTTCATGTCATTGTCATTGTCGTTACGTTGTCGTTGTATGTCGAGGTCGCTTTCTCTGTCGTTGCGGCATTAAGATTAATGGCGGAGCAAAATGGCGATCTTATGCTTGCAAACATCACTACCGCGACACTTTGTCTACACATCAAAACTTACTGCCACTAAGAGACAAACTGTACCATGCATTTTTACTAAAACATGTAATTGTTCTTTCTGTCCTCGTTTGTTGTGTAGCGATCTGGTCCAAAATAAACAGCAACCCCGTGTGTTTTAGCGCAAGAGACGAGTCTTACGGCTCTTTCACCGTGAAAAAGGCAGGGAATATTGGGGCCTTGAAGATTAGTCACATGTCTGGCCTATTAACTTGCCATTCCATGAGCACAAGATCATTCTGGGGCTGTGAACGACCCCTTTATGACGACAAGACCTTGATGACACTCATTTCTCACGCTAGCAGCCGCACCGTCCTTTTACCGAGAAGAGAGTTTACAGAAATGGGTCATGGTAAAACGTGCGCCATAGAAATTACCTACCGCCTTGATGGGTTCAACGAGACCTCCCCTGAACTCGTCTTCAACACAAGCTCGAATCCGTTAACGGTCTCCTTGCATCAGGTGTTTTGGATATGGTATGGGCAGGACTTGGAAAACTGCAGCGAGCGCAATAATGATGGCCAGAGCTGTGTTGATGTCTTTGGGTGGTACATATGACTTTCTGAACCACCATTGCCATCACCCACATTTTTAGCTTTTCTTTGCAAGTTAAATCTATTACACAGTATATTCATTATTTTTTTCTAGCCTTGTGAGTAGTCCGACTCTTACAGAGCAACTTGGGTTTACCGTTTGTAATAATTCCTATTAGTCACTTTGTCACCACCTTAAGACTAAAATTGGCAATTATAGCATAGAAGCGGAAGCAGTAAAATCTACAATGCCGGCAGCTAACTAAAGTATGAGATCACGACCGGGTCTTCTCTACAATCGCTAATTATGTTTCTTTTAATCTTAAATTAAAACTACCGCGATTCTAACAAAGCAATTTAGTATCTAACAATATCAGTTTGGCTAGTTTGTTCGACAACATTATTATTGCTAGGCGTAATCTGCACACAAAATTCTATTCGGCGGGACGCTTAGAGGAAAATTGAAGCTTTATTCTTGTTCACGAAGGCTAATATGGTCAAGACACGGTAATTCAGCAAAAACGCAAAATACTAAAATAATTAATATGGGACATAGTAGAGAGGAAAAGCAAGAGGTAGACATCGATGTTATAACCTTATCCAGACAGGGAAGAAGCGGATTATTAAGAACTGGTCTTTGAACGTTTTTAACTTAAATATTTTAGCAAACGCCGCCAAAACTTTTAGAAATTTATCTGCAAAAGAAATTTGTGGTAGGTGTATTTGTGTATCTTGTTGATAAGAGTGAGATGTTAAATTTCTAGCGTGTTAAACTTGAATTAAAAAAAATGTGATTTATTAAATACTGACCCAAGCAAGCTCGAAGAAAATAATTCCGAGTGGGCTGCAGAATTCGCTTTGTTAGAACACTGAGGGAGCTACAGAAAGTAACGGCAGCCATAATAATCGCCCTGTATATGCGTTTTACGGCTTACTACATTTCTTCGCCGTCCTCTTCAAGACAACTTGAAATCACCAAATTCAAAGATTTTGTCGAGGACATGCCGGTATGTCAACGTCGGTAACAATTTCTTTCGTTTTCCTTACTTCAACGCTTTTCATAGTAATTTAGGTCCTCAGGATAGTTCGTCCACATTTTGCAAATTGAACAAGCTGGAATAATCGCGAAAGAGTTACAATAACTAGAAGTTATTTTTTTTGAAATGACGTTTTCGTTGCTGTTGTCGTGGTCGTTGTTGAAGCCCCTGATATTAGAGACGCCGCTATTTTTGCTTGCCTTCATCCAAAACTTCTAAGAAATCAACATGAAAGTTTGGGATTTCTTCTTCTGTGTCTTGTTTATTAGAAACCAACAAAATGACCAGCTCCCAGTTGGCTTGTTAGCTCAGTTGGTAGGAGTACTGCACCGGTACATCGCAGAGGTCGTGGGTTGGACTCCCGTACAAGCCATTTTTGTGACTACTGCGCTTGCGCAAGTAGTCACTATTGCCATCGTCTGACTTTCCGGAAGTAAGTAAGTAACAAGAGAATATGCTTCGGAGCCAATCAGCGCATATGTTGTGGTCTCTCGCGAACACTTCGCATTAACGATGATTTGCCGATGGTCCCCGATAACAAACGAAAATCTCGGTCGCCTCGTGGTGTGATTTTACTGCGATCATGATTGCGTTACGTGATGCCGGAAGGTTTCAGATTTCTTTTGACATATGCAAATTAGTGTACTGTTTTCAACGTAGAAGATAAAAATTTGTCCTTTCTCCAGTGGTTTTTGCTGCTCTCGCTAACATTCAATCAATTTTAATTATACTAAAGACTTAAAAAAATAGCAGGAGTACATTCGGTAAGTTTCAGTGCAGAATATTACAATCGCGTGGTCCATGCCTTAATGTAATTCAATATTCTGTTCTATAAATACTCTGGAATTCGCGATTTTCTGTAAACAACGAGAGATTTTCGTCCCTTAAGGTTTTGAATACCGTAGCAAATAAATCGAAATTGCTCCAATCGGGATATAAATCGAAAGCTTTGCAAATATTTAGCGGACGGTAATATTTGTAACATTTCTTGTTTATAAATAAATTCTCGCGCGCTCTCGTGACAGCGCAACGTTAAAAAACATTTTTGCACTAAATTCCCGAAGATTTCATTTCCATGACATAATTTCCTAAAACCTTGTCGAGTCTGCATTAGAGGTAATTTAAGTTTGTGTTTGTGCATTCTTTGGTCCTTGAGTCTCGTTTCTCGATCCTCAATAGTCTCAATACGCAAGTTGAAGACGTATTAAGAACATAAAGAAGTTCGCGTGTTTACTTCTCGCTTCTTGCGCATTCATACACTTCTTATCCAAAGCGCTTTCAAGAAGAATTAATCACTTTTCTTTCGTTTGATTTTCGGCATATAGTTATTTGCGTTTTTAAGAGCATTCGAGCCAACCGCCTAGAAAAAATGTTCTACCCCCATCCCCTACATATTTTCTTGGGCTTTGAACTCCCACCCCTCTGGACCTTCTAAGCAGTAGTCACTTGCGCCTCTATGGCGCCTATTTTTTAGTTGTGGATACGCGAAGCGTAGGAACGAGTATTGTTGAGGCCAGATTATGCAAATTTGTCACTCACTCAGATGTAAACAAATCTATATGTCAACGGCAAACAAAATAGATATCGATTTTCCGAAATATTGCCGGAACACCTCTATCGCTATGTATGTTTAAGGAGCAACAGTCGAACCGATGAACGGAATGAAAAATGTGAAGTAAAGTAGCTTTATTTCAGCTCGGATCGAACGAATAAACGGCAAAAGGAACGTTCGATCGAACAGCCAGACGGTGAAACAAATTATAAACAATATTCCGTCACAACCGCAGCTTCTCCTACGTTCATCCAATTCACGATCTGTGGAAAAATATGAGCCGTTTAACCTAAGATATTTTCCAAGTGTACACAGAAATTGATAACGGAAACTTTTGACACAAATATAGCTGCATTCGCGAAGCCATTTTCAGCGTTGGGAATAATATGCTAACGAGAACAACGCAATCTAAGGGCCTGTTTACATGGAGGGAGGGTGCCCCGGCTAACCGAGTTACCCGGCTAGGTGAGTTGAAACATAGACCGCCTTTACATGCAACTCACCTAAGCAGGATAGTCAGTGGGCTATTTTTAGAGCGTTAACTGCCCCTGGTGAGTGCAAAATAACGACCCTACGCACTAAAAAGCGGCCGCTAACGGAACGAGCGATCAACAAATTGAACTTACCGTTAAAAAAGTTTCCTTTGGCCGCCATCTTGTTTGCTGTTCTCACGGCTGCTCTAAAAATAGCCCACTGACTATCCCGCTTAGGTGAGTTGCATGTAAAGGCGGACTATGTTTCAACTCACCTAGCCGGGTAATTCGGTTAGCCGGGACACCCTCCCTCCATGTAAACAGGCCCTAAGGGCCTGTTCACATGGAGGTGGGGGACCCCAGGCAGGTGAGGTCCCCAACCTTGGTGGGGTTACCACGCTCTCCATACAATCTCTCTTTCTTTCTCGATAGCGTTCACATTTGAGGTGGGGTACCTCACCCAGGCGGGTCACCCGGTCAGCCAGGGCGGGTAACCCGCCTAGCTGAGGTGAGTTTTCTCCATGTGAATGCTGTAGGTGGGGTGGGGTGAGGTTCATCCGGGAAATTATCTCTGAATTCTTTTGTTAATTCTTGGTTTTCAGTCACGTGTAAGTCATGCAAGTAAAATCGTTAACCATTCAATAGATAAAGTGAAGAAATTGAGATATTGCGGAAGAGTAATAAATAAACAATATGCCCAAGCTTCATGGCTGTGCAACGTCCCGTACTCGAGTTATTCGTCAAAATGTACCACTCAAACTTATTGATGAGTTCCAACATGGCGACCGGAAACGAATGAAAAACATCTGGAACTTACTTAAGCTATCTAAAAGGCTTTCTTCGCTCTGTTGAGCAAGCAAATTTTAACATGGACGGTTCTCTTGTCATATTGGCTGTGAAAAACTATAAAATTCAAACTGCTCTATTTTCAAAACAAAGCAAGGTACCGAGCTGAAAACATGGAAGCAGATAACTTTCTAATATCAGTTTACGTGATGAAGATGAAAATGCAAAAATCTGTTACTTTTGAGTTTTAGTTTTTGATGACATCATGTGAAAACCAAGAATATACGTTCTAAGCGACCACGCGACAGCATCTTAAACCTCACCCCAGCGCCCCGAGGTTGCATATGAACGCTAGCTTTTATGGACCCCACCTAGGTGGGGGACCTCACCTGCCTGGGGTCCCCTACCTCCATGTGAACAGGCCCTAAACGCGCCATTTTTTCAGTAAAAGTTTTGAGTGAAACTTTTTTATTTTAATATCCAAAAACATGGCTCCTTTCAATGGTTATTTAAGAAAACGACGGCAAATGTTGCATTTCACAGCGGGAGTAAAAAGCGATATTTGCATATGTCTCATTTCGGTTGCGTTCGTTCGACAGTTTTGTGCAACAATTTCCTCGAAATACTGCAGTGTTTGGCTGGCTTCTTTTTGGCGAAATCGTCCTTTTGCCTGATATTTATCCGACCATACGGACAAGACAGAAACCTGTTCAGCTTTCAAAAGGAGCACATTGTTTTAACTCCCACGATATGTCCCTGCCTCGATAATTCATTCAAGCGCGAATATGTAAATATGCACCCCGAGGTTAAATTGCGTTAAGCTCATGAACAAAAGAATTGTTGCTTAAAAGAGCTGGCCGTTTAAACGCATTAAAAATTTGTTTAAACACTTTCCAGAAAGAGTTTTACGCGTTTAAACTAGTTAAAAAGGCCGTTTTCTCGAGTCACCTTGGCTTAACCCCCCTTATCGCAAAGAAGGTCACATATCCACGACTTCTTCACAGTTGTACTTTGATTGCTTTCAGGCTTTAGTTTCACTACTGCTTAAGTAGTGTTCACAACTACGATCATCACTTTCATCTTCATTCTTCAAAGTTGTCTTCAGGAGACATTTTGGCGACCCAAACAAACTTTTGAATTTAGCGGGCCCCAGAGTGAAATACGGCCAGCTAAATTGACCAATCATACTAGCGCACGTACTAACTGATCAAATGATAACGTTGACACCTTTTTTTTTCAGTTAGTATCTTTAGATTTCTGTGTTGCATATGTGCGTCTGTAAGTTAATTTAGAATAAAATCCTATTTCATTTCCTAAACTAGTATATATGATAATAAAGAATCAGCATGATTGAAAAAAAAAATCCTCAACTTCCATTTCAACGGGTCACCTCAATTAAGAATGCTATTTGTGAGATTTCTTAGCGGGAAGGAAACATAACCTTTAATAACTCTTCATAGGGGAGCTCAGTCCTTGCGTTGAAACATATTGAAGTGTTGCCTGGTATGTTCTCCCTCAGCTTCCCATAACTGGGTCCTAATATACTAACATCGGGCTTAGCCAGGATTTTTCCACGGGCACGCACAATTTTACAAGTCTCTCCCCCCTGTTTCTTTTTTAAGTTTCTTGAAGTGCTTCGTTCGCTTATCACTAATTGAGCTAACAAGTTAGTACTAACTCAGACTTTTATTCACAAATAAGTTATTTATTCAGTGTTTTTTTTCACCGCTGTGTACCACATTGTTTTTACCCGGCATTGAGTTCCTTGTAAAAGCACATACATAACGTAATTGAACCCTAGTGAAGTTCAGGTTAGTACTTCTTAGAAATCTACAAAAACTGAACAATCAATGTGTACATGTCTACATCCTCATGAACCGAATTCCTGAGGTTATGTATTATAAAAAGGGAGTTCGAATACTAACGACCACTGAAGGCGGGAGCTTCAAAGGGGATCCGAGAGTTTTTTTTTTTTTTTTTCTGTGCAAAATTTTTATTTTATTTTATTTTTTTTTTATTGATCATTACATTGCCTCCTTACTGGATATGTTACAGACCTTACTTACAGTCTCTACTTCAATATATTTACAACCATGCTTTTACCCATTGACTTATGTTACAGCAGAGAAGGACCTATTTTTAACTACAAGTTAAGCGAGTCACGGGATTATATTTTTTAATTCGGAAGACATAGAACAAACTACTATCCTGACGGTACATTAAGGTTATCAGCTATATATATGCATCACCAACTAACCACATATTTACGCTAGAATAATTATCAGGTTGAAGCGCTAGACGATACTTAATGAATATTTTCAAGATTATAGTCGCGAGATGGGGAGTCCTTTCCCTGGAGTGGTTCTTTTTAGTGAATATTTTCAAGGTTATATTTAACGAGTAATTTGTCAATGAACTCGTGAATGGAGATGGTTTTGCTATTTTTTTTTGCTTGCATATATGTAATGGCGCATAGCTAAGGTGGTGTAGTTAAATTTCTTTTTTATTCGTGCATCACATGTACTAGAAAAGATACCAAACAAGACTTCCTCGGTGGTGGGGAGGATCTGACATAGGTTTGTTTGGTTGAACCATTGAATGACCTTTTGCACAAAGGTCTTAGTGAATGCGCATTCAATGAATGTATGCTCGATGGAGTCTTTATCTCCACAGTACAGACATTTGTCGTCAGGCTTGATTCCAAATCTGAACAGTTCTTTGTTTGTTACTATAATTCTATGGATGAGTTTAAATTAAAACTCTTTGAGCTTAGTGTCCTTGCAGATGTTTTTTAAAGACTTGAAAATCTTGACCCAAGTATCGTTATTTATTGATAGACTTTGGCTCCAACGTAGAGGGCCCGTATGGTCCTCGTTATGAGTTTTGCATTAAGCAGTTTATAAAAATCTCTTGACTTGGCCTTACCTAAATTAATTTGTACAGTTTCGCTCAGAGGGAAGATGTTATCATTGCTGGTGAAAAAAAAGTTTGTCGAAGCCGTCGGTCTGTTTGGCAATGGACAGAAGGTGCTTCTGGATGGCGCTTATCACTTGATAATATTGGAGAAAGTTAGTTTGGCATGAGTATTTGAGAGAGAATTCCTGGAATGTCAAGAAGTTGCCGCTTTCAGTAAGTAGATCTTTAATCGAAACAATTCCCTTTTTAAACCATTTACTAAAAAAAATCGGTTGGCCACCCACAAGTATTTCTTTATTGTTAAACAAAACTATATCTTGTTTTTGGTAATAATTGTAAAGAGTTTTTAATTCGTTAAAACTGTCAAGGATCCTTTTGTAAAAGGTCGGTAGGTCATTATAAAAAGTCGCATCATAGTTGCATCTTAAGAGAAAGTTCAGTCCTCCCATTTTCTTGAGAAAGTGGTTAGGTATGGTGCACCAATTCTTTTTCTCAGACGCTAACATTCTAGGGATCCATGCTAGCTTCAGGGCCTTGAACATTATGTTGAGATCTGTCACACGGATTCCGCCCCTATCTGGTTCTTGATAAAGGCCAGATCTTTTTATTTTATCTTTTTTATTTCTCCAGAGAAATTTAAATGATTTAGTTCTCACTGTGTCTGCAATTCCCTGAGGAACCACTAGGTTTGAAGCAGAATAGACAAGTTGTGATAATCCCAGGGTTTTTAATATCATAGCTCTTCCAAATATTGTCAAGTCTCTTGCACTCCACATATCGAGTTTTGTTTGTAATCTTTGGACCTTTTGCATGAAGTTAAGCTCATTATTTCTATTTTCATCGTATGAGAAGTGAATCCCTAATATTTTCACCGGGCTATGAAGACATTTCAGGTTTAGGGGTTTATTTTTATTATTTGCCCATTTCCCTAGCCAAATAGCCTTCGTTTTTTTAACATTTAAGGAAAGGCCAGCTATTCTCCCAAAATCATCGATTATTTTTAGTGCCCTTTCTAGTGATGCTAAGTCAGCGTTAAAGAGAGTGGTATCATCTGCAAATTGTGGGAGCTTAATTTCATTTTCATAGATGTTGATACCTTTTATGTTGGGATCTTGCCGAATTTTATTTGAGAGTATTTCGGACGAGAGAATAAACAGATAAGGAGAGAGAGGGCAGCCCTGGCGGACTCCTTTAGACGGCTTAAACCAGTTCATTCTAAAGCCATTGTTGATTACCGTGCTCTCTATGTTCGAGTAGGAAATATTCACCCGACGTTTAATATCACCTCCAAAATTAAAGCAATCGAGCGTCTTCATAATAAACGGCCACTCTAAAGAGTCAAAGGCCTTCCGAAAGTCTAACGATGTTAGTATGCCGGTGAGGTTGTGAGTTATCGTTGTTTCCATAACATCTGCTATGAGTCGAATGTTTTCACCTATATATCTTTCCTTTACAAAACCTGTCTGGTCTGGATGAATGAGATCTGGGCTATCTTATAATCGACATTTAATAATGTGATCGGTCTCCAGTTGGATAAATCTAATAGTGAGCCATCCTCTTTTGGGGTTAGTGTAATTACCCCTCTTCGCTGAGAGATGCTTAGTTCTCCTTTTACTTGAGCTTCATTGAAACTTGCTATTAAATCATTACCTAATAGTTCAAAGAAATACTTCTAGAATTCGGCTGTAAATCCATCTTCCCCTGGGGCTTTATCAGCCCGGAAAGTTTCTAATACTTTTTTACATTCGTCGTATGTAAGTGGACCTTCTAGGTTGTCCCGGTCTTCGTCCGAAAGCTTAGGGATTTTTAGATTGAGGGTAAAAGAGTCCCATTCTTCGTTAGAATAGGTATAGTCAGATGTATAGAGCTTTTTAAAGTAAGTTTCAGTTTGGTCTAGAATTACATTTCCATTGTTCGTCGTCGAGTCATCTTGTAGTCGCAGTTCGCTGATAGTCTTTTTCTTATAATTACGTTTTTCTAGATTGAAGAAATATTTTGTCGGGCGTTCTCCATTTTCCACCCAGCGGCATTTTGCTCGAAATATAGCTTGCTTTCCTTTTTCCTCATAAATTGATTGAAGTTGAAGAAGGGGGGGGGGGGGGGGGGGGGGGGGGAGAAGTTGTTGCATATTGTGCCATCGAGATGGTCGAGTTTCCGTATGAGTTCCTGTTCCCGATTTCTAATGCTTTTGGACTTGTTTTTGGAATAAGTAATCGTAGCTGATCTAATTCCATCTTTATCATCTCCAGAAGAGTCTCCTATCTGTCAAATGTCCGTAATATTTGCGCGCTAGTGTGTAAGTACAGCGGATTTTGTCAATGTATTGAGGATCTTTTAAAAGGGTGTTGTTGAATTTCCAAAAACCAGGGCCCCTAGGGCATTTATTTGGCAAGGTTAGTGAAATGGAAATCGCGTTGTGATCGGGTGCTATCGCTGGTAAGATCTCGGACTTTTTTATATTTACTGTGAGGTCTTTAGCTATTAGGAAAAAGTCTATTCTGGATTTTAAGCGTAAAGATTTTGACTCGTATGTGAATTTTCGTAGTTTTGGGTGACGTACTCTTTGGATGTCTATTAAATCGAACATTTCCATAGATACAATCAAAAACATTTGTTTCCTGCTCCGGAAACATAATAAAAGTTAAAAAAGTGAAGTTAATGAAGTCCGGTTGAAAAAAACGGACGAAATATTTCATAAGTTTTAACTTTTAGCTCCGAGTTTGTAAAACTTTTAACTTTTATTTCCATAGATGTTGAGATTAAATTGCTATAGATAGTGGGTTTCCAAGGCGCACCTCCCATTTTATCTCTTTTTGTTAACGTGCAGTTCCAATCACCTCCTACAATTAGTGAAATAAGTTCTGTTTTGTCAATAATACCGTTGTTAAGTTCTTGTAAGAATTGTAATTGATTAGCCTGATCGTTAGGTGCGTAGATGTTGCAAAGTGTGACTTTTTGACCGTTCAGGGAGATTGTAATTAACACTATCCTGCCTGAATTGTTGGAATATAGACATTCAACCTGTAATTGCATGGTGGGGTTAATTAGAATACACACACCTTTGCTATGTTTTGTGCCATGTGAGAAAAATAGCTCACCACCCCATTCTTTCTTCCAAATATTTTCGTCACCTGGTTCGGAATGTCTCTTGCAAGAAATAAATATTAGCATTTTGGTCCTTCAGAAACGAAAAAATACTTTTTCTTTTGGTCTGATCTCTAATTCCACGAACGTTGAGGGAAAATACTGTAAGCTTGAACGAATTATTAGCCTGCATATCAGTTAAAAGTAAGGAGAAAGTAACTTAATTTAGAAGGACACACACACACACACACACACACACACACACACACGAGCAGAAAATAAACAACACAGAACAGATAGATAATCTGACACTAACACAGAGTCTACGCAAATTAAAGTTCCTACTTCCAAACCGTATTGGCCCTCCGAGTCCCCAAGTAGGAGTGCAGTAGAGTATGTTCCCCCGGAAATTTTGAAATGTTGGTCGTCGAACATGGGCTCGATAAAATTAAGTCAACTCTTGCGTCAAAACGAAAGAATATGCTAAAAAGACCGACATTTATCGATGCGCATTCGAATTTATACTTACAAATCTATTTTGAATTCAGTTGATTTGACACAGGCGGCAAATTGAGTTCAGGCTGATCAGGCTTGCTTTACGTTTCCGTTTGCAACCTAGCAATAACCGCACCAAAACTTATGTTAGCGCTGATGCATCAGATGCAGATCCAAAAAACGCTCAATTTGCTGCTATGAGCGACATGCTCTATTGCTTTTATTGCTTTACCTTATTTAATATTTTAATTTTTACTCGGCCGGAAGTCGGCCGAGTTTAAATATGCGCTTGGTTCTTCATCGTTTTATTCTTCGTCTTTGTCGAGCTTCATCCACAAAGCTCACTTCCGGCGTTTCTGCGCAAGCGCAAGATAAATTTAGCAGTAGCTCCCGGAAGGCCCTGGGGACGAGGTTGCACAAAACAAGGCCACCGAAGGCCGCCATGTTAACATCACGAAGGCTAAAATGACGATTCACCTTGTGTTTACTAGGTGTGAACAACTAATATGTAGATAGAAGTGTCAATAGGATTGTTTGCAAGTTCAACAGCGAGACGAAAGGTTTTAACATAGCCAAACTGAAGTCCAGTTGTTTTAATCGTGCCCGTGGCTTCTACATACTAAACCGCTGTAATTTTGAGGGGTACATTTCATTTTGCTGAGTAACTCAAGTATGGGATATTACACACTCCTGAGAATTTTACAGGTAGTTTATTTGCAATTTTTGTACAATATCTCGATTTCTTGACATTATTTTTGAATGATAAATTATTATATTTTTAAATTGCGCGACATGAAATCCAACTATAGGACTGGCTGCAGAAATCTTACTCTCTTTAGCAACGTCTCTGTTTCAAGTGACGTATTTCAGCAAACAGTTTCACCCCGTGAAAATTTTTCTCCTCACCGTTCACCGAGATGCCAGTAACGTTTATGCCTAAAAATCCTGCGTTCTGTAGTGGCCTTTAGTGCAAGCTAGCGGACCTATAGGGAAGATATTTGTTTACAAAAGTTGTTTTTGTTATTTAAATGTTCAAAACGTTAAACAAAAGAATTCTTTGTTTCA
Organism: Pachyseris speciosa; assembly: GCA_016490735.1. Lineage (NCBI taxonomy): Eukaryota > Metazoa > Cnidaria > Anthozoa > Scleractinia > Pachyseridae > Pachyseris > Pachyseris speciosa. The sequence goes on along the minus strand of JAEMWC010000610.1, from coordinate 464,793 downwards.
CCAGCCAATAGCTCTCTGGTTGGCATATTAATAACAATAGGTGACGTCACTGATATCTTTGCTATATGAGGATCAAAAGTAGACAAAAGCCACTAATCATTTATTCTTTTTATGGATCATCGTTTTCTAATTAGTTGGTTTTCTATGCCGTCGTGTTTTGGGTCATCGTTTTCTAAACATCCATAACACAAGCAGTGTTTACTTTACTTGGAGGATGCGTTGTATTAGAGAAGGCAGTGCTGCTATCAGCTCATGATGAACATGATACAATAGTGAAAATAAAATATGGAAAGGAATTCAGATCTTGTTATTCTAACTTTGTCATAATATTACAACCGTGCAGGTGAATCAGTGAAGTAGCAAATTGCAATTTCTAATTGCCTTTTGCGGAAAGGCCGAGTAAAGGCCAACATGGCCTCTTGTTTAACCAGAGTTTTGTCGTAACTGCAAGTTTTAAGACGTTAATTTGTTTAGGGAAGTCGACCGAACCCCCCGAACCAGCCCTAGATCCTCCCCAGGTCTTTGCATTTTGAAAATTTATAAACCGTTTCAATCTTCTCCATCCTCCCCATATTTGTATTTATTCTTGTCTCTGTGGTGCTTATTTTCCCTAACAAATTGTTATTTCTTTGTTTCCTACTATTTAAATGCATTTAAATGACTATAATAATGACCAAAATATCGTGACCGAGCTCCTTTAAAGTCGATTTCCTTATGTTTAAGAAAATGTATCGCGGATAGCGAGGATAACTTCGCATCTGACATAAGGCTCCGAAGTTATATATTGTGTCATTTTGTCAGTGCCGATGGCAAAGTAATAATTGGTAATTGATTTTCGCCTTGGAAAGCCTAGCAGAGCACAGACAGGCCGATCTAAAGGCTATAAAACGAAGTGACTACAATGCTTTCACTCTTTACATCTCGCTTGCAGGCGGTCCACCAAATAAGTCATGTCGCAGGGTTGGGTTCCGAGAGAACGCCTTTTAAATTGAACTTGTTGCTGCTACATGGAATGAAGCTGTCAATTTGCATAGTAAGGGTGTCTCACGTCAGATAGATCAAAAAGCGGATGAAAACGAAATATATATATTTTTCTTTTTTTTAAGTTAGCTGCAATATTATAAGCCCATGTTATAGAGATGCCACTGCGAAAAAGCAACAAAGATTCCATTCATCGTTTTTCCATAACTCAACTGAAACGTAAAATATTTTGAGAGAAAAGAAAAATCTTATCGACATATATTTGATTGGCTCTAGAGTCCTTGTCTTCTGAAATATGCAGAAAGTTGCAGCGTTCAGCTTGGGTTGGATTTTTATAATTATTTATACCGCAAGAAAGTTGATATATCATTGATGAAAAAAAGTAACCGTAGAGGATCATACCTTTTTGGGGGCCTTCTAGTAAGGAAGTCTACATCCGTGAATACGCTGATCGATTTGCTCTAGCTAAATCAACAGGCATATTAAAAATTTCTAGTCTATATATTTTGTATCTGTTCTATTTTAAAAAAAAAGCAGTTTTGAAGCTATAAAGTGGTCGGATCAGATGATGATTCGGTGGTCATGCACGTATAATCAGTGTTAAAAACGGCTCCACTTAGTTTAAATAATTTAGTATCCTATAATTTTCTGTTATTACAACCCAATGTAAAGCCGCTGCAAATATTATTTTGGGGTCAGTTTTGATGTTTGATCCAAAGTCATAACATCATTTTTTGTCTGGACAAGTTCAAGAAAAAGACACTTAGCAAACGTAACAAGGATTTGCCTGCACGGGCAAAACGTTGGTTCTAAAAATCGCAAACTATAGTAAGGAACATAGATTAGTAAAGAGAAAAACAGGTGAAGCGAGGAAGTAGGCGAAAGCTTTTTTGCCACACGAGGCCGCGAATTAAACAAGTTAACAAAAGTAACAACGATTCTACATTCAACTTCAAAAAGCTTGTTAACAAGAAATATAGCAAATTTAGCCAAGGGAAAAAAACACAAAATGACAATGGCTAAGCAAAGAAAGCTCTCGGCTAGCCGCGGATTAAGCAAATTTAGCAAAGGAGACAAGGATTTTACTTGTAACGACAAAAGGCGTGTTAACAAAGAATCGCAATTATTGCAAGAATAGGAAATTTCCCGAAGGTAAAGAAACAGTAAGGTAAAATGGCAAAGGAAAAGAAGACCCTCAGCTAGGCACGAATGTAGTAAATTTATCAAAAGTAACAAGGTTTTTGCCTGCCAAGTCATTAAGCTTGTCATGGAAATTGAAAATGTGGTAAAGGGAACAAATCACCGGTCCTTTTCCATGCCCCTGTATGACTACGAAAGAGAAAAAGTTGTTTCTGCAGATGACTCCGTTTTACATTTGCTAAATTATATCTTCTTAAGGAACGAAGCATGAAATATGAGAATTATGCATGCTTTTCATTAATCTGTATTAAGTTCTACTACTAATTGCTATGTTTTGGTGTTTCTGTTATTTAGTTTTTATTTTCACTTATTTTTAAGAATTATTTGTTCTGTAATTTATTTCTTAATAAGTTTAATATGTAAAATGTAAAATGCCTCTTTTCTGGCCTCATACTTATTTTCAATTAATATATGGTGGTCACCCAACTAGTTTAGATTTTTAGTTATTTTGGGTGACCAGCAACTGTATGTATTTTTAATTTCTTTCCTGTTTAATTTGTACTTAAATTAATTTTACAGTTCAAATAAACCTTGTTGTTGTTGTATTGTATGAACGTCAGTTTTGTAAATTTACTTGATGTTTGCCCTTGCCAATGTCCCTTTTTGCCTTTAATTTGTAATTTAGCTTTGTTCATACTTTGCTAAATGTCTCATACTTCCTATATTGGCGATTTTGTCAACAACCTTGTTGGCAGCGGCAGATTAATTCCTTTTTACTGATCTGTTGCCATAGTTGCCGTATCCGTGGCATGCTGAGGTCCCTGTTGTCCTTAATTAATTATTTTGTCATTTGGCTTTCTTGTTCCTTGCTAAATGTGTTGTACTAGTCTTGCTATATTTGCTATTGTTGTTAACAACCATATTGGCAGCTGCAGATTAATTCCTTCCTACTGATCTGTTGCCATAGTTGCCGTATTCGTGGCGTGCTGAGGTCCCTGTTGTCCTTAATTTGTCATTTGGCTTTCTTCTCCCATGCTAAATGTGTTGTACTTGCTATATTTGCTATTGTTGTTAACAACCATATTGGTAGCTGCAGATTAATTCCTTGTTACTTTTGCCATATTTGCTGTATTTTAGGCGTGCTGTGGGTCCTGTTGTCCTTTGGTATTTGGCTTTCTTGGCTTCTTCCTTGCTAAACGTGTTATATTTGCAATATTTGCTAGCAACCTTTCTAGCATCTGAGGCGTGCTGAGGGCCCTCTTTGCCTCTGTCAGTGTTTTGAATGAAAGGACAAAATATCGGGCCTTAAGCGATCTTTTAAAATCACTGATCGTTTCACGTGTACTTCCGCAAATGTTATCTATTGCAAAACCTGTACATTATGCAAAAAGTTATACATCGGCGAAACAGGAAGGCGACTAGGTGACCGATTCTGAGGACATCTACGTGATGTTGAGAAAGATGACAAAGATGCATCCAAACCAGTCGCTCGGCATTTTAATCTCCCTAGCCATTCCAAACAACACATGTCAATCTCCGGCCTTTCCCTACATCAAGCTACCACGAAAAGCCGTAAAAACCTAGAGCAAAAATTGATCTTTCAAATCGGCACTCTTAATCCCCACGGTATCAACGAGCGCTTTTCATTCAATTAATTTATTCCTGTTTCTCACGTTACCATGTTACCACCAATAGCGTAGCTCCTTTTCTGTATACAAACCATACACAACCCACAATTCTTCGATTCGCTCCAATAAAGGGCTAACGCTCGAAACGTCAGCTAATCGGATCCCTGTACGGTGGTAAATTTACCTTCCAAAATAAAACTAAATCAGACTTGATGCCATTTCAAGCAAGTGAAGGCGTCATACATGTTTTTGTTGAGTATATATTTGCGTCATGAAAACAATAAATCGTAGTCGTTACGTTCATTGATAATTAAAACTGAAAGTGGGCGAAGTATGTTTGATTTGGCAGGGATTGTAGGAACTAAAATCCACCCACGGTTTACGAATTTTTCAAAATACATGATATTATTATTTATAACAGAAATAGTTGCTTGATCAGTTGATGGAACTAAAAGTGAGATAGAAAGCCGCTTATGTGAATAAAAGAGACGTAGAAATTCCCCCGAAAGAATCATTGTATGTGATGATACTTGAGCTATCACTTTCTTGTTTATAATTCTTTGATCAATCTTGCAGCCCAAGAGGCGTTAGACTGTACTCTGAAAGGATGTTTATAGTCAGATACCTTTTAACGGGAACGCTCTAATGCCTCTGTTGCTGTAATTAGAAAAACAAAAACAAAATATCCGGCTCCAATAGTGAAAGATTTAAATGTCACTGAACTTGATTCTTTGGAGTTGATGTTTTAAGAGCTGTCTGCGCTGTGTATCCACCGTATAGACTACATCTCGACTGAATGGCGAGTGTTTTTCTACCGGGGAGATGCTTTGTTTTGGTTTGTTTGGTGATTGTGGCTATCGCCGACCAGGCTGAAATCACAACAACATGTAAGCAAAATGAGCTCGTCAAGCCTACCGAAGAATGTTTCAACTTTTGCGGGGATCTTATCTTTGCTGCGTACAGACATGTTTGCCTTCAGCAGCGAATTTCAAAGCGCGGAGAAAATGGCAAGAGTTCAGGTATATCGACAACATAGCATTATTACACAATGTGAAGGATATATGCAACAAGACAATCGCTTTTAAAACATGAAAAGAAAATAATTTTCCCATGACTTTTTATCCCATTTCATTTACAATGCCGAAAAGTGGAGTAAAGCACACACAATAAATTATTGAAAGGTAAATTTTCAAGATTTACTAAAACGAAGATGTGAAGCCGTTACGATCGCAGTTACAAACGGTACGTTAGCAGTGGCGAAAAAAAAAAAGCCTGAAATAAAAAATTAGGCCTGTACACAAATTCTGCTATACTGGTGTCATGCTCTACCAACTGAACTAACAAGTCAACTGGGAGCTGGTTATTATGGTTTTACCGTCAGTGAAACGATAAACTTTGTTCGTCTTTTTTGACGAGTTTTTGTTTCACTGTGTTAAAAATATTTGCGTCCAAATTTGGTGAGGTATTCAGCTACTAAATTCAACTACCAGCAACAGGAAATGATTTCAATAAGTTTGTATCTGGGTTTGAGTTTATTGTATCGTCCATTCATCAGTGGTTCTACAGCTCTCGTCATTCTTAAATATATTGTGGTGTGACAAATCTGAAGACAAGTGACGTTACAAAACACATATGCCGTGTACTGTTCTTAGAGGAAAGGTTCCGTTTTGTTGGTGCGTGGTGTTGAATTGAGTCATGTTGTGTTGTTTTCTGAAGAAGAGCTCTCGCGTGGTTTATTTCATTTTTTGACAGTCTGCATGTGGTGTTTTAGATGTATCTTTATCCTGATGTAACATATGTTGAGCACTTTTTTGTTTTGCGTGGGTAAACTGAAATCATACATGAAACATCGCGTGGTAATTAACAGTACATCCTACAAACGGGTTGCCATTAAACATTAATGTCCATTATCCGACAGCCACTATTTTAAGAAAGATTTTAGGTCTAAGTAGGGTGTATTTCGTTTCTAATGAATTTCAGCTGCGTGAAAATGAAATGTTGTCTATATTGGGAGTAAAATGTGGCAGAAAACCGTCAAATTTAAGTTTTTAAACATCGTGTCAGGATACACTCCCCTTGGGCGCTTACTGGCGGCATTGCGTCAGTCTGTATGCAGGCTAAGGGCCGTGGAAGGGGCGGGGGAAGGGGATAGGGAAGCATTATTGTTATGCATTTGTGTCATTATCTCAATTTTGATTGGCCACAAACACGCAGCTAATCACTGCTGTTAGATCATACCTACAGACAATAGTTTTTATACACGTAAGAAGTGACGTCATACCTACAGGCAATAGTTTTTATAAATGTAGAAATGACGTAATACCTACAGACAATAGTTTTATAAATGTAGAAGTGACGTCATACTTACAGACAATAGCTTTTATAAACACAGAAGTGACGTCATACCTACACTTAATAGTTTTATAAATGTAGAAGTGACGTCATTTTTCAGACAATAGTTTTGAAAAAATGAGAGAGGCACTGTGACGTTTATTTTGCTATGAAGCTTTTTAAGAATTTTTTTACAGAAACTTTTACAAGTGTCAAAATGTCAAACCAACAATGTTCAGAAACCATCAAAGTGCAAGTAGTTTTTTAATCTAAAATTGGGATCAAAAAGCAAATTGTTCAGTAAAATCCGGCTGAATTTTGGCTCATGCAGTCGCTAAAAAAGAGTTAATTTTAAAAGATTTTCGGGAAGGTGAATTTTCTAGTGATAAAAGGAAGAGCAAAATATTTTTTTGCGAAAAGCTTTAAAAAAAACTCGGATCGACTTGCATGGGGGATTGTGTGATTGAAAAACAAAATGATTCATCGCGTCAAGGGCTGTCACTTTACCACGGTATCTTGCAGCTCAGCAAAAAGGGTCACGGAACGGTTTACCATTAATGGAAGTAACGAGTAGCTCAAACTTGGTAGAAGAAGTTCTTTCTTTGGACAAACCGTTTGCTATGTTTACGGATGTCTGTTTTTAAGTGGATGGGTATTTTCAAGAGGTGGAAACCTCTACAGCACAGTTGAATTACATAAATTGAAGCTTTGAACCGATTTGGTTTAATCGCTGTTACTTTTGTTCAAGACTGAAACTCGACACTCGACTGGATGTAAATGGTAATCATCCACACTCGTTTTGGCCGCAAAGTAAAAAGTAGTTGAATTGTTTGTCTGTATGGCTTGCGAGCGAACAAGTGTTTTTACTTCGCTTGGCTGACTGTTGTTCAACGTGTCTCAGCATTGTAATTGGAATGATTCCTCGTAAAATTAAGGATTAATATCACAAGTGTTTCTGATGACTATTGTTTTGGGGGAAGTGTGATAGGCGTTTCTTTGGAGCTCCGGTACATGCAGAAACACGCGTGTTAGTTTTTCATGCTGTTGATGTTACTCGCAGAAGCATCTCCTAAATCCATTGAGGTTAACAGCTGGTTTTCATACTCGTTTTCTAGGTCGTACTAAACGTCTGGGTCAAATAAAAACCTAGGGGAAAATTCGGAAATTGGCCGGCCAGTTTTCATTTTAGGTCGATGGCGTGACATCGTAGCTGGCTGTGCATCTGTACTTTCATAACGCACGCTGTTTTAACCAATCAGAGCGCGCGTTATATCGAAATTTTATTACAATTGTGAAGTCCTCAAAAACATGGTTAAATTTCAATGTTCTCATGGATTTACCAGATGTCATTGAATAACCAGCTTACCTGTGAATTAGTAGTGATAGCCCGAACCAAAATCAGTCCCTGCGCGTGCGTGTTGGCAAAATGTCGATCTTAAGTTACGATAGCAGCAGTTTCCTAAAAATTCACGATTTGTATGTTTGCTTTTTTTATTTTTTTCAGAAACCTTTCTTGCTAACCACGGACTTCGAAAAAACAGATGCCGTCCAATTTTTGTCGTCACCTGAAAGATCGATCAAGGTCAGCCGCCCAATAGTTCCGGTACAACCAAACCCTGTGGAAGAATGCTGTGGGGAAAAGTGTATTTTGGAGGAAGTTAGAGAGTACTGTTAACTGTTGTACAATTATGGACATTTAAGACAATAAACCTTCCAACATTAACTTGCAGTTTACAGTTTAGACGTTGCCTTTATCTGGAACAAGCCCTGTGATATATGACGCAATATTTCTTGAACCATTGCTTTCAAAAGAGAATTAATCCTTGTTGAGAATTTTACGTTCTCTTCAGTGGCGTCCGAAAACTTTATCACCGTCAGTTAAATGTGGATTTCTTGATTTCTTCAAACCCCGAAGCTAATTCTAATTCAAAATTTTCAAGAGCAGTAAATGAAGCACTCGTATAATACAGCAAGCTAAATATCTGAAAAAGAAATTCATAGAAACAAGTTCATCATTTAATACAAAACAAAAACAAACAAACATAAAAACAAAACAAAGTGGTGAATAATGTCTTCAAAACATGGTTATCACGCCATATAGTTTTTCAATAAGTCCACCAACGTTTCAGGTCGTGAAATCACGTTTTCCAAACGTACGCAAAATCGCGAATTCAAATAAAACCGCTTAATTAACATTTCGCCAAACGTTTTGATCAGTAGCAAGATACTGGCCATATTGTTAATGCTACCTCTTTAATTTACAGCAAGTGTGATTTCATCAGACAATACAGTTAAGCTGTCTATAAAACTAAAAATAATTCATATATATCCATAGTCATTTATTCATCATTCTTGCCGCTTGTTATCTGAAGAAGGTTGAAATGAGTTATCATCAAAAACATTTCAAAAACAAAAACAAAACAAACAACAAGCGGAAAAAAAAAAACATCTATCCCAGGATTTGTGTTAATTTAAGTACGACATTACTGTGAAAGTGCAAAATATTTTGATACTGGTCCCCGAATTCAGGAGAAACACGAAAATGGAATTTTGCGTCGGTTTTTGTTTTTGTTTTTGTAGCTATGTTAGATGTTATATATTAGTGTACTGAAATAAATACAACGTGAATTCTGCCTCAATAAATCATTCCAAAAGTCGATTGAAAAATCTCTCTGGTCTGTGGCAATGTTATCCTTTAACTCAATTCCAGCGAGGCAAGAAAACGGCGTGTAAGCACAGCCATTCCTTTATGCTTTTTTTTCTCAACACATATTCTAATTATGTGGAAACGTATGCCTCATTCTAAAAGGCAGAAAACAAGCTTTGATTAAAGAAAATATAAATTATCCATAAAAATTTAGGGTATTCGAATAAATGGAAATAAAAAAGTAGACATTTAAAAAAACACACAAAAGGAAAACTTAAAATTTGAATATAATAATGGATCAAACTCTGATAGAATACCCCTGAGAATTTTTTTCCGACAGTATAACGTACTTGAGAACGGATGAAATCATTGAATTTCTTAATGGAGTTGCTATACGCCCAGCCAGGTAAACCTAACAGCTTTGTGTCTAAAAATAACATCTGTGATAAACGATTTCGAAGAGATGACGGAGCAGAGCTCGTTCATGATGATTTGCAAAGTGTTTTAATAATACTACACAATGAATTTTGATGATGAAATGGAGGTGGGCTGAAATTAAGTAATAAATCAATCACGTTCGTCACATTCTGTGGCTTTCTGCTACAAATAGCTTAAACACGAACAATATTTCAGGCTCAAAGGATTTTCGTCTTTAGGGAAGGAAAGTTTTCATGTTTTCTTCCATAACAAAAACAGTGGATGAGACTGTTAGTAACTGTGAAGGTGAATTTGACGTGGTTTCAACAATACAAGATGAATCTTTTCTGTAAATGACACACGCGTGTTCGGAATAAAAAGGTTTGTTTTTCTTTTGTTTTTCGAGTATGCGTGCCATATACAGCAAAAAATCATATTTTTTCAAACACTCATTTGAATTTGTAGCGTAAAAGAGGTAACACAACTAAGTTGATTACAAAAAGTATATCTTGTACACTTTCGAGTTAAACTGATTTTGAGTGAATTTTTGTAGCTGCCTCCAAGTAATAACTGGCTTAACAGATATATGACCTGGCACCCGGCTTCCAGGTCAAACAATTCGGACTTTTCCGAAATACCTAGGTCAACTCTATCCAAGGATTGTCATTAGTTTTACAGATTTGGAAAAGGTTCCAACAACTACACCAGATTTCGTCTAAAACGACCAAAAGGAATTACGTTTACTGTCTACGCAGCGTGATTCATTTTCTTTTCAAAGCATCCCAAACTAATTTGATGTTCCCAGCATTTTCGCTGCATGGACATTAAACAAATGTTTTTTTCTTGTTTAAGTAAGAAGCGGCGTGGTACCGGATTAATGAATTACGCTTGACCACATAAGGTGCAGATTAAAATGGTGATACGAGGTTATAAATAGTCCAACATGTCAAGCAAATTTTATACAATAAGTATAAAAAATGGAAAGAAAAACAGAACAGTCCATCAGGTCAAGCCATTTTTATATAAAATACAGTCCCACTGAAAATTTCTAAATAACCAGAACAACTAAAGTCTTGTATTTATTTATTGTTTGTTTTTTACAACTAGTAATATGCGTTTTCCCGAGGCAAAAACACTTACTTCCGAGGCATTAAGGAAAAACAGCTTTAATAGCAAAAAGTCCATTTATAATGAATTTTTATAAATAGGGCCAGTGGAAGAGTGGAAGACTCATTTTCCCACGGCAGTTGTTCTTGACTTGATTGATCTTGGTAATTTTATTCAAGACTTCCTCCAAGTGTATTAAAATGTAATTCTCTCCAGTTCACTTGCTCTCGCTTAACCATCCGCCTACCTTGACTAACGTCACAAAACTAAAATTGTGCCCCATTTCACTTAAAGATCAACGTCCTTTAACCACCGTCGAGTAGGTATATTTCTATGCTGTAAGTCGTAAGCCAATCAGCTTCCAGAAGACGTCTTGCAACGTCATTCACCCACGCGCCTGGGGCCATTCACAATCTCCCACTGGGGCATTTGGGGTGCTGATAGCGACGGAAAAGCATGCGCTTCAAATAAAGAGAAAAAGGTAGCTCTCCGACTCGGGCATTGGCAATAGATGTTATCTTTCACAGCTTGCGTAAACCACATGACACTGAGAGCAGCAAGTAAACATCGGCCGCTGTGGTTAATTTGTGCGGTTAGACAAACACGAAGCTGAAACAGATGCGCGAGCGAGGAAACAGTAGCATCTTTGATACACCTTCCAAAAGAAATTAAGCCGAGGAAAAGAAGTTACTTCGAAGAATCGGAGAAACTATATAAAACCAACGAGAAAATATTCAAGAACTTTTACAACAGTTTGCTGGTAAGTGTACAATTTTAAATTTTACATTTTACGAGACTCAGTTTGTTAGTATGCTAGACGTAAAGAGGAATGATTCAGAGTAAAAAAAAATGGAGTGATTCAGTTTAGTCTCAAAGACAACTGCGATCATAACTTTTTTTATTATTGGAACTTTACTTTGTATGATGGCATAAAAACTTCAAGATGGCCCTACTTATTTATAAACTGCCTTTTGCGACGTTATGTATATATATATATATATATATATATATATATATATATATATATATAGATATGTTGTCAAAGAGAATTACAGTTGTAAGTAAAAGCAAGTCTAAATATTCTTGATATATTTTTAGCGAGCGAAAACTATGCGTCTTGGTCTTAGTTTGAGTCAAAATGTCATAAAAGGATCTTAAATAAAGGGGAAAAACAGCAGTGAGGTTCAATTTTATCTCATTTAAGATGCTGGCCACATCAAGCGGGCGCCGATAAGACCAAAGATTTCTCAGATGAGGCATTCTAATTGCCAAAGTATGTCTATCTTCATGGTTTATCAAAGGCTAATGCCACATACTTCGTAATGTGTGTTACCAGAGTCTTATGAGATCCGGAAGAAGTTGGTGATATTTCGTTATGTAAACACCTTTTTTGTTCCAAGCGTTTTTGACATTAGAGATAAATCAATTTTTCTGCATGCTAGGCGGACACATTTGAGACAAACCCACAGCGGAAAAAGCAATTTTCCTCTTAAAAGATAGTTGTAGAGGAAAATAAAAAGCGCTCAACGTGGGAATAGTCGACAAATTGCATGTTTATGATTAAATCTGACCTGTTTTGAAAGAAACGGTTTTTTTTAACGTCTCTTAAGTAACCTCATGCTGAGAATCTTCAACTACTATAATGTTATCCTAAATTAAATGAATATACTGATGGTAGGTTCAAATTAAGGCAGAAACAAATTGTCCATTAAGGGCCTGTTCACATGGAGATAGGGAACCCCAGGCAGGTGAGGTCCCCCACCTAGGTGGGGTTACCAATCTCTCTATGCAATCTCTCTTTTTTTCTCGATAGCGTTCACATGTGAGGTGGGGTACCTCACCGAGGCTGGTTACCCGGTCAGCCAGGTCGGGTAGCCCGCCTAGCTGGGGTGAGTTTTCTCCATGTGAATGCTGGAGGTGGGGTGGGGTGAGGTTCATCCGGGCAATTATCTCTGAATTTTTTTGTTAATTCTTGGTTTTCAGTCAGGCGTAAGTCATGCAAATAAGAAAAAAATAATAAAATCGTTAACGATACAATAGATAAAGTGAAGAAATTGAGATATTGTAGAAGAGTAATAAATAAACAATATGCCAAGCTTTATGGCCGTGCAACGTCCCGTACTCGAGTTTTTCGTTTTATGTCACACACTGAAAAAACTATAAAATTCAAACTGCTCTATTTTCAAAACAAAGCAAGGTACCGAGCTGAAAACGTGGAAGCAGATACATTTCTAATGTCTTTTATACATGATGAAGATAGAAATGCAAAAATCTGTTTACTTTTGAGTTTTGACCACGCGATAGCATTTTAAACCTCACCCCAGCGCCCCGGGGCTGCATGTGAAGCCTAGCTTTTTTGGACCACGGGTAGGTGGGGGACCTCACCTGTCTGGGGTCCCCCACCTCCATGTGAACAGGCCCTAAGTCTGAAAGGTTCTTCTGCGCAAATACCAACAGATTTATTTTCAGAGTTCGAAAAAAAGGAATAGACTGATCGTAGATTCAAAGCAGAGAACTTTTCCATTAAATTTGAAAGGTTCTGCCACGCCAATGGCGACCGATTTATTTTCATAATTCACAAAAAGATAATCTGCGGTCGTATTTTTGTATTGTATTGTGGGAATAATGTAAGAACTATAGAGGCTCTACTATTAAAATACTTAGCTTTAATTGTGTTTTAATTTGCGATTTAAAAGTAGTAACGTATAACCGTCTGACAAATATATGCGAGATATGAGGTGGCAATAGATAGTGCCCTGACTCGTCACCAGCTTCCCTTAAATTGCGATAGAGCGCATCCAACGGTCCAAGGTCATGAGTTCGATTCCCGCTGGGACTCTTACATAAATACTTCTTTATTCAAATACAAAATGCTTTACGCCAGGCTGACCTTGAGAATGAATGAATGACCTTGAATGTATAGTTGTGGTGACATTTTGAATAGGCTATTTGCGTATTAACTTTTACCTCTTTTTCCAAGCGAGGCCTGGTTCTCAACAATTAGTAAGAAAATGAGTTTAATTTGCAATTTGCACTTTGTTTGCTCCCAAAATTTTGCATAAGCATCGTTTTCAATTTCTCTCGGGGCCGTTGTAAGTTGAAAACAGTGGTTAAGCAAACGTTTTAGGGCAAACGAGGTGCATTATGGGAGATGCGGAAGTGGCGAATGAAAGGATCAACACCAGGACTCGCTTAAGTTGAAAAAGAAGACGAAGGTAATTCGGAATCTGTATTTAAATAACGCTAGTAACTACCTTAGTAACCGGGCAACATAGTGATTCAACTCGTACTGGCCTCATTTATTGTAACCTGGTCTTTGTATTCGCCAAACCTTTATGAAGTTATATTTGAAGGGCTTTTTAAAGTATTTTTTAATATCAATAATCATTAAGGATTTAATTTGCTCGGGGGCAATAGGTTTTTTTTTGCTCTTGGTTTAACAACTTCATGCATTGATGATAAGCTATCGACAGGGCAAAGTATTACTTTGTCTAGTTTTGGATCTTCTGCTTCCTTCTCCTAACTGCCTAGATTTACTGGACACGCTTTCAATATGTTGTGTCTTATAGGTGTACAAACTTGCACATGGATCACTTTAAAAAAGTGGTCGCTCTCGTTATTGGGTTGTTATTGGTCTTCCCTTTGCTGCTTAAGGGACAAACTACAACGCAATCAACGGCCGCCACGGTCACCACGGCGTATACTGGGTGTAAAGATGAAGAGACAAATTCACCTCCTTCAACAGGCTGCGCCAATTATTGTGGTGATCAAATATATAGTGCTTACGAATCTGTCTGCGAACCTGGAGGGAAAAGATCGGCCTTAGGTATGGTTACAAAAATAGGGAGTTCAAGAAACGAGGACGGGAACGTCAACGAGAACGTCACAAAACAATGGGTTTAATGAGCAAACACAATAGCTCTGCACGTGCGTTTTACATTTTGGAACATTTCTTTGCCGTCCTCTGCAAAACAACAACGTGAAATGACCAAATTTAGGTTGTGGCGAGAACGTGAGAACATGATGGCACATTTTTCTTTCTTTTAATTTTCTTCACTTTAACGCCGTTCATAGAAATTAAGTTCCTGGATAGTTCACCGACGTCATTTTACAAGTTCAACAAATTGGAATAATCGCGAAAGTGCTACAATAACGAGAAGTTATATTTTGAAATGATGTTTCCGTTGCCGTCGTCGTCCTCGTTTCTTAAACTCCTTAATGTAGTTACACATGAACGGTGTTCGGCAGCTCACGCTCCTTAGAGAGTTTAAGCAACGACGATGGCAATGAAAGCGTCATTTCAAAATGTAACTTCTCGTTATTGTAAATGTGGGCGAACTATCCTGGAGCTAAATTAGTAAAAACAGCTTTGAACTTGGAAAAAAGAAAGAAATGTTTATCGTCACACGCTCACGTTCTCAGCAAAACCTAAAATTTGGTCATTTCACGTTGTTGGTTTACTGAGGACGGCAAAGAAATGTACCAAAAGGAAAAACACACGTGCACAGTGATTGTTTTTGCACATTAAGCCTATTGTTTCGTGCCGTTCTAGTCTGGCGGATATGTGAAAAATGCTGCACTTTGTGAAGAAAGCACCAAATTTTACACAGAGGTTGTTTATGGCAATCTAAAGAGATTTTGATATGGAGCCATTGACAGAAATTAGGTCTAGGCCATTTAAGGGGTCATTATGCATGAAAGCGAGGCTAGACTTCTAAGATACCCATTCTGGACTATTATATTAATTCAAAATGTTTCAAATTACATTGGAATTACTTCTATTTGTCGTCATGATATCAGCACCTAACAATTCAACACAGGAAACTATAAGTTTTTATTTTTATACACGACGAGGCAATTTCGTCATGACCTTGACCTTCACAACTGTACTGTCTTTTCCTCTGACTTTAGGTTTGCTTCACATGTAATACCTGTCAATGATTATAAGACAACGAAACTAGTTATCAGGTGTTTTCTTTCAGCTAAAACACTTTCAGAGAACATACGAGTTTTTGTGAGAAAGTCTCGGTATTTAAAAGCAGATCACGTGACCTCGAAAAGAGGGGGCCCTCTGCAGTTAACCAGTGTCTTCTCTCCCTTCTATATTAAATACCGCACACCTCTGCAATATTGTTCCCAAATAAATTTTAAAAAGGCGCGTGGTACATTTGGCCTAGGGATTGAGGGGAGGGGTGCTTGAATGACTTGTGATAGTAACTGCAGGTTGCAACAATAGTAGCCATCTTGGATTTTTTCAGTACAATGAAGCTGTGGCACGACTTTTGAGGGGCATTATGTAAAATAGTAAGTTTTGGTTAATCAGTTATTCTGCCTACCTTGAGTAGCGTAATCAATCTATTACACAGTCTCCACCACAAGTTCAAAGTGCAGTGCAATTAAGAGCCACTCTGATGCATGAACAGTTAGACCTGCAACCTTTCTTGCAGCGACAGTTAATAAGTGTATCACAAGATGATGATACGTCTGGCAATGTCGTCCAGAGGGGCTTCCAGCCAGCATCAGTCCATCTCCATTGACTTTGACATGGCACGTTCATCACTGGAACAATTGCTTGACCCCAGCAATGTCCACCCTGGTATGCTGCTCTTCTAGTATGCTGGATAAGCATTTCCCTTCTGTGCAAACAGCTGCTTGTGTGCCTCGTTAACGCGCATTTTGGCACTGGTGCGGTCATACAGAAGAACAACAAATCGTTCTAGCTTTCTCAAGCACTCTTCACTCACATCATCTGGGTTGTTACACAATTCAAGGGAAGCAGAGGTTGCTTCTTCATAAGCCATCCACGTGATCCATGCAGTCTTCTTCCCTTTCCCAGAGAAACAAGTATCACAGCCAGTAAAAGTTTGAAATACGGGTAGTGATCTTGCCTTTTCAGGACCAAGACGAGATGCAATTTCATGAACAGCTAGATATCTCAAACTAGTACCAGTGCCAAAGGCAATCCACAACTCATTGATCTTAAGCTTCTCGGTCATGCCAATGCAGATGATAACGACATCAGTGTCAACAGTACGGATGACGATGTTCTTGTGTCCTGCTTTCGACGCATCTGCTGCATGAACCAGAATTCTTGTGTCTGCTTCCTCGTGGTTACATGGAGTAAGGCTAGAAGTGTCAAATCGCAGTGGACTACAAAGAACCTGTTCTCCTTTCGTAGTAACGATTTGCTTGCGATCGCCGAAATCTACAGGGGGAATCTGTTCTGATAAAAAACCGAATAGTTCCTTCTTGTTTGCATCTACACTCAGGAATTCCTTACAGTTTTTTGGCACAGTTGTCAAAGACTGAACACGCCGGCGAATACCACGTCCTCTCTTTTCTCTGGTCGTTGCTTTCAAACTGTTTGGTACATACTCGTCCCATATGATGTCAAGCCTTTGCATATGTTGCAGCGGGCCCTTAACATATGGAATGAACACCAAATCTGCATATTCTTGAAATGTTTTTATTGTATTTGTTGGTTTCAGCATGCTAATAGCTGCTGTACCATCAATTATAGCTGCACCTATTGGTGTCGGGGCACTGGTTCGAGGCTGCGACAGTGATTGAATGCAGTCTGTCAGGTCGGATTTCTTTCCTGGAAGACGAAGCTTTCCATTTTGTGATATTGATGGTGGAAAACCTTGGTTTTCATGTTCAAAAAAGTCGTCCAAGTCTCCTTCTCTTGTTTGACACGAGATAAACAGCCGTGAGAAAAGTGCGCAGTCACTCTTTAAAGATGAAATTTGCTGCTTGTCTTTGGATGTTTCTTTCTGGCGAGGACTTCTGAACAATGGAAGTTTATTCTTCTTTAGAGGATCATGCATTTTCTTTGTTTTTTCTTCACTTAATCTCTCCTTGACGAATGTTTCAAACTGTTCCCGTCCAAGTGTTTCGACCTCTTCTACCGTTTTCACTACAGAAGCATCAGCTAGATTTCTTGTGTCAAGAACGAGAAGAACTCCACTTTCATCAGTGAACGGGTTTCCCAAGTCATCAATGACCGAGATTAAAGACTTCACATCCCTAGCGAAAGATAGCTGGGTGCTTTTTGCCTCTTCGTGATGCTTTGTAGACCCAGCTTTCATTCCCTTGTCTGTGTCTGAGGAAGCTTCAAATTCTGCTATCAACCGAGCAACTTCTGGACCAGAAATCATCCAGCGCCGTAAAGCGCCAGGATTTTCTGTCAGCCCAACAGCTCCCCCGTCACCCTTCACCATAGCATTGTTCTGTTCATGTGCTTGGTCAATGGCGATGGCAGAAAACACTTTAGCAGTCTTCTGTACTGTAAATCCACCATTGAGAAGGTGCGCATAGGTCTTGGTCTTGGGAAGCCTCTTCTTAAGAGTTAGCATGTCATGCAGGTGGACTTGTACCCATCTTGAATAGTTGACATGGTCAAGAGCAAAAAACCAAGGTGTTACTTTTTGAAGAGCATCAAGATAGAGAGGGAGGCAAGACGTGCGCAGTGACCGCAGGAATACGAAATACAGCAGTTCCAGCCGTAATGTCATGTACCAGAAGTGGAATTGTGGCGAGACTTGTGTCTTTCTTCTGCACCAGTCACTAAATGAAAGAACTTCTTCAAGGGTCTCAGTCTGCTTGTATTCATCATAGGCTTGTGTGAGCAAAGAGTACAAGACAGCTGCTGTCACCTGATGAGCACGTCGAGTTCGTTTGCATTTGAACCTTTAACAAAAGAATTCACCACCCTGGGTGATGAAATGTTGGCTTGTACGAGAGCGGTTGTCCACCCACTATCTTCTAGCCAGTTACCGAGAACTGAAAGGGCTGCCATCTCTATATGAAGGCCTCCAAGAATGAAAACAAAGTGTTGCTCGCCATGGGAGTCAGGCCAGTTCCACTGTATTTGCTTGGCTACAGTGAACAATGGTTGATCAACTGCTATGACTGGAACCTGACCAGGGTTGAGGTATTCTGTGGCTTTCTTGATCACGTCAATCGAGTGGCGAATCATCGACACACTCTTAGCCTCATCTGGGAATAAAGGAAGTAGCGATGTTCGGCTGGCATTACTGCTTGCTTTGGCAGTACGTTGGCATGATGTCCTGCCCAAGCTACTGATGTCTCTCCCTGATGTGATTCTTGGTTTACTGATATCTTCACTTGATCAAGCCATTCATATTCGTCAGTGATTGCCCTTGATAGAAAACAACCATCGGCACCTTCGGGCCTCCCCATGTCTGGTGGTTGTGCTTTTTCGTTTTGCAGAACAGCCGGGGGTACCTCCGCATACCATTCTGGCAAAGAACAAATTGATTTAGTAACTGATCCAGTGTCATTTGCCGTGATGATCGCCTCTCGCTCACATCCTGGATTACCTTCAGATATATTTTGGAAAAGGGAAATGCCAGTTCCATGAAAAGACCCCTGGGCCGTGTTTGAGCTGGGGTTGTGGTCGATGTTGTCTATGGCTGACGTTGTAAACAGGCCTCTTCGTAGTTTAATGGGGCACAAAACACCATTCTCTTCAAACCTACGACAGACGGAGTTTCCAATCTCCGTTGAGATACCAAGAACACGATCATAGGAAATCAACATACCCAATTTGAAAAGAGTGTCCACTAGCTCTCGTTTGCGCGTTTGTGCATGGACAGACAGACCAATGTAAAGAGGCACAGGTGTTTCTCGATCCTTAATATGGCGATCACAATTTGAACTTGTTTCACGGCGACGGAAATAGCAGTTGAACTGAAGTAACTGGGCAACAGTGAGTGCTGCTTGAGAACAGAAATTTTCAAGTTGACTTTCAATGTTTGGCCCATAGAAAATCAGTTTCACCAAAGACACCAGGGAAGGCGGGACTGAGTTCTCTTGACACTGTCTTTGAAATGTCCCCTTAAAAGTAGACTTGGTAGCCAACATTTCCTTCCTAACTATGGTAGCTGCCTTTGCAAGATAGTTTGGATCTGTTTCTTTGTCTTCGATTCTTCACAGACTGGCTGTAGTGCTGTTCCAATGTCGCTATCAAAAGCCAACAACGTATCTCGACCCTGTTGGTAGGCTAGTAGAATAGGAGTACTTGCTAGTATCCTATTCTTGAGTCTAGTTGAATGCAGAGTGCCCGGTTGAACAATGCCGAGTTGCTTTAGTCAGGATGTGTACATTTCCCACAGCTTTGTCATCTTAAACACTAAAACACTCTTACTTTCAGCTCGACTTTCCTCCATGTAAGAAATTAATTCTCCAAGGACAATTCCGTGAGTCAATTTTTCGTCGTCATCTACTTTCGCCGCTTTTGACATTTGTTGAACGGGCTTGGTTGCTTAGTGTTGTTAAGCATGATTTGTGATATTTAGCTTCTTGTGCCACCATGTCACCGGTGCTTAGCTTCGCCAACAACTTTTCATTTTGTAGATCCATGGCCATTTGACGTATTCGAAAGTCTAGACTGAAAGTGCTAACACTATGAAGGGGCTCTTTGAAGTCTAGTTCCTCGCAAAAGAAGCAGGTTGATTTTGAAGCAGTACACTGAAGAGTTGTACGTGTCCGTTTTGGAGGAATTTCTCCCATTGATTCCGTCGTGTCTGCGCTTCGCTTTTGAGCTCTTTTTAGTTTCGTAACATTAAATTTTGAGCTACATCTCTTATGCCAGCAAGCATTATGTTGAAAAAGCGTGTTTTCAACACCACTCCCTTCATCTAGGGCATCTAATGCTACAGGCAGTGGTAAACTGCCTATTTCCACAAACTGCTTTAAATTTGATGCAAGCGTTTTATATCCGGCACCAATATCACCTCGTTTTAAACGTGCAGGGCACGGCAGTGGCTCTCCAGTGTCTTCTTGACAGAGAACACATTTTTTCCAGTCTATTGGACTCTGCATATTTTTATTAAAAGACGCGAATAACTGCTCTTTCATAACATATCCCAGGGCTACTGAATGATTGCTTTGCAAATTTAAAACAAAGAAAGTAATATTCCTTATTAGCAGCGAGATTAGTTCTTGCTCCTAACAGACGAAGCAATTGACTTCAAATATTATACATAATTCAGTACTCAGAAACATACTTAAAACACAGTTTTCGACAAATTTGATCGCATTTAACTCATTCAAATGAAAAGCTCTGTTACGTAATTGGTGAAAATGAAATGTCAATGTTTATTCCAACAACGAACTTATTATGATTTTCATCTCATAGTTACTGAATGCACCTACATGATAATTCAGTTGAGTTGCAATAGTAATTCATAGCGGCGAGTAATTCAGAGTTTTTTTTGTAGTTTAAGCAGCATTAGATATTAAAATATGTTAAGCCAAAGAATCAAATAATTGAGAAACCATTCCAAGTCGTCTGGCAATAATATATTAACATTAAGTGCTTTAGTTTACTTACAGACAACATAGCGCTGTTTCCCAAATGATCCAAATTGCAATGTGAAAGTGCATTATGGGTAGGCACCAGTCTCTCTCAGTTAACTCTATCTTTTATTATTTTATTGCCCTTACAATTTCAAAGCAGATGCATATTTCTCCTAGGAGATAATGCATTCCTAACTTTCTTCTTTGATCATTAATGATCAGTGATTCTAAAAATAATTACACTGCTAAACAAAAATTGATAACAGTTGCCAGTTATATTACAAAAGCTACTATTACTATAATATACTAAGACTACAGTTCTCCAAACTGCCTATTATTAATGTAGCATCTCTTTCTGAGTTGTAACTTCCCCATTAATGTCCATTTTTAAGTTACTTGAAGTACTTCACCAAAAAGTAATTGGAAAGAACTTTTTTGTATGTACTGTACAAGCACAGGTAAAACTCTAATACAGACTGAAGGCCAAGGTCAAGGTAATTCAGAATTTACAAGATCATAGGTGATCATGGGTGAAAGGAACATGGAGCTGGGTTAGCAAGTGAAGTTATAATAACAACAAGGAAGGTATACTAGTGTATTCAAAGATATTAATATGCACATCAAAGGCGAAATAGGTATTTTATGATTTTAGCCTCGTTTTCATGCGAAACAACCTTAAATGGTCTTAACATGATTTTTAGCGGTGGCTCCATCAGAGGTTTTTTAGTGTATGCTAAGTTACCTTTGTGCAAAATTTGGTGATTTCTTCACAAAGTGCACCATTTCCCTCAAATATGCACATATCCGCCGGACTATTCTCTTTGTCGTCGCCGTCGTCGTTGCTTAAGCTGATAAGCACTCTATTATATGACTGCAGTACATTAATGCGCATACACGACTAATGCTTCCTTTGCTCGTCCGGAACATGAAACTATTTACGTTCCAACTAGTCAGATGGCAGAAAAAACCGTTTTTGGTATGAGAGAGTTAGACTTATTTTTCCAATATACTAGAGAGACAGACAGCCAAATGTTAATGGTAAATAGCAATGAATATATACCGCACATATCACATAGTTTCATGGCGGTTTACAATTCTTCTCTAGGGTGAGATCGGACGTCATCCTGTAAAGGCACCTCTGGCAGCCAATATCCAGTCCACATTTGATCTAACCCAGCCACCCACCCAACCCACACATGAATGCCAAAGGCAGATGAATGATAGAGGTAGACCACCACACCGGGAACTACGTCCCTACTCTTTTCGAACAGTGTGTGGGTTCTTTAACATCCCACAGATTATTAGGAACAAGTGTTGTGAGACGGGACCCACGGTTTATCGTCCTTATCCGAGAAGACTAGAAAGTCTAACTGTTTGCAGATGTAATTACAAACGTAGCACTTTCTCCTAAATTATTTAAGGACCCTGAGTGTTGGTCCGGCCGGGGGTTTGAACCCGCGACCTCCCGCACGAGAGACAGGCAGAGAGACAGACAGACAGAAAGACAGGCACACACACAGGCAGAGACACATGCATTTTTATTTTAGCACAGAGTTTCTTCAGGTACAGAGAATTGGTTTCCAAGAAGGCCGTGCATGCAGCAAAATGTATCACAAATCATAATAAAATTGTATGAATTACAGGTATACAAAAGACAGACAGGAAAACAAACAGGCAGTGGCAGACAGGAAGAATAGATAGAGACACAGATAAACAGCGACAAAGAGACAGTGAGCAAACAACGAAAAATTTAATGCATAATTTAAAGGACCAATTATACGTTAATTCTGTTATAAAAATGTCAAGGTGGTGGTTGCTTTTTGCACATAATTTGTGAGATGAAATTATAACGGAGGTCCTCTTGCTACTTCTCATTCATAACCCTATCGAGACCGGGCGTTGTTTTATGAATTCCATTACTCCTTCCAGAACTCTGAGGTTATAAGGCTATGTAAGTAAAATTCGCATGGTACCGTCCAAATAAATTTTCTTTGAATTCCACAGATATAAACAATGACGTCATATATCCCGATTATAACGCCGCAATTTCAATTGGCAGCCATCTTGGTTCCGCCATCTTGGATTTCGGGATTGCCCTTCCCGGCCCCACAACTTTAGAGGAGCATCAAACTTTCCAGGATGTAGTGCAAAAATATGCAAAAACACAAAATTGATGTGAAAAAAATGAGGGCTGGTAAAATAATGCTAAAGCTTGCTAAAACTCTCTAAGACCACTCGATAATATTCTCGGACTCCTACCCTTTCGGAATAAGGACAATTAACAATGTCGATATTGATGCCATTTCTTCCTCTCCATCTCTACTATGTCCCATAGACTAGCACTTTGTATTTCTGCAGGGCTACTGCGTCGGCACCATATCATCCTTAACAAGAATAAAGCTTCACATTTTCTCATAGCGTCTCGCCGCTCAAAATTTGTGCGCGGGTTACGCTCAGGAACTTATAACATCTTCGAAGAATGCTGCGGCGAAGCCTGTGTCGTGGAGGAGATAGCAGAGTACTGTTAGATGTAATAATTGGCTTTGTTAGAAACACTGCAGTTTGAATAGTGAAAGCAACATGATTGGCGATTGTAAGAGAAGACGTGGCCGTGATCTTTTATTTGAATAACTGAGAGAAACAGAATTAAAAAAAAAACCTTTATTTAGATGTCCGCTTTGTGGATTTTACTGCCACCGTTTCTATTCTATAACTATACCAATTTTACTTTCAACTGGATTAAAAAGTGGCTTGTGGGAATCATTTAACAACTATCCGACCTACGAAATCGCGGGGAAAGTCGCCTGCTACTTAGCCAACGACGTCGTGAGCATTAGGTATGCCATGCTGATGAGGCCTAACAAGGCCGAAACAGCTGTCCATGGCTGCTAACGCTTGGGATCAATCTTTGCTTTGGTAGATTTAAGGGGTAATGTCCGATACCTTGTGACCTTAGTGGCCTTAGAGTGGCTTCACCTTACTTGATCACATTAATTTGTGAAGTAAACGTCGTAGGCCGAGTTAGCTAAAAACAGGGGATATTCCCCAATAATAATAATAATAAACGGTATACGCCAGTTATTGTGTTAAGCCTTGGCCAAACGGACTTGCAAGTAGTCACAAGTTGAACTTGCGTACAGACTTGCGTTGGGTGGCCAAACGGACTCGCACGTTTCCTCGTATGTACACGCATGTCGCACCAAAAAAACATTTCAAGACTACATATCCTGTATTTCACTGGCTAATAGGTTGCTATAACAACGAATGGACGTCGTTTAACTTGCGTTGACTTGGGTTGGGTGGCCAAACTTGTGTCGACTTGCCTGCAATTTTGATCTCCACCAAAGTGAGCGCAAGTCATCGCGATCGTAAGTCAACGCAAGTTGACGCAAGTTCTGGCCAAACGGAGTCGCAAGTGGAGGCAAGTTAAAAAAACACTTGCGTCTACTTGGGAGGCCGTTTGACCAGGGCTTAAGAGTTCGTCTATTGACAAGGCCAAGCAAATTACTACACTGTCAAAATAGCTACAAGACAAAGCGTTGGTGACGGGGATGTAAAGCTACAACATGTACCATCCGTACACATCAACACAACTCTGCCCGCCATTATTGGCCTCACTGCAATTTGCCAAGTCCTGCCCATACCATATCCAAAACACCTTATGTAAGGAGACCGTCAACGGTTTCGAGCTTGTATTGAAGACGAGTTCAGGCGAGATGTCGTTGAACCCATCAAGGCGATAGGTAAATTCCGTGCCACAAGTCTTACGATGACCCATTTCTGTGAAGCTCCTTCTTTCCTGCCTCTTTCATGGTGAAAGAGCCGTAAGACTCGTCTCTTGTGCCAAAACACACAGGAGTGGTGTTTATTTTGGACCAGACCACTAAAGAGAAAATAACAAACCATTTTATTATTATTATTATTATTATTATTATTATTATTATCTTCTTATGACACTTACGCTCTGGCAGATGTTATGCCGCATTTACACCAAAGAAGCAAGTCATAGCCTATGGCCAAAGGTCCTTTGGGTTACTCCTTCTTGTTTAATTTTCAAGAACCTTTCTCAGAATCCTTGCTGTTCCTAGCAAGGCTGTTTTTATGTAGTAGTCCTGTTATTATTATTATTGTTATTATTATTATTATTATTATTATTATTATTATTACTATTATTATTTATTTATTTAATTATTTTTTGGTAAAAAGTGGTATATAAAAGTAGCAATTTCTCTTTACCTCGAGCCTTACCCTGATCACAAGCATGCCCAGTATACCCATTATTACATCTGCAGTGATGTCCTTCATCTGTAAATCCACTTTGGTATTTAGCATTGGGAGAGCACGGTGAAGTAGAACAAGGATTCCACTGAAGAGAGAGAAAAAAAAAAGAACAAAACAAGATGCGTTCAGGCCTTAGATTGCGAACAGAAACCGAAGCACTTGTTCTTGCGTACGGTATACAAACAACTAGTTTTAAAAATGCTATTTCCTGTTTGATCAGTTGTTAAGAGAATTGTCATCATGACGTCGACGACGATGATGATAAGGGCGTTAGTTATAATGACGGTCATGGAACTAGCGATAATGGTGATCGTAACAGAAACCTATCGTAAAAAAGAAAAGATGATGTAATGTTTAATAAATGAGTAGGAGTGTTTTATCAAGTTTAAAACACGAGGCGCAGCCGAGTGTTTTAGGACTTGATGAAACACGAATTTCGAATTTTGACTGAACAGCTTAAAAAGCTTTACTGTACATCTATCCATCCTTACACTAAAATTTAGATTTTGGGTTATTTTAGCCAAGAAAATCGGAAGTGATCAGATATAAAGACAGTCCTTAAAAATTAATTTACTTCATGAATTATTAATGTATATTTTTTTAAATAATGGATAGTGGTCATGACGATGATGACGATGGTGATCAGCAGTGCATGCCCGATCAGGAGTGCATGCCCGAATCCTCACCCTAATCCTATAGCCCTAGCTCTAACCCTAAAACCCAAACCTCAACCTTAATCCTAACCCCTTTATACCAACCCTAAACCTGCACCCTTGCAGTACCCCCAAATTCTTACATGGCAAAAACACCAGCCTTAAACCTTAACAGTAATTCTAACACATACCATGAACCCATCCCATTTGACCTAGTTTTTAATCCCAACAGAGGAATTTTTTTGACTGTGAATCATGAAAATCATATATTTGAACTTCCAATTATGGAATGAAGATGAGAATCATCATCACAGTTATAAAACACCACTAAAGCATTAGCGAAATTATATAACTTTTTGCAGGTTTCCCTTAAATGACTACCGTTTAAGAAGTGTTTATAACAGCGATGATGATGAATTTTTTAAAGGGAAGGTTAGCTCATGGCATCGGCCATCCTCGAATTCAAAGATTAAATCGCTAACAATTGTATTCTACGCATGCCTTCAGACGAATTTACGCACGTGTTGAGTGGAGTCTACAGGAGCCGAAAGCATGTCTCCGAGCACAGTGTCCATTACGTACCAACCTTCCTTGCGCGATATTCTTACAAGTGCTAACAAGGATGAACTCGTTTGTCCACGATTATCTACAGTCATTCATAGGCTGTATGTATGTGCGAAAGGCCTTGAACAACTTTTTAGCCCTTTTATGAGTTTCTATAAGGAAAACAAGTAACTGAGGGTATTTACTACCTTGGTGGCACCATACAGGAAGCCGTTTGCTGGCTTAAGGTCTCCAGGGTGCGCTCTGTGATCCGAATTACTCAGTTCGCAGACGTACCTGGCCAAAGGACCAAGGTTATAAGAAAAGCAATCACCTTCCAGGTAGCAGTTTAACTGGCAGGTTTCCCTGACGTCCGATGAGATGTTCTTGAAAACGTGTCTTTTCAGCGCTTGACCGTGTATTGGGTTTGAAAACTCTAGTTTTCTGCACATGTCTATCAAAAAACGAAAAAAACAAACATATAAACGATCAAGTTATGGGGCAATAAGCAAGCCGGTTCTTTGAAGCGGTTCATCACCGGCTTCCAGCCTCTGCCGGCACCTGCACTGTAAATATAATGGAGCAATTCCAACTTTCTGATCCTTTAAATGCTGATGATATAATAATGGTATCAAACAAATGTCCACTCATTGGTGAATAAGTAACGGCAGCATGACCTGTGAGAAAAGAAAACTTAACCAGTTCGGTCTTAAGTGGTGATACCTCAAAACCTGTAGTGAGCGTGTTAAGAAACAACTTTTTGCAAAGTTTTGCAAAGTAATTACCTAACCCGTACAAATCCATCGATTTGTGATAGGTTTCTTCAAAAGAAAACACAACAATAAAAGAGTTAGGCTTTTTCGATACCCTCTGAGTCATATGTTGCGCTTTTAACTCAAGACTGGCATTTTAATTCTTCTTATAGCTTATCCGTTTAAAATTTGCAGCCAGAAAAGGACTCCTTATTTATTTTGTGAAATGTCAGCCCCATCTTCAATTTATCAAAAATTAAGCTTTATGTGTCTCATATTCTGATGAATTTCTTTTCTTTCTTTAGTCTCAGTACCAGTCCTACTCGCTAGTTCCCATTTCTGCATTCCGTAAACAGCTTCATTGCCTTAACAATCGCTTTAAATTATATTCTAAAATTACACAATTATTTTCAAAGGCTAAAAATGGCACTGCTGCCACCTTAATATGCTACGGACTTATGTACTCTAGCCTTACAGATGTTTTTAAGGAACTGTTATCTGTCAATCATCAATAACGAAAGGCCCAAAATTCAAAATTGGTATTTTTTTTTTAATTTAAATTTGGTAATCCATGTGTCTATATGAGACAGTCACTATTTATTTATAATAACTTTGTCGTAGGAATAATTGATTGAAGATTGAAATAAGAAAAGACCTCCGAAATCGCAATAAAAGAGTTTCATCAACACCTCATTTCTTTAAAGATGTGTGCGACAAAGCAGCTCATAATTAAGACTCAGGTTACGTTTTATTGCTAAGATTCGCCAATTGGTAATGGTCATAGCAAACAACAGGTATTCATAAAAGATAGCATTTCAGTTGCAGCCAGCAAACTGATAAAATGCCTCGTGAAGTTTTTAATAAGAAATCGTCTAAGGAAACAATCCTGTAAAACGACTGCATCCGTAAAAATCCCGTTCGCTGTTAGCAATAAATATCCATGTTATATGATCCCCGCTGAATTGCAGCGCTGTTTATAATTTTTAATTCACCGCATCTCCGCGTTCAATTAACGAATATTCCTCGAAATACGCATAAGTGAATAACTTTAGATATCTCATTCAGGAGATAACTTTTCCCCGCAGAAGTTTTAAAACCCAGGGTTTTTATTATTCCATGGGTCTTAAGAAATTATTGTTTTTCTCCTAATGCTTAGGAATACGCCCTGTGCATGTTCGTCACATGTAAAAACACGGGTAGCATTAAGTTGCTGCGAGTGCGCTGAGGAACGATCCACCCCCTTAAGCGTAAATAATCAGCCTTACGTTTATAATTTGCAATTTTGTATTTCATTTTAAATTTATATTTACAACAAAGGAACCTTCTAAAAAAATTTTTTTAGGTTATCAGATCTTAAGGCGGTTTGTAAGTACCTACAATTTTGGCCGCAAATGACTTCGTTAAACTGAACTCCATAGACCACTAATGCAAACATTAATTTCAACAGCGGTGGTCGCCAGTTCATAGATACCATTCTTGGCACTCCTTTCCCTTTCTTAATGTAGTTAAAAGCTGATATACTCTCTTGACACGTTATTACGAGGCTAGCTTTCCCTGTCTTTGGTCACAAATACAAATTCAGCAATTAATTATTTATTTTAGTAGATTTTAATGACGGTACCTTTACAAGCTGCATCAGTTGTTGCCATTGTTAAGAGAGCATATGCGCTCGACATTTGCTTGTCGTTTTTAATAATAAAATCAACTTTCTTTCTGTAATAAGGATGCGCCGATGAAAAATGTTGAAAACAGACTGTAAAAACATTACAACCTTTTCGTTTCTGGCGAGGCATTGAATAGTATCTTTGAGGGTGTTTCATGAAAATAAACGTCATTTGCATGTATATACTAAACAGGTGTCCTCTTTGAAGATTGTAACGCAGCGTCTGAAACTCATTTATAAATCATAAGTGTATTAGCCACTCATCGGAGTGCCCCATTTTGGTCAGGTGCATGTGTCTTGAAAAAAAAAAAACAATGCCAATACCGCTAAAAGATCGCAAGTTTCTTCTCTGGTTGTCATTAATTTTTCTAATTTTTCTATCATATCCTGCTAAAATGCGGAACATAGAACAAGATAAACTATGTGACTTTTCATATTGTCGTACATGGAGGGGCGGACGTACGTACGTACGGTCGATCGGTCTGTCGTCCGTACGGTGACAAAAACCAAATTTTCTTGGACAGATGGGTTACCAAGCTATAATGTGACTTTTCACATTGTCATATATGGAGGGGCGGACGTACGCACGTACGGTCGGCCGGTCGTACGTACGGTGACCAAAACCAAATTTTCTCGGACAGATGGGTTACCCATATTTTCTTATTTTCTTTTCTTACTGAGGCAACGGCGCTGACAAACCCTCCTCCAGGAGAAAGGAGCCTGGGCCGTAATGGAGTAAAGACGTGTTTCATGGCGGTCCGCTAAAACAACTACATTTCGTAACCTTTCATGGCTGAAACTATACAAAAATTATTAGAAAAGAAAAGATTTCTATCTTCTTCTTCGGAGGAAACTTCACCTCCCATCCGAACGTCGAAGAACCGCAAGAAACCAAGAGGTTCTAATTTTACTTTCGACACGGCTTCAATCCACGAGGAAGATACCAACTCCTTAACAACACCAGAGATGTCTGCAAACCTTGATGCAAAACTGGAAGTGATCTTATTGAAGCTAGAGAAATTAGATGCGATTGAAACGTCTGTTAAAGGCCTGCAAGATACACTCGCTCGAATGGACGACCGAATTCGCGCCCTGGAAAGTGTTCAAGCGACGTCAAACCAAGACATAAACGACCTCAAGGACAGTTTAAGTTTCACCGAGGACCAACAAAGGAAAACTACCGAAGGCTTTGACACATATAAGGAGCAGATCAACCTTAAAATGACCGAACTTTCCAAGAAATACGCCGAATTGGATAGCAATATCAAAGAACTGGAAAATAAAAATCTCTACCTAGAAGCATATTCCAGGCGTGAGAACATAAAATTCGAGAACATCCAAGAAGAAACCGGACATGGCGCTCACCAAGAAGACACCGAAGATGTGCTTCGTACCTTCCTCGACACACACCTCGGTTACGAAAACGCCAGATCGGTCGAGATGCAGCGTGTACACCGCATAAAGGTAAAGAAATCCAACGCTAGTAGTAATGATACAAAACCAAAACCCATCATAGCTAGATTTTTACGTTACAAGGATTGTGAACGCATTTTTTCTCTGGGCCACCGACTGAAAGGCACCGAATTCCGAATGTACCAAGACTTGCCATACGGCATTGTAGAGAGAAGAAGAAAACAAATGGACACTTTCAAACTCGCAAAGAGGAACAAAATCCCAGCCGCATTCAGTAAGCCCCAGCCTGATAAGCTCTATATTAGAGGGAAATTATGGCCCGTTGGTAAACCACTTGATTTAGCCTTGTGTTAATTTAGCTGTTCATACACTAATCCGTTTTAGCGGACGGACAAATGCAATCAATTGACAACCAATCCAACTAAAATTGCTGTTCCCAGACCGAAACGCAACTAGTGCGTTTTCAAGATCATTACAGAGGTCTTGTTTAAATTGTTGTATGTTTTTTAGCATTTCACTCCCGGTGTATTTGAGTGTTGTAGTGTTTCTAGCTACATGCAGTGTCTGTTTATTTCCATTAAATTTCACTATTTTCAATTATGCTATAAACCCCAACAAATGCAAATTTCACCAGTCCCAAAGGAGAAAAGGAAGCCGTCAAAACTGTATCTCACCTCAAGTTGCCTTAATCACGCATATCAACGTCTCCTTACAACACTCTATAGCACCCGGTTAACAAATTTACATAACCTTTTCAATGAATGTCAGCAGCTTCCCATAGCCAATCAGGATCAACGTTTTAGGAGGATTGTTTTAGACGTCTGCAGCAAAAGGTTATTTTTTCCAGTACGTACAGATAATAACTCCAGTGTTAAACCTCATCGGCGTTTCATGAAGATATATTTTCACAATAAAGGGATAGATAGCGTTAACCTAACTAACATTTTACATAACAAACTCGTTAAATCTAAAGTACCAATCTATTTTCAGGAACAGGAACCACCACTTGTAAGTTATAAGTACACTAATACCATTTCTAGGAGCGTGTTTAATTACAATCAAACCCTCCATAACGTTAATATCGATGGTTATAGTGGTACGTCTTCATCATGTGACTGCGCGTCTTCTACTTTTCGTTATGAACCTCACGGCCATGTTATTACTGGAGATCTACGCATTGTTAAGAATAGAAAACTTAGGCGTCTACTGGAGAGAGGTCCAAAGTATAGAGAACAGAATACCATCGATTGGAACCTAAACAAGAAGATATTGATGAAAGCGGTAGATGATTACGCTAAGAGCTGGAGTAAACGTGAAGGTTGTCATGTGTCAACACTAGAACAATGGTCGGAGACAATAAAACTGATTATCCAGAACAGAATTAACAACCTACAACGTCGTAATTATAGCTCTTGTCACAAGACCTTAGAGGACAGGCATGTCAGGGCATACCTAACGGAACTACAAGATAGGTATGTACTAGTGCCTGCGGATAAAGCTGGCAATAACATCATTTTTGTTTGCAAGCGTTACTACCTACATACCCTAATGGAAGAACTTGGCATTAATTCCGGCAGTATTATTAATTCTACGTACGAAAGTCAAAATGTCACAGTTGATGATATTATATGGACCCACGCCACGATGTTAAAAAACGAATTCCACATCACCTTGAAACAGAAAGAAAAAAATTTGCCACAAATATATTGGATACCAAAACTTCACAAGACACCATACAAAGCAAGATTTATTGCAGGTTCGAGTTCATGCACCACAACTAAGATCTCCAAATTAATTACCGAATGCCTTAAACTAGTCAAGAGTCACTGTACTTCGTACTGCAAAACTATTTTGGAAAGAACTGGTGTTAACTGTATGTGGATTATAAACAATTCGTTGGACGTAATTCGCACATTGCAGGAAAAACAACTTCCGCTCAATGAGATGAGTACTTGGGACTTTTCCACTCTATATACTAGCCTTCCACACGCCAAACTTAAACATCAACTTCATGATCTGCTCGAAAGAGTTTTTCACACAAGAGGAAAAAGTTTCATAGCAACCAATAATTTCCACACTTTCTGGGCTAATGATAGGAAGTCTACGAAATACACTTACTTCTCATGTAGGGAACTGTGCCTCGCTATCGACTTTCTTATCGACAACATCTACGTTCGCTTTGGAAACTCAGTTTTTCGACAAGTTATTGGAATACCAATGGGCACTAACAGCGCACCTTTGCTAGCTGATCTGTTCCTTCACACCTTTGAGTATGATTTCATGCTTAGAACATTGAAACGAGATAAAACCATAGCCGTCCAATTTAGCAACACCTTTCGATACATTGATGATTTATTCAGCGTCAACAATGAGAATTTCGGAAATTACATCAGCGCTATTTACCCGTCGGAACTGGAACTAAAGGACACTACCTCGACATCAAATGAAGTTTGTTATCTAGACACAAGAATTAGGAATGGTGATAACAACACTCCTTTTCATCTCAGTGTCTACGATAAGAGGGATGACTTCTCATTTCGGATTGTCAATTTTCCTCACATGGACAGCAACATTCCCGCCAATCCGGCCTATGGTGTTTTCATATCTCAATTAGTGAGATATGCTAGACTTTGCACATCGAAACTGGATTTTATTGATAGACTTCACCGACTTTCATCACATCTCCTTCACCAAGGCTTCAAATCTACGCTGCTTCGTAAATCGTTAACTAAATTCTTGAAACGCCACGGTGCTATCGTTGAGAAGTATGGTGCTACACTACAGGAGATGAGATTAGCAATCCAGAGATGAGATTATATCCTTTATATTATCCTGACGCCCAAATTTGAGATCCTTGTTGCTTCCATTCATTACATTTTTATGCAAATGTGCGCGCGCAATTTTCCTAAAGTTGTGCGCGCGCTTGCTTATTTAGTTTACGTGTGCTTAGTTCGTTGTTTGGTTTACGTGTGCATAGTTCGTTATTTAACGTACTCCTATTATATTACGTTGTTTTCCTTGCTAATACGTGTTGTCAATAACTGTGCTCACAGTGTGGGTGGCTCCTCCTAAAATGTTCTGCAATTGGTATAGGATTTGATGGAGCCGAAACCAATTGTGGAATTGCACACATTTTAGGTATCCTACTGATGAACAGTTATTACACGCAGATATTTTTAGAAGCAACAATTGTTTGCGGTCTGTCACCTTTGAATATCTTAAGTCAATTTACTCACACCATCAATGGACACTATTGAAAATCTGGACATTAAGTGCCTCTCAATTAACATAAGAGGTCTCAACAAGTCGATTAAGCGCCGTTCAATTTTTCGATGGATCCACAACCAAAACGCTCAATTTACATTTCTTCAGGAAACCCACAGCACTAAACTTACCGTAGACACTTGGTCCGCTGAATGGGGCGGCAAAGCTTTTTTCAGCCACGGTACATCAAACAGCAAGGGAGTAATGATACTTATAAACCCTAAACTTGATTGTAAAATAGAAAAGTGTATTTCTGACAAAAACGGAAGATATATCATTCTGGTCGTATCAGTCGAAGATGCACGTTTAATTTTAGTCAACATCTATGCACCAAATGACCTAAACCAACAATCCAAATTTTTTAGATCCCTACACCATCAGCTGCAAGACTTTTCTAAGGAAAATATCGTTATCGGAGGTGACTTTCATTGCGCTTTGTCGGACAAAGACAAAAAAGGTGGAAACGCGGTCGCCCAGAAAGCGTCAGTAATTAAGGAAATCGAAGAGTTGTGTACATCTTACAACTTAGTCGATATCTGGCGTCACTTAAACCCTCTCCTCGAATCGTACACTTGGAGAAATAAGTCTCACAAGATACAGTGCAGATTAGACTTCTTTCTAATCTCGAAAGAGCTCACAAATGTAGATGCGACGTGTAAAATTTTCCATGCGCCCGAAACGGATCATTCTGCAATTTCGTTACACTTGCAGGCCAGATTTAATAAACAACGCCGAGGCCCAGGGTTTTGGAAATTTAATAGCGCTCTACTTAAAGATGACAATTATGTTAACGCTCTACGCAAAAACATTGATTTGTTGAAGATAAAGGTTTGAAATGGGATCTTATAAAAATGGAGATTAGGGGTTTCACTGTAAAATATTCCAAAACGAAAGCAAAAAGACGTAAAAACGAAGAACTGACACTCCAAAAGAAAATAAATGAACTTCTGCTAAGTCTAGAAAGAAATCCTAACAATAACCATGCCCAAAACGAACTACTTGCAGCAAAATTACGTTTGCAAAAAAATCATGCACTTCAAAGTAAAAGGCGCGATCCTCAGGAGCAAGGTAAGATGGTATGAAGAAGGTGAATGTAACACGAGATATTTTTTCGGCCTAGAAAACCGTACCCAAACCAAAAAAGCCATTAACAAGCTGAAAATAAACGATGACACATACATTTATGATCAACTAGCCATCCTAGACAAGCAAAAAAAGTTCTACGAGTCAATCTATCAATCCAAAGAAAGTGATGAAGACATCCCTCAGGGTAATAACTTCCTGAAAGCCGAATTAGTAACACCTTTATCACCCGAAGATCAAAAACTATGTGACGGGCCAATTACAGATGCCGAATGTCTAAGCGCGTTAAAAGACTTCAAAAAATGCAAAACACCAGGTACAGACGGTTTCCCAGCTGAATTTTACCAATTTTTCTGGCCCGAGCTGCGAACCGAAATGTTAGCTAGTTTCCACTTCGCCTTTCAGTCCGGCTCTCTGTCGATTAGTCAGCGGCGCGGGGTAATCTCTCTCATTCCCAAAAAGAACAAAGACAAATCCATACTTGAAAATCTACGCCCGATCTCGTTATTGAATGTAGACTATAAAATACTTACCAAAGTCATTGCCAAAAGAATAGAAAAAACCTTGCCCGAAATCATCAATCCTGATCAAACCGGATATGTAAAAGGCCGCTATATAGGCGAAAACATCAGATTAATCCAAGATGTCATGTTTCTCACTAAGCGCTTAAATATGCCTGGAATTGCAATTTTTTTGGATTTCCGAAAAGCTTTTGATACAATAAAATGGAACTATCTATTATCCACGCTTCGACTGTTCAATTTTGGCCTAGATATTCAAAGATGGATAGAAGTCATCTACCACAATGTATCTAGCTGTGTCCTAAACAATGGTCACGCGTCACCTTTTTTTCAATTGCACCGAGGCGTCAGGCAAGGATGCCCCTTATCGGGCCTTCTTTTTGTAATTGGTATTGAGCTTCTCGCAAGGGCTTTGAAAAGCAACAATGCATAAAAGGCATCACCGTTGGCGGAAAGGAAATAAAAGTCACCCAATTCGCTGATGATACTACAGTATTCGTTAAGGACCATCAATCTGTTATTAACCTTTTGAAGCTTCTAAGTGAATTTAAACACACCTCGGGTCTCGAAGTAAACACAAGTAAAACAGAGGCGATGTGGCTTGGAGCTTGGAGAAACAAAACTGATACCCCATATAATTTCAAATGGCCTCAAGAACCGATTCAAGCTCTCGGCATCTTCCTTTCGTACAACTCCGACGCTGCAAATAAGCTGAATTTTGGAGAGAAAATTATCAAATTGAAAAATACGCTTAAGAATTGGAAAAGAAGGAAGCTTACCCTCCATGGCAGAATAAAAATAATGAAAACCCTAAGTTTGTCGAAGCTAATTTATAACACCTCTGTGCTCGAGATCCCCGATTGTTACGTCAAAGAAATAAACAAACTATCTTTCGATTTTATATGGGAAGGAAAACCAGCCAAAATAAAAAGAAAGACCATAATAAGTGACATAAGTCAAGGAGGGTTGAGAATGATGGATTTTGAAATCATGAATAAAGAGCTGAAAATTGCTTGGATCAAGAGAATCACCGAAAACGTTCAATCAGCATGGAAAATAATACCAGAGTTCACCGCTGCCAAATATGGAGGTTTATCCTTTCCAACCAAATGTCAATACGATATCAAGCATTTCAACCTTATAATAGTCGCATCCTGATCGGAGACCGGCCAGTTTTTTTGGCTAAGATTATATGTATTAAACAATTTTTAAAAGAAGACAACACCTTCTTCTCACTGGACGAGTTCATTCGCAAAGTGAACATCAGTATTCCCTTTACACTGTACTATGGTCTCGTCGCTGCCATTCCTACAGAATGGAAAAATATATTAAATCAAAACAACTCGCACCTAAAACCGCCTCTTGAAGACCTTCCGTCGACCCGTGTCGCCTACTCTACACTTTTAGCCAACAACGTAAGTCCACCAACATCAGAGAACAGAATTCTAAGTTACGGTTTCTCCAAAGAAAGCATCCACAAGGTGTACACATTGCCTTTCCTAATAACCAAAGACTCGAAATTAATTGCTTTCCAGTATAAAATAATACACCACATCTTACCTACCAAATCCAGCCTTTTTCGAGCTGGCATTACTGATAGCGACATTTGCTCCCTATGCGCTACCGAAAAGCAAACAATAAACCACCTTGAATGAATCTAACATCCTATACGGTTGGCATAATAATATCAAAAATAAACAGGCACTTAATGTCACTCTTCTTATTGCAAAATTCCATATCTTTGCGACAAGTTCATGTGATGGCAACTTATGTTTTGAAGACTTTCTTCTCCGCCTCCAAGATAAACTCGATGTCTTAAAGCAAAGTTATATTGCCCAAAGAAAGCTACATAAATTCTTAAATATCTGGGGAAAACTACTATAAACTACTATAAAATAATGTCACTTCGCTTCGTCCTTTTCTTTCCACTCTCGTTCATTGTAACTCTTTTCTTTAAGCCAGCTGTAGTCTTGTTTGTAGCTGTTAATTTTATTTACGTTTTAAAACATGTCATAATGATAATTGTGACCACATTCTGTAAATAGTGTAATGCAAGTAGTGCAGTATTGTTCCGTAAGCACCGTTAGTTTGTGTTAACTGTGGTAGAAATGTTATTTAAAAAAAAAAAAATTTTTTTTTTCTTACCAATGGTACTCCGCGCTTCTAGTTGACGTAAACACTGCCCGGTTATCTTGTAAATCAATTGCAACTTTTCATAATCGATTCTGTGGGGCGTTAAAGAACCAATATGGACGCAATGAACCCCGACTGTGACCACCCCTGGTGTCCAACCTAACTCTGAGCACGAGTGGTCGGCTTGGCATAATGTACTAAATGGACTACTGATCGATGAGACCACATAAGAATAATGACCAACAGTAGTCAAATTGAAGGATTCCAAGTGCTGAAATTGGTAAAACGGCACGCGATAACATATAAAGCAAAGACACTAGCCAACTTAAAATCCAAGACAAATTGCGGTGTACAGCAATGGAAACTTACCGTAAAAGCTGTTTTAAGTCCCCGGAGGCTTAGAGAGGGGGGACTTAGAGAGAGAGAGAGAGAGAGAGAGAGAGAGAGAGAGAGAGAGAGAGAGAGAGAGAGAGAGAGAGAGAGAGAGAGAGAGAGAGAGAGAGAGAGAGAGAGAGAGAGAGAGAGAGCACTTTGGTAACGAATAGGGCACTTTCGTCACGAAATCGGGCACTTTGGTAACAAATGAGGCACTTTGGTAACACATCATATGAACTGGTCAAAACATAATATTTGATACATGTTTTCGGGAAAATTTTTAGACCAAATTTTGACCAAATTTCTGCTGTATTTGCATACCGATTCATCGCCAGTCATGTTAAGATAATGTAAGTGCGCCCACTGCCACCACCCCTCAGTATACAGTACGTATATCTATTTATATCAAATCAAAACATGGGGGGGGGGGGGGGGGGGGGTTGGGTGATCTTGATTGCAAAAGCGAAATTTTCAGGATGTACACTGTACGTACCAAATTCCATTTACCTTTTGAAATATTGTCAAAAAGGTGTTGTTTGTAAGCTTGTTTGTTATGTCCATACAGATAAACCGGATCACTTATGCCATAGAAGTTCTATTTCGAGACATTCATCTCCGTCATTCCCTGCTAAGACGTCCTTTTATATCGTTGCATGTTTTAAAAATATAATCATTGCAAAGTTTATAAAGACGATCCACACGAAAGCGTGCGCATTAACTTCTTTAGTCCGCGCTTGAGGTATGTGACACAGACCTTGTGTGGTAAGAATGCAAAATCTCTTTGCAAGTTGTGGGGGGTAGCGTGTCCATTATATTGTGCACGAGTCTACGTGCTGTCCAATTTGGGAAACAGTTGCCTTCGTAGTGGACTGTATTTATTTGCAGCATACACTTTTGTCTGTGTCGAAGCCAATCTGCATGGGCGTAGAAAATATTTTGAGACAGTTACGCAAAATTTACCAACACCCCACTCCCCCTCCCCAAAGGCTCCAATCCTTTTCACGTGCACGTGCCTTCATTAAATTTTCTAGTCATCAAATCACCCCTCAGAGCATGCGACTGCCCATAAAGAATCAATAAAAGGTCTCTGTCAGGGCTAACTTTTCCTCTAGACCATATGTTTAAATTTCTTGATCTGGCTTTGTCATTACTTTTGCCAGTCCCGATGGCAAAGTAATAATCTGTTATTGATTTCTTGGCCATGCAGAGTGAAGACAGGCCTATCCAAGGCTATAACACGATACGACCACAACGTATTGATCTTCAATCTTTACCATCCTCTGTTGCTTTCTGATCACTTTTTCCCGTTCTGGTCTGGACCATTAGGTCCACCAATGAGTCACGTCGCTTCTCTCTGGAAACCGACATGTGGTGTGGAAAAACACCGTCTGTTCTTTTATCAACAACATTTCAATGAAACAAGCGGAGTTAATGAATAGTAGCAGATTGTGATGTTTTTACTCAAAAAAATCATCTTTTATTTCTTTCCTTTATTATTTGCTTTTTTAATTTTCCTTTATTTCTTTATTTTCTATTTTCTACTTTTTCACGTACGCATGTGCGTACGTGCGCACAGTACAGGTAGCTATGACCTGTTCTTTGTTTGTTCCATTGCAGGGGCATAGCAAGCCTAGAGGCTCGTAGGCCTGGGCCTACAAATTTTCAGCCTACCCGTCCTATATATTATGTGAGATATAAATAAATTCCTGAAATCCTTTGCGAGCGTTATAAAAAATAAACGCAATTTATCAACGTATCTCAGGTTTATTTTAAACAATCACAACAGCTCTGTAAGGGTGAGATTACGAAAGCAAGGGAAAGCTTAGGAGCGCGCAGGCTATGAAAAGTGCTACCGACAATCGTACAGCGGCTACATATGGTAAGACAGCGAAGCTCCTTGGCAGCCTTGGCGAAGCGGAACCATCGACAGTTTCTTCTAGGAATAGTTCTCAAATAAATTTGTGTGCGTGGTAAAGGGGTATTCAGATCGCATTAATTTATTTATGGTAAATAAAACGGCCATTTTGGTGCTTTGGTTCAAAATTATGGTAAAGTTCAGGGTATATATCTTGACTTGACAAACACTTTTCGAGTCTGAAGAATGCATGAAATGGCGTTTTAGAGGTTTCAGTAAAAGAAAAAAATTCCGGGAGAGCATACCCCCGACCCCCTAGAAGCTCGCAACTTCGGCGCTCTATACATGCCTTCGGAGTGATAACGACTCTCGCGTTAAAAACAGCCCTACCACTATCCAAAAATCTCGTCACGCCCCTTGTTGCTGTTGTTGTTGTTGTTGTTAATGCCACAACCATAGGCTTATGCTACAAAGGGACCCATTTGTTAATTTTACATTTAAGATTACCCCCCGTGAATGTTACTTTATTAGGATCAGCCTTACTAACACAATACAAATAACTGTAACAATACAAATAATAATAAAAAGTTACCAACTTGATCTTCTCTTTGTTTGATTCCCTGGTAGTATACACCTACACTTACCTAATATTATTTTCCAGAACAGGAACAATAACGGTAAGACCGTGGGCACTCCTTGTAACGGCATTCATGCAGCTTTTTATTTTTGGCAAAAATTTTGTGCGTTGAATCCTAAAATCAATACTGACCGGCTTATTGGCAAAAGATATGTGCATTTCAGTGAACCTCATCTAACTTGTCCATTATTCCGATTATCTGAGAATGAATATATGAAAATCATATATATGAACTGCGGATTAGAGAATGAATATGTGAATAATCATCTCAGTTATGAACACTACTTAAGTAGTAGTGAAAATAAAGCCTGAAAAAAATCAGGCTAGTTCGGGAATCGAGCCCACGACCTCTGCGATACCAGTGCAGCGCTCTACCAAATGAGCTAACAAGCCAACTGGGAGCTGGTCATTGTTGTGGTTTTCTGATTATCCTTTTCTTTGATTATAAAGGGTGTTGTATTCACCTCTATTATGCGGTCACACAGTCAATTAATTACAATGCGATATTTTGACACCACGATACGTGAACCATTTTCTTTTAACAGCTTATCAAGCGTAACATAATTGCAGATAATGTGGCTCACACCAAAGATGATTGCCTTACAAACAAGATTATAACTATAGGCGTGAACTCCCTTGAACATGCAATCACTTGATGTTTTTCTCATATTTTGTGTTACTGTTGATGCTGACCGATACAATATAATGTATAGATGCTACATTTTCAGTTTTATCATATTATATACTACATTTTGGAAAACCTCTTTTAAGCGATCAACCACTATTAAGCGGTCAGTCATGCAGCTCCTTCCCTAGGGTTACCTCTTAATACTCTGAATACAGGTTTGGCTGTAGTATGGTACGTAAACAAGTTCGCTTAACGTTAGTCTGAGAAACCTTGTTGAAAACCAGCATTCATCTTAAATGACCGGAATGAATGTCTACGTATGAACGAGCACGTGGGTTTGATTTCCAAACGTAGTCAGTTCTTCCTGTTAAAAGTATCAGCAGCCGTGTATTAATGTGGGAAACAGGATCAGGCTGGAGTTATCTTCATTTGGGGTGAGGACTATCTTAATAAACTTAAATCCTTACGATTACATTGTTTTTGGTGAAAGAAAAGCGGCAAAAACAATGATTCGGTCTTATTCATTATTAAACTGACGTACTCAGCAGCATTCATGTACGCCACTGTGCTAGCTCTGTTGTCGTTGTTATCAGAACGTAAACACCTCATTCATAGAAAAAGATTTTCCTTATTCCTTTCCACCGAAATTGAAGTACAAAGGAGTTTGTTAAACCCTTTCATTGGCATATATTATAAAAGGGCTTACCCCGTAATCCGTTATCGGGAAAGTAACCTTCTGGAAGCAGCTGTGCTCCTCATATCTAACTCGACAAGAAATAGTTCTAATTCGCTTCTGATCTAATTTTTTATACATCCAAACATGAATAGAGAAACTGTGGTATTGCGTCGTTTGGCAAGTGATACACAAACAATTGAATTTATCACCAGTGTCGATGAAGTAAATTAAAAAGTACTCACGATAAAATATATACTGACAAAGTTGATACATCCAAATTTATACGCAATCTGATTCTTTAGTCACTCCCTTCACCCAGTAAAGCATGCTCTTTGCAAGTCATGTTAAATAAGTGCCCCCAAGTTTTTTCAGGGCAAGTATCTCTTATTGAAATCTTCCATTGACGAGTTGCTCACGAGGAACAGGGGGGCGTTAACATTTCGTCAGCCACTCCCTTCTGATCTAAACCAAAGCCGATCTGAAAATTCGTCCATAGACACCTGGGTAAACGAAATGTTGAAAATTACTCTGAGAAAAGAAACAATTTAATTCAAAGCAAAGAAAGGAAATGTTAAGCGAGACCATAGAAAAACGAATCCGCGGGATGTACGCAAAAATCAATTATGAGCGGTGTAGAACAATAGAGAGTTGCAGGTATCGCGCTTAATATTCTGTCTTTCTTATCAGTGTGCTTTCACTGTCGTATTCTTCTTTAAAATGAAAGAGCCATTTCCATCGTATCCCTCGTGTTTTCAGTCATAAATTCATCTCTGAAGCTGAAGATCAAGTTGTCGTGGAGCTTTTGGGTTTGACTTTAACGCATTGTCAATTCGCCGACGGCATAAGAACCCACTAGAGAAGCCCTCCTTTTGGATAAGTTTCCAGCATGAAGGACACCATAATATATATTATTTTGTTTATGAAACGTTTTAAATTATGTATTTCATGGTTATTCATCAACTCAAGCAGTTTAAGGCCTGGGTTTAGAAATATGTTCATAAATATGGTTGATCGCCAATATCTTCTTCCGGATTGCCTAGAACCGGATGAAACTTTCCCTAAAGGTAAATCTTGTTGTCCTTGTTTGCCTTAACGTATAAATTTGATCACGTGATCAGTAACGTGATCAAAATTTGAAAAAGACTTAAATCGGCGATGCGGTGGCGGATTTTAAGTTAACAGATAAATAAATCAGCGTTTTTAATATAAATCCAACATATCTAACTTTCTACGCTTGGAGTGATTGCTCACGAGTTTTAGTTTTTAAATTATCAACAGCTAAAGGTTGAATTCTGGGAAGAAAAATGACCTTTGCCCTCACAACCTTTTTGTTGAAAACGATGGACGGTCACTCCAAACGTGAGACGCTGGAAATAATTAATACGCATAAGAAAAGCGTTTTTATTCGATACTATATCCCACAAAAGTCACCTACTCCTTAAATAAGTGATTTCAAAAAAATGGTCACGTGACACGCCACGTGATCTAAGATAACGTTTATTGCACGTCAAAATGTTAAGGATGATGAGAACTACCCATGTGCCGAATTTCGTTTCAGTGTCATTCCCCTGGGCTGTTATATAACAAAAAACCGTTTTCTCTAATAAACGCCCCCTGACCCAGACCTTAAACTGCTTGAGAATTCAATCCTCTGCAATGAATCACAAAATCAACTGTGCAACCGATTTACCCGTACCCCCTATAGCGCAAAAAGGAACAAAGGTTGAAAAAGACCTTTTCGCAGCGCTAGTTCCTGGATTTTCTGTCACTTATTTTTATTATAGTACTGTTTAGATTGATTGCCTTTTTGTTTCTTATCTCTAAAGAAATGATGCTGAAATTACTTGTTAGAACTTTTAGCGAAACGGGAACTTTTGTAACGAAGCCGTTTCTTGGACATTGGTAACTTAAAAAATTCGCTAAAAAATAACCAAGCATTCAATACACTTCGCGTTTCCTTCGTTAGATTGCCAATAGACTTCTTTAAGGTCCCTCAAAATTGTGTGCATTTTGATTGATTCAAAGTGGCTTGATGAAGTTTTCAAACTCGCGACGCAAAAAATGGGCTTTTTCCGAATCGTGATTCCTTTCATGGACATGAGAAGTCGAACACTTACACGGCAGATTTTTGTGAGCTGCAATATCTGTAAATTAAAATGCTGTGGTGAGCGAGAAAATCATGTGGCGTATAAATGGTAAAGCAATAGCTACAATTTCATAAGGAAATGATTTTAAAAGCTTTTA
Organism: Pachyseris speciosa; assembly: GCA_016490735.1. Lineage (NCBI taxonomy): Eukaryota > Metazoa > Cnidaria > Anthozoa > Scleractinia > Pachyseridae > Pachyseris > Pachyseris speciosa. The sequence goes on along the minus strand of JAEMWC010000610.1, from coordinate 421,498 downwards.
AAAACTCGCTTACCACGGCGTAGGGCGCTTTTGTAACCTCTTAGGGACATTTTCGTGGCTTATTCTCTTCGGTTTTAACGTGTGCGCTTAGGATTTTTTGTGCTGAAAGCTCCTTCAGCGTGTTACTTAGAGCATGCGTTTCACTATTAACCACGTTAAAGAGGTGAAGTTATTTCCAAAAGAGAAAGTTGTTACCAAAGTTCCCTACTTTTCCTCTGGGTTAAATAGTATCTGTACAAATGTCAAACAACTGCAGAAAAAGCTAAAGAAATAATCTTGAAATAATTTTTATTGAAACGATAGTATTTATTTTAAAACGTACATCTTTCATAATTTACAAATTTACGTTAAAAGTTCGCATACAGAACCTTAGCTATAGACACTGTTTATCCAGTGCAGATCGCACTCTACAACACAACCTAATTTCTCATGCATGTATAAATAACTGCTAAAACAAAATATTCTTTCCGGAAACAGCTAACTACAACGCTGTCACCATAAATATACCGACAGATAAAATTTAACACTGTTCCCATTCAGAAAAGCTTACGTTTATAACTGTTTGCAATGTCGTGATAATGGTATAAGCCTCCACGATGAAAACAAAACGAACTTTCTATTTTAGCAAAACTAAAACTTTGTGCTTCCCGAAGCAACATTATATTCTTAGAAAAGCTCATTGAGCCAGCTTGTTGGCAATGAGCGATCGGTTCAGCAGACATTTCCCTCCCCACCCATCAAAGACACACCTAAACCCATTTCGCATTGTTGAGGGTGGGGAGGGAGAGGTCACGACTTGTTTCGGAGACGTTTCGCAGTCTCTTTATACCCACATTACATCAAATTCGCTCTACAAATGCCCAGTATAAATGATAGCTCCTGCACAAAGTAGTTATTCGCAAAGAATGACTAAATCAATGGTATTGGTTGCGAAACTCTGCTATCAAAAGCTTCATATTAAAGCAAACTCGACTAGTTTTCACAAATCTTGAACATTAAAAGAAAATGCAAATAAAAAATGTCTCGACTGTTCTTAACTCCTTGAATTGCATGAAATGGCTAACAGAGAAATTTCTCGTTACATTATCTCTATCTAATTAAACGAACAATTATTGAATAGAATAGTTTTCTGTTGAGTGTCGACAGTAATTTTTGTTTGCATTGGTTTTGTTTTATTTCGTCATTTGATTGCTTGGCAAAACTGGCGCCAGAAAAGAAAAAGGGAGCTTAAGAAACGACGATACCAACGGTGACAAGAGCACCGCAAAACATTAGCTAGGTCTTCTTCAACTAAAAGAAAGAAAAAGAAAGTGAGCCTATGACGGTACATTTTCCTTTAACATTTTTCCTTCAACGCCGTTCATACATAGTAACTGGAGCTGGAAGAGTAATCCAAAATTTTCATCTTGCCGTTACGTCGCTTAAGCTCCCTAGTAGCAAAAGAAAAATGCATAAGGGAATTTGATGAGAATACACCATGTTCGTATTGACCGTATTGAACGGAATCTAACACGAAGTGGATGCTGTTGCGGGGGAATACATTTACATATGAAAAGATTCCCTCGGAGAATACGAATAAGGTGTACTTGGTGGTTGTGTTAACTTGTGATGGCCCAGACAAAGAATTCAAGTTAGAGAATGTTAATATCTTCAATATACACTTTGCAAGTAGAAATGTGATGTTGGTCAAGGTAGTGCTTCAGGAGTTCAAATCTTTAAAGCCTTTCGTGCTACAGTAATGGTACCCTGCGAGCAGAGTCTCCTTCGGAGGGTACAGTAATGGAGAGTCAGGTAATTGAAAATCCCTTGTTTTAATTATCCGTTTGTTTGAAACAAACAGACAAACATGTTTAAACAAGCTGCGACCTACACAATCCTCGGGCTGTTTAGTCAGCAGGTGGAAGCCCGGGGAGACTCTGGGATGATGGACCGCCATTTTCCCAGAAAATCTGGGGTAAAACAATAGAAGCCGTTACGGGCCAGCCAATCAAAAATTTGATTTTTTCCAGTATCCCAGTGTCTCTCCTGGCGACTAACCGCTGGCCAGAGACCCTGAGGACTCTGGGTACGAGATTGCGGCCTACAGTACTATCGTAAATGAATGATTAAGTTAATTACGACCGCTGTCCACCAATGATTCCAGGCATAATTTAACGAGGGCCATTTCTGATCCTCCGAAGCTGACATTACCGACCAAAGTTGCATAAGAAAAATCAATCTGGAAAATGACATTTAATTTAAACCTAATTGTTCATCGTTATTCAAACCATTCTCAACCAAAGTTGTGTTCGGAGCAATACCTTTGAGAGTGTAGCGACCGACAGCACTTTCTTCGGAAACGTTCGAGAGCATTCGGAAATCTCCGGCAATCAACTTTCCACCATCTCGTCCCCTTATACTGCTTCCGGCATATTATCAAAATGTTTTCTCATCGACCTAATACTCTTGTAGATCTTATTCCTGTGACCAATCAGGGTCACTCCGATCCCTTTGAGATCACTGTCTTTGAAACAAGTTACTTGGGTCAAGTCATTGTAGCCCGCAGTTTTGAAGTTAGCGGTATACTGTCCCATGTGGATGCTGCTCAGCCATTCGCTGATTGTGTTTAATTTGGTGAAGTCCGCTGACACGGCACTGCAAGAAACAATAGTTTGTGAAAGAATGTTACGCTCCATTTGAGAATGCTTACTCTACACGGTCATATTGCCCTTACATTCTACAAGGTAGGTACTCTATCAATCATAAAGAGTTTTTTTAGCTACCCCTCTATTTGAACTACCTTTAATTTATCCTAATGTTTATCATGATAACACCGTAACCTTAAGCCTAACCATAACGGGAAACTGGTTCGAGCCTCCTTAAGTGGTTGCGCGCTTTTATACTATCATGAATTTATACTCCTCTTGCCAGAATGAGTTTCGATAAACTACCAAGTGGCACACGAGCAACAGTAAGCCCGGTTCGCACATGGGGCAATAACAAAAGGTACACACTTGGACATGTGATGGTACACACTTGGACATGTGATGGTACAAACTTGGACATGTGATGTGACACCATTCACTGGTACCAATTCACACTGATACGTATACCAAGGTAAAAAGAGACAAGGTCCCTGGCATAGATGACAAGTTTACCATCTTCCTTTAATCTTAATATACAGATTCGTACCTTGTATAGCAAACTAAATCGTCATTCAGCAGTTCAGGTGTACGGATGAGATCATCCAGTCGCCTCATGATTTCATCAAATTTCGGTCTTTGCGTCCTGTCTTGATTCCAACAGTCCATCATCACACCGTGAACAATTTTGGGGCATTTCTAATAAAGTAAAACAAAGTACGCGATGATAAGTTTCAAACGTTTTCTTCCATACTTTTTGGGCACTTCTCACTATGTTAATTGTTAGAGGCCCTACATGTATGTGATAATAATTTTTACGTTTTCAGTGGACTCAAGTACTTTTCCCCCAAACCGAAAAGTGTTCCTATAACACCACAAGAAGGGCATCAACTATTTTTTTCAAAGGTAAGACAGCTGCAATCCGTATTTGGCTTTTTTTTACGAAACGAAAAAAAAAAAAAGCTAGAAAAATTGTTTCAAGTTGCCACTTGCCATCCGCAGCCAGAGTAAAGCAATTTTGAAGAAAACGGAACCATTATGTTTGGATTTTCTTTGCGTCCAAAATGCCTGCCAGCTTTTCAAAGTAATATAGAAAGGTCGTGGTATAGCTCCTTAAATCGTGAAAGCGTAAACTAAAACAAACAGAAAGACAAGCCAAAAAAAATAACGATAACGATAACGGTAACGGTAACAGTAACGGTAACGGTAACGGTAACGACAACGACAACGATAATGACCACCAGCCAAAACAAACAAACAAACAAACATACCACAGGAGCCGGCAATCTGTAGCCTGCCTCCACTCTGTCCATAACCTATTGGACAACAAGAAATTCCGGCGTCAGTTTGAAAGTGCCCATCGCAACAGAAGTTGCTCGTCGCCTAGCGACGGCGACTAAAAATGCCATGCACATCAGCAAAGAACATTGAACATAGAAGGGATTCTGCTTCAAAAATTAAATGCTATATCACTACATACATCAAGCTTGCACTGAGGAAAATAATATGGGTAGACAGTAACAGTCGTATCAGGAAAAGGAGGAGGCACGCTGAACTTACAAGCACGCTGCTAAAGCCACTGACTGGTGTGAGTCCCAATTACCTCTCTCTTACTATCAGGATTTGTAAATCGTGATCATAAGTCCATAATTGCGGCGTCCTCAAAAGTTCATTCTATTCTACAGCGTATGATCAGCGAGTAAAATGTACTGATTTTCCTTGAATCGATCCGCAATTTTTTTTTCCTGAATACATGTCCTACGACTTTGATCTTCAAGATGGATGGGAATTTTAGCAGTGTGTGTGAAACCAAAACAAACAAACAAACAAAAAAAAAACGGGTTTTGCTTTGTTTTGTTTTTTTGTTTTTGCGAAAGGAAGAAACCTCTAGATCTGAGTCGAACAGCTGCGATGCACACTCATGGGTCTAAATAACGATTTACCTCAAAATTACTCCAATCCCAGTAAGGCCTCTCGCCAAATGCCATGGTCTCCCACACCAAAATACCAAAGCTCCATACGTCACTAACCGAACTGAATTTTCGATACCGTATTGCTTCAGGAGCCGTCCAACGTATTGGAATTTTACCTCCCTGGAGAAAAAGAAAAGAAAAAGAAAATTGGGGCACTTTAAGTACACCAACAAAATGAATTTCATTTTTGGTCGGGACAAAAAAGTGGAATTGGTTCATCTCCATCATTTACTTTTCTCCTTGAAACCTAATATGAGCTGAGTTTTGCAGGAAAGTGTGTGAACTAAAGGACTTGTTGTTAATTCATATAATTCGAGAACTACCCACGGATGAATACTTTGTTCTATGCACTTTGGTGATTACAGCATTAACAACGACAATACGACAACTTAACGAACAAAAAATACCAACAATATCATTGCATACAGCATCCCATTCTCCAAAGTCGAATTGAGGGTGGGATTTTCATTATGTAAAAAGTTGACATTCTTTGACATCTACCTGCGTTTGATACTCCGAATCTGGATTATCCTCCAATTCCCTTGAGAGTCCAAAGTCCGAAACTTTACATATCATGTTCTCGCCCACCAAAATGTTGCGAGCTGCAAGATCCTAAAAGTGAAGCATAAAACGCGAAATCGTGAGTCGCGTCTCCTCGCAATTTCGTGCGCGCGTGTATTTCACCCGTCACACAATCCATCGCCGAAGTTAGAGACTACTCGCAGTCTATGCTCAAACGCACCCAACATGTTGGGTCCAACAATGCTGGGTGTGTTTGTACGGGTCTTAAGGCAAACTCAGACTCAAGCATGCAGCCGATACTTTTACGACCTGCTGGCTGTACCTACCCTATGTATAAAATTAATAGCTGAAAGATACATCATTCCAGATGCCACTCCTCGGATCATACCAATCAGCTGAAGGGTCGTCAGTTTGCCCTGATGCTCCTAAAGGAAAGGGGAAACAGTTAATTCAAGACTGGAGAACAGTTAATTCATGTTTGTAAAGGAAAGAGAGATGCATGTAATTATGCATTTTCCCCTCCACTTTTGATTAAGCTTCTGGGTAGTGACCAATACTTACTTACCATTCCTTTGGATTTACAATGCTGTCATTAAAAGTTACTACGTACATGTAATAATAGCAATGATGATGATGGTGATGATGATGATGATGATGACTACGACGACGATGATAATGATGATGATAACATATAATAATAACAAAAATCACGATAAAGACGACGTCAATGATAATAGGGAGCTTTAGCAACGAGAACGCCACAAAACAATAGGCTTAATGAGCAAAAACAATCGCTCTTCACGTGCGTTTTACATTTTAGTACATTTCTTTGCTGTCGCCTGCAAAACAACAACGTGAAATGACCAAATTTTAGGTTTTCTCGAGAACGTGAGCGCATGAAGATTAATTTTTCTTTCGGTCTCCTTACTTTAACGCAGTTCAAAGTAATTTAGTCCCTGGAAAGTTCGCAAATATTTTCCAAGTTAAACAAATTGGAATAAACGCGAAAGAGCTACGAAAACGAGAAACTTGATTTTGAAATGACGTTTTCGTTGCCGTCGCCGTCGCCGTCGCCGTCGCCGTCGCCGCTGCTGAAGCTCCCTAATGACGACGACGACGACGACAACCACGACGACGATGACGATGGTGATGGTGATGGTCGCGCGTACGTAAGGAGTTCAAATGACCAGCTGTACATTAAAATGGCAAACAACTGTATCACTACTCGTGAATACCTTTAGAAACTTATCAAGAGATCCTCCTTCCATGAACTCTGTTATAATCATCATGGGCCGACCTAAAATCGTGATAGTAAGCACCTATGAGGCTTGGTTCAAACTCAGGCGGATCGACTTTTTGCAAAACACAAAAATCGATACAGTACAATGCTAACGGTAATAAAACGAAGCGATCCTGCCCATGGTCGTTCACCCAACTTTGGTACCGGAACAGAACCATAAACTTTGCACGGCGTGCAGATCCGCTTGGAGAAAAAAGAAAAACTTTCCGTTTTAAAGTACTCAGCTTTAGACAAAACGATTTTAGAAGCGTTCGCGCGAACACGAACAGCTTGCCGATAACACTTGTAAACGAAGGCCAATCTTCTATGTTTTTGATTCGTTTTTCGGTTTTAAAGAAGTCGTGATACGATGAAAGTCGAAGAGTTAATTTCGAAACTCTGAAATGCTTTGATTGCTCCCCTATGGCGGGTGGGGCAATTAAAAAATCAATCGGCATTTCTCTATCATATTTATCCTCTATGAGTATAAATCTACTAGCGTTCTATCACAAATGCCGTTCTCTGATTGGCTACGCTACTCACTATCTATTCTGTGATAGATAGTGAATAGCGATTGTCAACATGATGGCGGCCGCTTCTTCGTGTTTTCAAAGTGTCTGCGAGGAGGATTTAGATAATTATACTAAAACAATTAGATTATTCGCTCTCGATTTCTATGCGTGATAGCTGATTCGGGCTGCGCCCTCATCAGCCATCACGCGATAGAAATCTCGAGCTCATAATCTAATTGTTAAATATTGAATCTTTATTCATATATCATGTACGTCTCTCGACCGTAGTGACCATCGTACTGTAATCCAGAGGGGGTATATCCTACCTGCCCAGGTTATCCGTATCCCCGCTTAACCCCCTCCCACACAGAGAGACTGATAGACACCACTGAAGAGAGATACAAGAATGGAAAGACAGGAACTTCTTCACTTACTGACTGTCACTACCCCTATCAACTGGATGACATTGACGTGTTTAAACTGCCCCATGATTGATGCCTCTGAGATGAAATCATCCCTTGTCTTTGAACTGGCGCCTTGCTGTAAATGTAGAAATATACGATGAAATACAATTCAACTGTTATTATCTGTTACTAAATACAATATGCTCTAACTTAGGTTATGTGTGTTCGACAAGCTAAGGGTCTCATATATTTCAGATCACGCTGGATAAAAGTAGATCCTCGTTGTCACATAGACCCAATTCATACTAAATAATAATAGTAATAATGATGATGATGATGACGATGATTGTATCAATAATGAGATTGATAACGATGACGATGAAGATGAAGATGATGATGATGATAATCATCATCATCATCATAATCATCATCATCATCACCACAAAAATAACAGCAACAACAATAAAAATGAACAAACCTTGAGAATCTTTACTGCAACAATGGATCCGTCATAAAATCCTTTGAAAACTTCAGCAAACTCACCTGGTAAGAAAAAATTAATCAGAACGGTAATGGTAAATGGTAATGGATTTATATACCGCACATATCACATAGTTTCATGGCGGTTTAAAATTCTTTTATAGGGTGAGATCGGACGTCAGCCTGTAAAGACACCGCTATCAGTCCATATGTGATCTCACCCCTGCCACCCAACCCACACATGAATGGAGATAGACTACCAAACCGGGAACTACGTCCCCTACTCTTTTCGAACAATGTGCGGGTCCTTTAACGTCCCAAAGTTTATTAGGAACAAGAGTTGTGAGACGGGGCCTACGGTTCATCGTCCTTATCCGAAAAGACTAGAAAGTCTAACCGTTTGCAGATACAATTACAAAGGTAGTACTTTTTCCTCAAACACAGTACAAGCCCAGGCATCGATAACGAATAACCAAACAAGAAATTCTCCAAACAACGAATGCAAGGGAAACAAAAAGATTTGAAAAGTAGAATTTGTACATTAACGGACAGGCTTTAAGGAATACATGGTCACAGCTGTTCTAAAACACACCTCCACCGACGTTCTTCTCAAACTTGATTTGATTCCTGTCGATCTCAGCAGCAAACGTTTTCACAGCTTCCATCGGGTCTCCATAGTTACTAGGATCCACATACTGCGAGAGACCGTGGTTAGAAAACAGTTCTGTTGCTGCTGAAAGATAATCAAAGAGGAATTAGGAAATTAGCCTTCTTAAGCATTGGAGAACGCAGCACGGAAGAGGGAAAAAGGGATCCACGCGAGAAACTCGAGGGAGCGTCTCGCTTGTTGTTTGCGATTCTGTTCTCACAGAAGTACGACCAGATGCCTGACCAGAACAACACGATGGACAAAAGAGCACTAAGAAGTAGAAAAAAAATCAATTTCTTTAACTGCTATGGGAGCGAAAAGCTTTTTGAATGAGTAATATTCCATCACTGACCTTCAAATGTGTTTGCTCTTTTTCGGAATTTCCTGAAAAATATAATTAAAAAACAACATTGAGGAAGGCAAATGAACACATAGGACAAAATACTCGTAAAAGAAAGTGGCATTAGGAGGAGGGATGTCCAGATTAGGTTTAAACATTCATAACAGTTTGATTCAGTTATTTCAAAACTGATCTTAAGTCTAGGCCCAGTCACTCACTCGCAGAAACTAAGTTACACAAACGACAAACAATTAACAAACAAATCAAAGAAACTGCAAAATACAAATTCACTGCCTGAAGACGTAATAATGGCCTTGAATGAAACAAGCCTCACTAAACCAAACTCTTGGCCACATTTCACGGGCCTCGCTTATCTCGACTTTTTCTCAACGAAGCCGTCTCAGTGTCAAGTGTTTTTTTCCAATCCTCAAAATGCCTCGGATTCCCACACAAGAATAGTGGTATCGCCATCTAACTGCAGCTTGAGTTTTCTCTATACTCTGTACTAGACTTGTTACGTAAAACATCATGTTCTCGCGTGATAATTTGGATGACTTACCTTCGTTTTGTTATTACAACCATGACAAAGCAAATGATGACAAAAATGAAAAGGGTGCCTCCAGCCGCAGCACCAATCAGAAGCCACAACTTTGTTTTGGTTTCAATGGTGGGGCCTGAAACAAGCCCACACACAACATGTTAGAAGTCAACACTCAAATTGACATTAACGGCGAGTCTTTGTTGAAGCGGCTAAAGAATTCAAAGCAATGATATTAAATTAAAGCAGAACTGAATATCAATATGGTCGATACATGCTAATTGTGCCAGTTACCAATTTTAGCTCCTTGAGTTTTGGCTTCTTCGCTCCTTGGTCCAAATCCCATGCTGTTCTTACCAATGACCTTAAACGAGATTGAACGTGTAACAAAAGCCTTTAGTATCAGATTCCTCCCATCACTGATCACCTTTTTCGTTAAGTTAATGTTACTCCCGCGTTAGGCCCACGCAGGCAGGCAGGCAGAAAGGGAGGAAGGGAAGGAAGGAAGGAAGGAAGGAAGGAAGGAAGGAAGGAAGGAGGGAGGGAGGGAGGGAGGGAGGGAGGGAGGGAGGGAGGGGAGGAAGGAAGGAAGGAAGGAAGGAAGGAAGGAAGGAAGGAGGAGGAGAGAGGAGAGGAGAGGAAGGAAGGAAGGAAGAAGGAAGGAAGGAAGGAAGGAAGGAAGGAAGGAAGGAAGGAAGGAAGGAAGGAAGGAAGGCAGGCAGGCAGAAAGGAAAGAGGAAGGAAGGAAGGAAGGAAGGAAGGAAGGAAGGAAGGAAGGAAGGAAGGAAGCAAGGAAGGCAGGCAAGCAGGCAGGCAGGCAGGCAGGAAGGAAGGAAGGAAGGAAGGAAGGAAGGAAGGAAAGGGGGGAGGGAGGACGTGACGGAGAGAGGGAAGACAATTGGAGAAGAAAAGGTAAGGAAAGAGGGAAGGTGGGAGGAAGGGCTGGTGCGAAGGAGGAAGAGTGCCGAGAAAGAAGAAGGAAGGAAGGGAGAGAGAAAAGAGGCCAGCAGGGAAGGACAACTCACCACAAATTCATACTCGGCGTCAGGATCAAGTCCGCTTATGGTGATGGAAGTTTCAGTTGTGTTTTTGGTGTGTCTATCAGACTCATCTGCCAGCTTGTAGTACATCACCAGGAAATACTGAATACTCTCACGACTGTTTGTTAGTGTCCAGGACACACGGACTGAAGTGCTGTCGATCCGTGTTACAGTCACTACGGGTTGACCCGGAACTGAAATCAAATCAACAAAATGCTCAACTATACACGTTATTTTGTTCTCAATGGGAAAAGAAGGCGCAAAACAATTATTGAGGGCAATCAAAGCGGTAAGCTATTAAGTATCTTCGAGTAGCCTCATTTGGAGATATTTTCACGGGGTAACTCTTCCACAACAAATGGTCCCACAACTCATCAGTTGTTTAACGGATGATAAAGGTACTGCCCGTGAATGGATCCACCATCACCACCCCCAAAAACAGTAATGCGGAAAGTTACAAAAAATGGTCATATGCAAACAGGAAAGTGGTCTCAACCAATTGTTGATCGGCATTGCGTTCAGAAAGTCTTTTTTTTTTTTCTTTGGGGGAGGGGGAGGGTCGAGAGGGGTGTATATGTTTTTGGGAGGGGGACGGTCAAAGGCGTACAGAGGACTGCATTTGCGGTCATACCTGATTCAGGCGTCGTGACCTCCAAATGTGCAAATTTGGAAGGGAAGCCCTCTTTTTCCGCTACTGCACTGACACCATTCTTTGCGTACACTGTAAACCTGTACGCTGTGTTTGGAAACAAGTTCGTAACCGTCACCTTGGTGTGCGAGAGATTCCTTTGTCTTGGCAGAAATAGCACTTGTGAACCACAATCCTGACTGCAGCTTTTCTGTTCCTTCCTGCACACTACCTTGCAGTCGATCTCGTAGAACAAGTCTGTCCGCCCGCCGAGGCGGCGAGAATGCGACCAGGACAGCCCCACTACTGTCTGGTTTTTGTTCACGTTTCGTAAACGTCTTGGCGCAGAAGGCAGAGCTGAAGGCAAATAAACAAAAGGGTATGAGAAGCACTACCAGTACAGATTCCCCATTACTGCAACCACAGTCTGACTTCATGAGTATTTCATTTCTCCTTACAGAATCGGTGCTTAATGGTGATGAGAATGACGCAAATCGGATGACAGTTGGAAGTATATATCTGTTGGTTGATATGGATATTGGGCATCAAGCTACGGCATCAAACTGTGGGCAAAATTAATTATTTCCCACTGAGGCTTCCTATTTCATTTTTCCTTCTAGAAAGTATATGACTGTTAGTATTTGAATAGCAACCATAATGACTCGCGAAAAAAGAAACTGTACTGCAATTGTCAATGTCAGTGAAGTAGTAACCCCCCCCCCCCCCCCAACCCCGTACTCTGCAGGTATAGTCAGGCAAACTTGTAAGCCGTAAATCAACTATGTATTAATTTATCATTTTCTTATGCCGTCCAGTTTGTTTCAACCCTCTTAGTTAACTTCGTTTCGCTGTACTAAAAAAACGTCCTTTAGTTTCGGTTTATTTCATTTTTTAATTAGTTTTATCTGATTTCAAGCACCTTAACTGGTGCAGTATTTGACAATGGAAGCTGACGTTGCTAGGAGAGGGAACTGTTTCAATCAAATGCCTTTGCCATTTCAGAGACAAAAAAAGCATTTCAAACCGTTATTTGGGCCGGGATACACGTAATCCGAGGGGGGGGGGGGGGGGGTACTAAAAAACATTAACACCGGGAGGCTTCGCCCGGAGGTTCGCCCCCTAACCCTTTTACATTCCATTTTTGACAGAAAAGGTACCCCTCTCATATACCTTCCATTGGAACAGTACACAAGTCATAAGATGTGTTCGAAATATTTTAATGATAGGCCCTTTTAAATACCTAAATGACAGATTTCTCTACCCTTTCATATACTTCGACTCGTGAAATCCCTACCCTTTCATATACCTAAAGGGTGAAAAAGATACCCCTTTCGAGCGGAGCCTCCCCGTATAGGCCATTTTGTTTAGTGAAATGGACCCAAATTGCGATTTGTTTCAGACAAACTGAAAAGGCCTTTGATCAAATTTGAAAACAAGGTGGCTTCTCATGAGATCAGATCTGTTTAACTGGCATTACTCTAGATCTCAAACAGAATGGAGTGTCACGGCTGTCGAATGATAACATTCCCGAACACATAACTTGACCAAATGAACATACACTAAATCTAAGCAATTTCGTACGGATCGGGATGGCAATCGACTCTCTTGGGAAGTATCACAAGCCGAACAGTGACGCAGTGCTAGAAACTGAAAGGTGAACTTTTCCTTCCAAAAATTTTAAGCTTCGTGGTTCATAACACACACAATCTTTCAACGAAGGCCCATTCGAACTTTTGCACAGACTAACAGCCACAGCAATCAAATATTTTTTTTATCATAAGACTGTCCTACCCTAAGATAAGATACGAACTCAAAAGATGCCGAAAAGATAGAAATGTAACAAAGTTTTCTTTCTCGTCTGGAACAGTTTGTCGTGTCTTGTATGGACAAGAACGGCCCTTTCTTCTATGAGAAGAAACAAAGGCGCCCTCTTTTCCAGGACTTCCAGTTTCACATTTTTTCATGGGGTACATGTAATTCACGTTCTAAAGATTTGATTATAAATATACGAGTCAAGCCCGCGCTAAATGGTTCTCACATTGTTATGCAGCGTTTCTTATTGTTCAACAATATTAGATCGTTTGTAAGACGATGTTATGTGCTTTCGTTCTTTCATTTCTGTTCTTTATTATTTTTTTTTTGGTCAAAGGAGCCGTGTTTCCGTGATACGAATGGCAGCTGACACTGCCTAATGTCCAACATTTCTACACTACGAACTTGGATGTGTTAGTATAACACTTTTATAATAATTATTTAGCCGATGATTTATTAATTTTGTTACTCTACCCTACTCCCATCCATCACTCGCGGTTCATTCTTTTGAGAGTTTATTCCAGACAACAACCCATGCCCGGATTCAGATAAATTACAAAAACACATAGTTAGAACAATTTAGGAAACCACAAGAAGCCTGTTAAAACAAACAAAATGCTTAAAAGAAAATAAACAATTAGACACTCACAGATGACAACAGGAATCCCAATTATCAAACTGCAAAATAAGAACTCAACGTGGGTGGTCAACGGGAAAGGCGTGTGACTTCAACTCGTGGTAAGTTCCTTAGTGTTTTGCTCACGAGCTGACTGTGTGTTTTTCATGTGAATGCATTTATGAAATATCACAGACGTTTCGATTGGAATCACATGCCGTTTAACATTAAAACTAGGCCCGATTAAAGTATAATCCACACGCAGTCATTCAAATAAAACTGCTGTTAGCTCGCTCGTGAGAACGTATATCGGAAACCGAATGGAAAGGTTAAACGGCATTCGGGGCGCATAAACCCCCTCTCCCTACTCCCACAATTTCATTGTCCTCTGCCCCATGCCCCCCAAGCCCCTTGAGCAAAGTGACGTAATTCCTTACCCCTTCACCCCTGCTAAAATAAAAATAAATAAATAAACCTAAGAGGTTTTTCTTTTCTTTTCTTTTTTTCCCGTTATCTGGCTATAATCGTTGCCCAACCTGTGCAGTTGTCTGAGACGTCCTCCCACGGAGTACGAAAGAATCCCCGCCTGCACTTGCAGTATTTCCTGTCTGTTCCTGTGATGCTGTTCATTGGGCACTTGGTACATTTTGTATTGCCAAGCTCTCCTTTGAAATAACCAAGTGGACACTCTGTGTGAGAAGAAATGAATGAAACATTACAAATAAACTGCGAACTCCTTCCAACCATTCCGCAGTACAGCTGTCAGCGGCTTAACCTAACATGGCGGCTCCAAATGCTTGTCTCAGTTCCGGTGAGAGTTTCTTCATTTCTTGCCAAGGTATCGTTAATTAAATTTCTCAATGAAAACGTATCCGACCTTCACGCGGTGCATTGAAAGGATTGACGTTCCAAGCCAGGAGGTAAGACCATTTTATCTGTTTTGATCTTATCGCTTGATACTCGCAATCATGCGCGCCATTTTTGACATTTCTGTCAGAACTGGTAGGCGATCAAATACGATAACACGTTATTGTTAATGGCCCTCAAGTGTCCTAATGGTCTCTTCACCCAAGTTTTAAAATGAAAGGTTGCTTAATTTGACAAGCAAAATCTTAAAATTAATGACACGAAATCTGACCTAATATACCATCCGGATACTACCAATTAGGTCATTAAACTGTTTCACATGCCTCGCAGTCGAAATACCTACACTGTATAAACGTTATACTGTATTTCAGGAGCACCAAACAAGAGCATTAATTTAAGCAAAATACTTTGATTTCTATGCCCTAAGTTCCCAGATCATTTTGTAGCACATCTAAGGCATCATTATAATTATTTAGTTACTGTAGCTTAGGTCGGCCGGTTTAAACGTCAAACTTCACATGTACCGAATCTAATGCAAATGAAAGAAAACAACACATTTTTCTCATTTACATTAGATTCGGCACATGCGAAGTTCGACGTTTGAACCGGCCCTAACACAAATTGTTTAAAGAATTAGTGATTTAGCACAGGATCTAACCTTACGGTGTATTAGTTACTGTAGGATTCAGAATTTTCGAAATACGGTAAAATACTAGCTGGCTTAAGAGCACGTTTTTACCCCTCCCTCCGAAAACAAAACATGAATGAAACACGCTTTCTTTTTTGTTTTTGTGAAATTCTAAGGTGACATTTCATGAATAGCCTCTACCTTTTTCATCACAATTATTTCAACCACATTTCTGTGTTGAAAGAATGAGGAGTCCTTCAGAACAAATATGTCACTGACACAAACATGGGGTTATCCCTGGTATTTCATGTATGGAGGCCCCAATCAAATGGCCGCACGACCTGAAGCAGAAGGGGTGCGGTTATTGAAAATAACGTGTCCAAACCTGTACACTTTCACTGTACCAGACATAATAAATTCCAATCATCTTTTGTGTGTTCAAACCAAGGATTGCCCACTTTTTCAAAAGATTTGGAAAGAGGATTTTATCCTTCAAAAGCCTAGAGGTACACGTACACCTCTTTTAAGAGTACATTGCTACAGTGCGGTGTAATCCCAATATTTTCAAAGATGAATCATGTTAATAGTATGTGAGGAGAGCTTAACAAAGTCTGCTTAAACTGAATTTTAAAAGGACCTACATGTCCATGTGTAAGAGCTTAATGCCAATAAAATAATATTATCTTGTGACTGGTAATAATTTTTACACCCTGCTCAATTGTAATAAGTCAGGCTCAAAATTGAATAAAAATTATTATTGTAAGTGAAATAAAATAATTATAATATTTTGTGGGGTTCAGTACCTTGGCATTTTGTGATGGCAATTTCCCATCCAGGCTTACAAAGACATGCTTCTTTGGGTCTGTTTGTTTGGAGCCATTCCCCACTAGTTCCACAAATAGCATCTAGCTCTGATGAAGTTGGCTCAGAATGATCTCCACATCTTCCAACAATTTTTACAGTTTCAGATTCATTTGTTGGAGCCACAGTCTGAGGCAGAAGTATGAGGCTACGAGGTAAGACCTTTTCTGGGCAGACATTGTACGTAACCAGAAATGAATTCAAGACAAGGCAAGCACCTTGGTCATGAACTGCAAGAAAAACTTCTGAAGTCCCTTCCATGATCGATAACGAGAGTTTCTCTGACAAGGATATTGAAGACAGGTTGGAGAGGTTGCTAGCCAATGATACAGTTTTTATTTTATTATATTCCCCATTTGTGGGAACTGAATCTGACTTATTTGAATTTTCTGTAGCCTGGTATGCATAGACATCAAACTGTTCTTTGCAGTTTTTTCGTTCATCAGGGTCATCAAGTGAAGCACATCGCTTCGCTATGGTGTAGTTGATTGTTATGTCAATTCTCTTAAGATCATTGGGATGAAAACCATCACTCCATAACCAGTTGCTTGGCTGATTTGTACCAACGTCACAGACAGAATAGGTACTCTCACCAGTTGAAGTTCCCACCCACTGTTAAGGAAATATCAAAGTCATTGTGAATTAAATTAAACCTTCAGCCTTCTGGATCCCCTTCCCACCCCACAGAGTAAATTTAGTCACACAATAACAGGGCTGCCACGAGAAGTAGGTAACCGGCTTTTATAGCTGGCTTCTACAGTAAAATCAGCCAACTACTCTCAGTCTGAACATGAGTAATATGGGGAGGCTCCACCCCGAAGTCCGACCCCTTACCCTTTTATATACCATTTTGACAGGTACCCCTTTCATATACCTTCCATTGACAAATGGTACCCTTTTTGTATACCTTCCATTGGAACAGTACAGTCATAAGGTAGGTGTTTGAAATATTTCAATGAAGTCCCTTTAAATACCTAAATGACAGATTTCCCTACCCTTTCATATACTTCGACTTTTGAAATCCCTACCCTTTCATATACCTGAAGTGTGAAAAAGGTTCCCCTTTCGGGTGGAGCCTCCCTGAATAGGCATTATAGGGAAAAACCCCAACCATTTGATTTGATTTGATTCTACTTGATTTAGAGTTCATTTGATTTAATCTCCCTAGTTAGTAGAGTATTTGTGCTCAGCTAGGCTGTTATTATTATTAAATAGTAATAACAAATTATTATAATAATGATGATGATAATAATAATTATTTTTATTATTATTCTCCCTGAAAATTTGAATTTTAGATCTACCTGCTTTAAAAAACAACAACATAATTATTATTATTCTACAACCACAAAAACTGTAATTATCAGCATTTTTTCCTTTCCCTGTGCCTACACTGTACTTAAAGAAAACTAGTAAACCATGATAAAATTGACCTTTCTTGTGAGTAACCAACCTCTTAACACAAATGCTCCTTTTGAATCATATAAGCGTAATGATATCCCCCCAGCCCCCCCCCCCCCCCCCACCCCCCTGCTCTTAACAGCAGGGTACAAATCTTCAACAGGAAATCTCACTTTGTTAAAAGAACATTTTAGTAATTATCCTCATTTATTTATTGCCAACTCACGCCTGCAGTATGTAGTCCACTGTGCCATGTGTTCCAGTACCAGCTAAGGTGACCAGTTACACCAGGTTTAGGCCTTTTCAATAAGATCACTATTTGCAAAGGAACAAAATTTTATAACTCAGTTACACTGTTTATTCATAAAATCATCTTGTATGTTCCTAATGGTCACAGTAGCAGTAGATACATGTACATTGCAGCTGTATTCATACAGTGTAAGACATGATTCATTGGAAACTTCCTCCATCGTCAGTTAAAAGTGGTTTTGAAAAGCTGTTTTAATTTGAAACAAAAAAATAAAAGAACAACACTTTAGGTTTAACGCAATTTATTTATTTCAAAGATGAGGAGCGATTTTTGAAGTTGGCCTTGTTAACTCGTACATACAATAAGCTAACAGGTGTTGTTTCCCTCCTCGTGGTTGCTAATAAGCCATTTTGTTGAAACTTGAATGTAAATGTAGCATCGAGATTTTATGCACAATGCTGTTAAACCTCGAAAGAAACTGGATGTCTTTCGACACTGTTCTTTTTTATGCAGTATGTGCTATTTCCTCAAGAAGTACACTGTGTCCTCAAAACCCAAATGGCTTTTGACAGAATTTGACCACACTGTCCTTTAGCTTGAATTTGTTGCATTGTTTGAACAGAAACTGTTGTAGTGTCTACTTGTCAATACAGAACAACTGTTCTTTCCTCAAGAAGCAACTCAAAAAGCCGAATCGCGTACTCAGTGAATCGAGTACTCTATGAATAACAAAGTGCTTTCTGCGAGAATCAAGTAACAAGGATCGAGTTGAGTTTCGAGTGAATCGAGTCTTGATTCTCGACTCGATCCTGGATACATGATTCTCACAAGGATCGAGTCGAGACAGTCAACTTACTTTTAACTGGTACTGTACTTATGTCATCTTCAGTTGCAAATGTTCCTTACAATTTGAATTTTAACTGACACAGAGTTTCATATGACAATGATTAGATATTCTTTTTGCAATAGAAGATGACATAAGTATGTTGAAACATGTCTTACTTTAAACTTAAATATGTTGTTTTATTTATTGAAACTGATTTTGTTCATCTGCTGTTTCACGATCTATTTTAATTTATATCAATCTTTAAAAAGCATGCTTTAATAGTGAATTAGTTCTTATCCTCAATGTTAGATTTTAGCCTCCTGTGTCTGGTATTAGTGAGGCCAGTATGCATCATGGAGTTGTAATGTGGTATAATTTATATGGAAAGTTGGCAAGGCCAACAAATCTGTCTGTAATGGAGAGGTGTGCAAGGCGAGAGGCTCGGATCAGTACTCATGCCTGTGTACTTCACAGTTTAATGTTTTGGCTGCCAAATTTTGTTGACAACATGAATTTATAACCTTTTCCGAGAATCCAAGATCTCAGTCTTGTCTCAATTGTAGTTTTGTTTGAAAGCAAAAACAAATCACACACACCTGATCTAAAGAAATAATTGCATGAAAAAAAAAAAAAAAAAAAGAAAAATGTGATCTTTAAGACTGGAAAGAGGGAAGAGTATAAAATAATGTGAAGCACAAAAACCTGTGTACAAATAATGCAGGATGAATTAGATTCATAATTATGGTCAAAATTTGTCTTTCAAATGTAGTATATACATCAGGATTTCACAGCAGTTGTTAGCAGGTACAGGAATTTTATGTCTGCATTACAGTGTCGTGGGTTTGCCTTCACAATGAAACAAGTCAATTTTCTCTTAAATATTGAGTGCATGTATATAAGTCCTCAATCTCCTTTCTGAACTTTGGTTTACCATGACTTAAATTAAGATGGATGAAATGACTATGGAAACTAAAAGCTCCTTAACTTAAAACACTGAACAGATGTAGACAATCTGGCTACAGGCAAAACCAGATAAACTTTTTCTGATGAATATATGAACTATGCTATGCATATTGAGGAAGACAAGGCGCCTTTAACATTGGATTATAAAGTTAAAATAGCACACTGTTAAATGTTATTTCTTAAGCACTGGACATTGTGTGCTGGGGATCATCAACTGATTTTTTTCCAGAATTGAGTTCAAGCTCCCTTATAGAATATACACTGTGTATGATGAGAAATGAAAATTGGGCTTTTTTGTGACGATAAAGAGAAATGAAACATGAAAGAAATGAAAAGCTCAGCTATGAATTTTACCAGCAAAAGATAATGGCAATGTGGGATATATTAACACTTGTTATTTTTTTCCTATCAATATAATTTTATCTCTCAGAAAGAAATTAAATCATGTCTCGAAATGAAACAAAATCATTTTCATGATATTTTCGTTATCACAATCTCCGTTTCTAGAAATAAGCTGCCACATTTGAATGGACAGAAGCACTCTGTGGTGACACATTGTTTGAGAATAATTAGGTGCTTTTTATAATATTTACATAGGTTCATAATGGACACACACAAATGACACAATTTTATGTATACTTAAAGAAAAAAATGAACGAACACATCGGGTGTAATTCAATAATTTCCTTAAGTTGGCAAATTCCAAACAGTGACAATTAATGTACAGAGCAAACTTTTCGTTGGACCTCCTCTGAAGCATTTTTTTTTTTTTTTTTTTGATATGTAGAAATAACATTTTATTTAACGATGTTTTCACATTTAGGTCGGCGAAACCTAAACCACACAGAAAGCAAATTGTCCTCTACCGCTATCACTGGCCTCAGATAGTAATTAATTTTTTGGGGTGCTAATTTAATTACTTTACTCCAGTAAAATGTATTTACTTTTAACCAAGGACTAGCGTAGGCAGGTCGGAGTCGATAGAGGAAATAGCAGTTAAACGCCTCAAGGCTGAAGAACGTAATGCTTTCTGATCGCAATTTGCATTTAATGCTGCTGTCGGGTCGAATTAACATGCGTGGCGAACATTCTAGTTTCCAAATATTCGATTCCCCTCGAATCGTGAAATTCATGCTACGACGGCTCTTCATCCACCAGCTCCAAGACTTCGTCCCGAGAATTTAATCAATCATCAAGAACTCCGAGTTTTAAATGTCACTTCTATAAACATCTTTTGAGCGACAGCTGGTAAATCTACGGCTTTTCTGTAACTTTGTTTACGATTTTGGACCGCCGCTTTGAATCTAAACATTTGCGTTTCGATTCCAGCTTGTATGCAAATATCTTCCTCTCAACCACAGTGTTTCGAACAAAAGAAACAGACAACTTGTCACGATTTTTCAAATGAAAGACAAGGAAAACTGACAAAAGCAAAGTAAAGAAAAATGACATATTACGTCCTGGGCTAAGAAATCGCTGCCCTCTTTAAATTGTGTTCGAAACATTGAAGTTGAGATCATTAGCACAAGTAAGCCCCAAGCTGAGAACTATTAACAAAATAAAAGATGCAGTTACGGCAATAGAAGCTCTTAAGAACAACGATACATTACGACAAATCAAAAGAAAGTAGTCTGGTCTCGGTTTTCCCGGGAAAATTTCAAGTCTGGGATCGTGGTATCGATCGGAAGTTGAAATTTACAGGTGATAATTGCAGAGCAAACATAAGAATATCGAAGAAAACCACTCAAGTTGAGACAGTAAGAAATACCGAGTGTCGGGTTTCTACATAATTTGCGTTTTGGGCGTGTGATTTGAGCAGAATAACGATAATAAACCTGCCACGCGTCGTAAACGGACTTAAGAAATATTCATATTAGGCCATAGTCTTGGAGAACACATTTTCTTTTACACAGAAGGTGGCAAAGTTCGATCGACGGACGCACAATCTCATACATACATACAATATAACAACTTCATTTCTTGAGCCCTTTTCCTAACACCGTGTTATTAAAAACACGGCGATCCCGTTATCACGTCCTTGCCTAATTCCCTAACTGGTCCTTATCCGTGTCTTTGTGGACGAAGTAAACAGCAGCTACCACCCATCGCGAAGAAACAACCACAACGCATCATCTCTTCTTAGATTACGCTTCATCACAGTCAATACTCCTTAAGCGTTCGACTGACAGATCTTCTTAGTGCTAGGAAAAGTCACGCACGCTAACAAAAAATTCTCCATAGAGGTCATCCTTGGAGAGTGGATTTTCTGTACTCCCCCTGGAGAATTAATCCCTAAAGCCGCGTTGCCCTCGAGAGAAGGGCCACAAGGCGAGAGCTTGAATGTCATCCGCGAGGGCAATCGCGACCACAGTACTTTGGATTACTTGAATTCAATCGATTAGGTTTAAAGCGAGGAATAAAGCGATCATACCTCTATCTCCGCTTGAAATGTGAAGCAAAAACGAAGCCACACTGACGACGAAAATACAAGGTTTGCGCACCATGTCCAACGTTCCCTCCTCACCACCATGCAACCGCACCGTTGTCACTGTTTGAGGCTAAGCGTGCAGCGGCGTCCTTCAATAGAAACGGAAGTAAATTAGACGGAAATGACGTGAGATTCTGGAGACAGACATACCCCTCGTGCAAAAAAGGCTGATTTTTTTTCCCTTTTAAGAGTATAAAATATTCTATTTACCGAATTTTCTTACGTTCTGTGGTGCAGCCAGGGGTATTAAAATGTATGTATTTCAATTTAAACCTATATTTGCAAGTGGCGGTTTGATCTAGGCACGTAATGCTTCAAACTCAATTAGGTTCTCCGTTCTGCGTCCCTCCATTGTTTTCTTTAGATCCTTAATTGTTCCTTTCGATCGCTAAGGCCCCGTAAACATTTGGCGAAATCAGGAATTCATCAATTATTGAAAAGCGCAAACCGTCGGGAGCAGGTGTGTTTCAAACTCCTGGTGAAATAATAAGCTAATCAGGGTGTTGCGACTGACAAAAGTTAATTGTTCGCAAGAACTCTCGCCGAAGCGACTGATAAAGACCATAAGGCAACAAAGAAACCGTCTACGTTTGATCTCTCTTGACCAGCGTTTATCACGCCTATGTTGAACCTTTTCATGTTATTGATTTTATTGGCACCCGACTGATATTAAATAGCACTCGAGGCTATGCAAAACAGCGGTATTAGGGACAAGCCACAAAGGAAGATTAAGATTTGTGCGGATGGAATATGTTGCGCATTTTGGCTTGTATATTTCCGCCAATACATTTTAATCCTCGTTAAATCTTAAGAAGATGCCACGAAATTAAAAATTGGGCCATGAAAAATTGCTTGAGATTATAAGACAGGGTCGCGATCCCAGCAGGTAAAATTTTATAAGACTTATGACAAAATTGCTGTGGTTTAACAGATCCCATCTTGGCCGAGATGGTGCTTCAGATAAGAAACTCACGAAATGAGAAAAGCATGTCTCGACTTTATGAAGCTCTCTTTCATGAAACACATTTGAGCCGCTTTTAAAACACCGACGCCGTAAAGAGCAATTAAACTGTGCAAATATGGTAAGTGCAAAGTTTTTATTGAAACTGAGACACAACCAAATAAAATTACAACTGTGACCAAATAATGGCACACAAGTGTCATCTTGATAGCTATATGCACTGGCGTTTTTATGGCGGAACATATACAGTCTTCAGACTCATTTAAACCTGTCAGTTTTGTTTTTGGAGCAATCTAGCTACCGTTTTGAAGTCAAATACGGGAAAGGGAAATGAATTGATTTTAATATTCGATGAACACTCATCTTTTCGGAAATGAAACTATACGAGAAAAGCCCACGCTTGCATACTATTTTTATACAATAACTGACTCACCCCATAAACCTTCCGATCGAAAGTGAAAAACTCCTTCCTGTTAGTCTTTTGTTTATTTCAATGTTTATTATTTTTCGGAGAATTATTCAAAGACCGTCGCAGCAAGGGCGCTGGATATAAACGGATATATAGCTGAAACAATTGTTTCGGTTTTTTTTTTCCACAAACCATTTTTTCCATATTTTCCAGTCAAGGTCGAAGTATTTCTCTCTTAACTTTCGATAGCTCGCCGGTACTTATACTTCACACAGTTTTTTTTTTAATATGAGAGGCAAACTGATGTTAAAAGCTTTATGTAGTGTTAAATTAAACAGGTCGCTTACAGTGCTAATATGTTTGGTCTGTGGTCAGTTCAAGCTCTGAGTTTGTTAACACTATCCAGTTGGAGTTGTCGCGAGGAAGAAAATATCTACCGAAGAATTACGAAGAATCAGGATATTTTTGTTTCTTTTCTTTTCGTTTTTTTTCCCCTTTGTTCAAGTAAAAATATATTTAGGATAAAAGAACAAGAAAAATCTTCTTGGAAACAAATTTTGCTTCCTTAAAGAATGGGAAAATTTGAATATATTTTGGGGAATATTGCAACCCATTAGCTTTTTATTCGCAGTGCTGTGTTTCTATATTTGTGGGAAATTCTCGCAGTAAAATCGGAGTTCGTAAGTAGAGAGTTCCTGGAGTATTCATTGCAATGAGTTAGTTTGAACCTGAGGATGAACAGTTGAGTGAAGGCTACAGATCAGTAGAGTTTCCTTTGTTGCAGATTTCGTAGAAAGAGTCTCCTATTTAAATTATTTCACTTTCGATCGGTTATATTGGAAACTAGATATATTAACCTGATGTCAATCACACTTGAAAATTTTAAATCCTTCTAGAAGGCCATC
This sequence comes from Pachyseris speciosa, assembly GCA_016490735.1. Classification (NCBI taxonomy): domain Eukaryota; kingdom Metazoa; phylum Cnidaria; class Anthozoa; order Scleractinia; family Pachyseridae; genus Pachyseris; species Pachyseris speciosa. The sequence continues at coordinate 397,528 of JAEMWC010000610.1, read as the reverse complement.
AGGTTTATCATTCTCAGACACATCTTGATGTTTTAAAAACGCCTCAGTTCTTTCCGACAGTTTTGGCACATCGTCTCTAACACTGGCCACCACAAATCGCGTGTTTGCGTGGTGTATGGTCCACCGTACCGCCCCTCGACGAGGCGTGAAAATTGAGGGAGCTCCAATTCTACTCAAATACCTGACATAGTAGACGTAACAAATCATTTCTGTAGATGGCATATTAACGAGGGCTATGCGTCAACTGTTTCTCGCTCATCAAATGTGTCAAACTTCTGGCCTCCATTTGTGATTCGTAAATGACCAAAATCAGCTTCTCAGCTATTGCTTTCAACGAACCAGTTATTTTAAATCGCAATGGCTATAGATTGTCATCTCATGTCACTTGCTTCTTTTAATCTTGATTAAATTGACACTTTATTTTGAACTTTTTACGAACTCTTTCAGAAGCAATCGTGCATGATAACACCTCCACCTTTGCAAATCAGACATCCGGTATATCGGCAACACCGGAAGTTAAAACTACGATAACTATTGTAAACTGTCCTGAATCGATAGATCGTCTTTAAAATCCAGCAGATCCAAAAGTACCTGCCTTCATTCACAGGCAAGCCGTTTCGAAAAGTTGTTGAAGGAGCGACTTTATTGTATGTTTCCGCCATTGTTTGCCTTTGCCTGGATTTGCGGAATTTAAAGAGGCTCACTCAAGCTTTAAAACGTGCTCGTGGTCCGCGTGTTCCATAAAAATTTGCTTGCCGGCTTAAAGTCAGTGAGAAATTAGAAAACTTGACCCTTTCGGTGGGAAACAGCAAATTCAATTCAACCTTTCTCCTATCTAAAATGCCGCCTCAAACGGCAGGACTTGAGCAAATGGCTGTAAGCACGAGGGGCTCTTGATGAGGGAATACATTTCAGAATAGAATATTCAACTTACAGTGTTTCCAGCTTCTTGCTGTATTTGGTTCTCTCACTCAAGTGCTGTGCCACTGAATGGCCGACAGGAATTCTTAGCTCTTCCTACTGATCATATCCAAACTGAACAGACTGCTAAAAGGCTTTGTTCGCAAATCACTGAAAGGTCTAGCGTACCTATATTTGTGCACAAAAGAATCGCCTCTGATTGGTTGTTCGCAGTAAGAAGAGCCTTGACATTGCCTGCATGAGAGACAACCAAATTGGTCTGTGGAAAGAGCATCGCAAAATTAGTTTGAAAAGGTCCTCTTGTGTTACCTCGGTGACGAGTAAACATAATGAGACATCGAGTTATCTTTGCCAACTTGGAGGGAATAAAGTAGACCGACCGCCCTGAAATAGTTGACGATTAGAGCATCCCATGAAAACTAAAATTATCGTTTACTTTGTCGAGTCTTTATCAAGCTTACCTTTTTAAGCTACTTTGATAACAATCACACTTAAGCAGTTTGTGTGGTAAAGCGCCTGCCAACTACACGTAACTCGACGCGCCGATCGCCAAACTCTCGCCATGTGCTCGACTGTTTCAAGGATCGCAACTAGCACGAAGAAAACCGAGGCAAAAATCTTGTATCAACGGTATTTATGTGGCTTTGAATCCTTTTCAGTGTGTGTGGGTCTAAGGAAAAACACTAACAAGCTGTGTAATTTCACATAGGCGTAACTGAGCATATTGTCGCAACCGGTTCCTAAAAGGCCACGCATTCGAAACAAATTATATGAAATAAATGTGAAAGAAATTGTTCTTTTTTTTTTTTTTTTTTTTTTTTTTTTTCTTATCTTGTTTCGGTGATAATTTTCGTCGGACTACCACCTTGGATTCTATTGACTGTAACCAACGCTAGCTGCGTTGCTCACTTACGATAGGTGAAATTATGCTCGTTTTCCAATTGAGATCTCAACTGATTTCTTTATTAGCAATTTACCATTTTTTCTCACTGGTGTTCTATACGTCACATATCGGCCGACAAGGGTACTAGACGTTCGTGACAGTGAGGCGTCGAGAGCCATTAGCTCGCACATTTCCTGTGGGCTGTAGAGTAATCGATATGCGAGAGTCACCGGTTCTCGTGTATTCTTAGAAGAAGAAGCTCAACAGTAGCCTATATCATGGGAAAATTGTCGAAAATAGACCGTTTTTCGGAGCAAATATTCCAAGAATGACAGGAACTTGATAGGAAATGATAGTTGGATATTGATTACTCGGAGTGAAGTGTTTGCAATAATTTATTGCCAAGACAGCCAACTTCGAGAAAACTAGCTAATGCGCATGAAACATATTCGTTTTGATCAATTATTGCTTCAAATTTTCTTTTTGCGCTGAGTTATCGAAGCTTTTTTTTTTTTTAATTAGTGACAGACTTTTATTGCAAAGCTTTCCGGCATTAGACGTTTCTCATTTTGGGTGTAGTCTGACAAGATTCAGGTTGAGCACGTAGAGCATTGCATTTGATATTGGTCCTGGGAATACCACCGATTATTTGTTTACATGTCAAGAAAGCGTTACGGTGGGTAAAAGGTTGTGCAGCAAGGTCATGAGAAAAGTAACGGTATAATAAATCCACAATAAATAAATAAATTAAAACAAGTAAACAAGCTAACAAATCAATAAATAAGAAAATAAATAAATAGATAAATAAATAAACGCTCGAATGAATGAACGAGCGCACCATTGAACGATTGGATATTGAATGGAAGAGTGAATACATACAGAAATAAAGAAATTGTTAAATAAAGTACTGAACAGACAGAAGAATGAAAAGTTAAAATCGTGCCTCTATTAAGTATGGTTTAAAGAAGTAATAAACCTAAAGCTTACTGCAATTTGCAAGTGATAGTAGCTATCAAATAAAAAAAAAACGCCAAATACAGCAGACTGAAATAAAAAAAAATTAATAAAAAAATAAAAAGAAAGAAAGAAAGAAAGAAAGAAAGAAAGAAAGAAAAAGAGAAAATAATCAAAGTATCTTGTTTTCTTATTCCGGCTTTTGTTTCTGTGTTGTGTTAGTGGTAGCTTTAAATAATGTTTGTTTTTGTTGGTCATTGCTCATATTATCGTTTTGTTGTTGTTACTGTTGATGGTCTTTACGCGAAATACCGTCCATTTGCACCACAGATCAACCGTAGAAAAACGAAGTCGCAAGTAACGTTACCAGGAATACAATATTGTATCGTATCTAAAGAAATAAAACTGCCTACAAGCAATGATATGGAAAAGAAAAAAGTTATCATTCGCACCTTTAAGATGCCTAAGCAAGGCGCTATTTTTGTGTAGCTTCAAGGATCAACATGTTAATTAAGATAAAGAGTAAAACACCAGCAGTGGACTAAATCAGTTGCCACAAATGATCGGGTCTCATAAGAAATATTAAAGATAATCGGGTTAAAACTAGACATGTGAGTTTGGAAGTCATTTATGTTGATTTAGCTAAAGATAATTTCAACTACGTTTTTTCCTTTTCCTTGTTTGTACATCCATAGATATCGGTAAATGCTCGATTTAACTGACTGTCATTTGGATAGAAAAGCAACTTAAGCTGGTTGACTTGAGGCACGTTTCGTTTACCGGGAGAGTCACCAGCTTGAAGAACAAGTTTAAAAAGAACAAAACAGGAAATTGAGAAATGAGCTATTAGACATAAAGCGAAATATTTGTTTTAACAAGACGTTATAGATAGAGCAGATTGTCTAGAGAATTCAAAAAAATATATAAGAGATCAGTCGACGATCTGCAAATATCGCTAAGTTGGATTAATATTTTTGGCTTGGTTCGGATCATCGGATAATTTTGCGCACTTTGTGACTTTCTTGTTATAGAGTGAGAAAAACAACATTCAAATTAAAGGTCGAAACGTCGACAAATATCAATATCATTTCAGCAAAAAGTGTACTTCACCTTTCGTGTAATCTCTATTCCGTGTGCAGTTTTGAACAGGAGCTGTACCGAGTTTTACTCTTTAACGCAGAATCAAACCTCCTGGCCAACCAAGGTAGCAGATAGAGGCGTTATAGACGAAGCAGGTTGAACTATTTCAAGACAAACCGAGCAACCACAATTAAGAAGTTTGTTTTGAAAGCCATGGTCTGAAAATGTTTATAGTGTTTTGATAATCTTGACTACTCCCCTTTACACTTGTTTTCCGTTTCTTTTGCTTTCACAGCCTAAGCTAGGCTTAATTGTTTCGATGATGATTGTTGTGTAAGGTCCATTCACCTTGAAGAATTGATGATTTTGTCGCTTCTATTTCGAGCAGGTCTGTCAGCTTGTTCGCGAAGGATCCTCGAAAACTGTCGGCAATTCCTTAATCATGCCTTTTGTTTAGATAACAGGATGAGCCGGTGAGGCAAATTAACTAATCTTCGACTTCATCCTGTATGGCCATCATCGATAAGATCATGTTAACCTTTCTTATCAGTGATACTGAAGATGGTTAACTCGTTTGGCTCCTCTAATTAGGACCAATGCAAAGTTAATACAGTTATTAGAAAGAACTCGAAAGTGATAAATCAATTAGTTGAGTAAACTCTCTCTCCTGGAGATCTACCGAACGAAGTGCCGTTGAAAAAATTCTGCGATACAATGAGACTATAATTTTGAATTGGTCGCCAATCATCCTGTTTTCCTTTTTGCTTACTCCGAGAGAAAATGTCTGCTGTTTCAGAGTTTACGTAATACATAAAATTTGAGCGGGAGACCTTTATGGGCAGTTAAAACGGCGAGCCGCAGGCGAGCCGTTTTAAAGCCCATAAAGGTCTCACGCGAATATTTTATGTTACTTGTGAAATGAAACAGTAGATTGTGTTTGTCGTGTTTGTAATGTTAATCAGTAGAGATCTGTATGAAAGTTAATGCATACTAATTAGCGGAGCAGGACACCTTTATGAAAGTTAATAATTTTTATTGGGGTTTAGAGAGGTATACATGTGTCTCAAATACTACCCGTAGATTGGTCGTTAGTCTAATGAATTATTAATGAATTTTACAAGAGAATAAAGTGAATGCCTTCGTCTACGCCATAAACTAACAATTATAATTATATTAACAAATATTAGTGATAATAATTTTATTAATAATATTAATATTAACAATGTGCACCACTCGCCCTTCTTTTCTATGAACTGTTGTTTGTCATTGACTTTGGCGGCGGCAGAGATAGTCTAAACTGCTAATTAGAAGAAGGCAGCCAAATATTGCCTCGAACAGATTATCTTAACCCTATTAAGGCTATGTCTACACTATACCGGATAGCTCTTGTGCCAGCACGAAAACCATACCGGATAGGGCTTTTGTTCACATTCAAAACGATGATTTCGACACGATTTTTGCGTCGGAGCGATGCTGGGCTGCTGCGGTCTTGAAAATGAATCGTCACATATCGGATAGGTTTTCGTGACAATTTCTGGAGTAGTGTGAACAGAGAATCGAACCGAAACGGAAATCAACAACGAGGAGCAAAAATTGGATTCTAGTGGAAAGATAGCGGCGGTTTTGGGCCACTGCCGTTCACACCACGCCGTAGTATTTTTCACAACGGCATAAAATGCTATCCGGCATAGTGTAGACATAGCCTAAGCCTTGGGGGGAAGAGGAGTAGGGGAGGAAAAAAGAAAGAAAGTGTTATCAATGCCTAGTTTTATTTTTTCTGTTACATTGATGCAACAACTCAAGAAACTATACGCCTTCTCCAATAATCTTTTTTTCAGTTTGGAATGATTTGTCATTGTTAAGATAACTTATATGTTTGTATGATAGCCTGTTCCAGGCGTTCAGATAGTAAACGGATCACGATAGTACCGGCAGAGAGATAGGCGAAAATAAAGCGGCGAAAAATGGAATGCGTTCCGTTTAATATCTGAACGCCTGGAACAGGCTATTTGTACGACGGCAACATAATATGGCAAACATGCATGGAGTTAAAACTGAATTTTGTTCTTCTAATAAAAGATCCAGTTAATATTCATATCACTTCAGTGTTTATCGGTTTAAACAGTTCTGTGTCAATTTTACGGTTTTCTGAGCTCTTAAAGAACTCGAAAAATGTAACATGGATATGGCGGCTGCTCTGAGGTGATGACGTGTTCATTTATAACATAAGACTTGTCTCACTTTCCTATCTTGCGGAAAGCAAAGGCGTGAAATAGTAGGGCCTTAGGGCCATAGGTCTTTGCGTCAACGTTCTCGAAGTTACGGAAAAGGTGAGTCTAGGGCGAGGGGGGAAGGAGAGCGTGGGAGTAGTAATAGAAGGATGGAATTAAGCCCTGTTAGTGCCTAGTCAGTGCCTAGCAAGTGCCTAGTCAGCGCCTAGCAAGTACCTAGTCTGTGACGTTACCCATTGATACTAATGAGCGTCACTCTACTAGAATAGCAACAATAGACCTGCCCAGACTTGCCCGCTAATAGGTAACACGGATTGGTCAGTCAAGTCATGATTTTTCAAAACAAAAGCGGGCAGATTTCGAAAGCGCTATCTTTGTTGCAGTTGCTACAAAATTGATTGTGAAAAATCCCGATGGTATCTGACCTCTCAGCTTTGGCGATGAGAGAGAAAATAAATGCTAAGCTAACTTTTCTTGTTTTCCGCTCCGTTAGTCACGCGCGCGTTATGCAAAACGGATCTCAACTCTTCTCTCAACCCTATATTTGCATACAAACTCAAGAGAAGAAGCCCTTGGGACAGCTCTACAATCGAACATCAACAATGGAAGCTCGATCGGAGCGATTAATTTTCAACACGCGACTAATGAATGTTTTGGAACAACACGTTTCTTGAATCATTATTAACGAATACAGAAAGATTAAAATACACAATGAATAAAAATCAATCAAGTTTCTCTATACTGCTAAAGCAATTAAACTTTCCCTCGCCGTATATTTTCTAGTAAAGTTATGTGAAAGATTTCCCTCCTCCTCCTCCTCCTCCTTCTCCTCCTCCTCAATTCTATTATTTTGTTTTGAATTTTGTTCTTCTAATAAAAGATCCAGTTAATATTCATATCACTTCAGTGTTTATCGGTTTAAACAGTTCTGTGTCAATTTTACGGTTTTCTGAGCTCTTAAAGAACTCGAAAAATGTAACATGGATATGGCGGCTGCTCTGAGGTAATGACGTGTTCATTTATAATATAAGACTTGTCTCACTTTCCTATCTTGCGGAAAGCAAAGGCGTGAAATAGTAGGGCCTTAGGGCCATAGGCCTTTGCGTCAACGTTCTCGAAGTTACGGAAAAGGTGAGTCTAGGGCGAGGGGGGAAGGAGAGCGTGGGAGTAGTAATAGAAGGATGGAATTAAGCCCTGTTAGTGCCTAGTCAGTGCCTAGCAAGTGCCTAGTCAGCGCCTAGCAAGTGCCTAGTCTGTGACGTTACCCATTGATACTAATGAGCGTCCCTCTACTAGAATAGCAACAATAGACCTGCCCAGACTTGCCCGCTAATAGGTAACACGGATTGGTTAGTCAAGTCATGATATTTTCAAAATAAAAGCGGGCAGATTTCGAAAGCGCTATCTTTGTTGCAATTGCTACAGAATTGACTGTGAAAAATCCCGGTGGTATCTGACCTCTCAGCTTTGGCGATGAGAGAGAAAATAAATTCTAAGCTAACTTTTCTTGTTTTCCGCTCCGTTAGTCACGCACGCGTTATGCAAAACGGATCTCAACTCTTCTCTCAACCCTATATTTGCATACAAACTCAAGAGAAGAAGCCCTTGGGACAGCTCTACAATTGAACAACAACAATGGAAGCTCGGAGGGATTAATTTTCAACATGCGACTAATGAATGTTTTGGAACAACACGTTTCTTGAATCATTATTAACGAATACAGAAAGATTAAAATACACAATGAATAAAAATCAATCAAGTTTCTCTATACTGCTAAAGCAATGAAACTTTCCCTCGCCGTATATTTTCTAGATTTCCCTCCTCCTCGTAATCCTCCTCCTCCTCCTCCTCCTCCTCCTCAATTCTATTGTTTTCCCTCCTCCTCCTCCTCCTCCTCCTCAATTCTATTATTTTCCCTCCTCCTCTTCCTCCTCCTCCTGCTCAATTCTATTATTTTGCTTCCTCCTCCTCCTCCTCCTCCTCCTCCTCCTCCACCACCACAATTCTATTGTTTTCCACCACCACCGCCACCGCCACCACTACCACCACCGTCGCCGCCAGCGCCACCGCCACCGCCACCGCCACAACCACAATTCTATTCTTCTACCACTTTCCCAAACTCGAATGACATAGTTTCTCTTGTATGCAGCTTTATATCGATTTCACTATAGTGGTAGAAGAATCGAATTGTGGTTGTGATGGTGGAGGAGGAGGAGGAGGAGGAAGAGGAGGAGGAGGAGGAGGAGGAGGAGAGGAGGAGGAGGAGGAGGAGGAGGAGGAGGAGAAGGAGCGAAAATAATAGAATTGAGGAGGAGGAGGAGGAGAAGGAGGGAAAATAATAGAATTGAGGAGGAGGAGGAGGAGGAGGAGGAGGAGGAGGAGAAGGAGGGAAAATAATAGAATTGAGGAGGAGGAGGAGGAGGAGGAGGAGAAGGAGGGAGAATAATAGAATTGAGCAGAAGGAGGAGGGAAAATAATAGAATTGAGGAGGAGGAGGAGGGAAAACAATAGAATTGAGGAAGAGGAGGGAAAACAATAGAATTGAGGAGGAGGAGGGAAATCTTTCACATTACTTTACTAGAAAATATACGGCGAGGGAAAGTTTCATTGCTTTTGCAGTATAGAGAAACTTGATTGATTTTTATTCATTGTGTATTTTAATCTTTCTGTATTCGCTAATAATGATTCAAGAAACGTGTTGTTCCAAAACATTCATTAGTCGCGTGTTGAAAATTAATCGCTCCGAGCTTCCATTGTTGATGTTCGATTGTAGAGCTGTCCTAAGGGCTTCTTCTCTTGAGTTTGTATGCAAATATAGGGTTGAGAGAAGAGTTGAGATCCGTTTTGCATAACGCGTGCGTGTTTAACGGAGCGGAAAACAAGAAAAGTTAGCTTAGAATTTATTTTCTCTCTCATCGCCAAAGCTGAGAAGTCAGATACCATCGGGATTTTTCACAATCAATTCTGTAGCAATTGCAACAAAGATAGCGCTTTCGAAATCTGCCCGCTTTTGTTTTGAAAAATCATGACTTGACTGACCAATCCTTGTTACCTATTAGCGGGCAAGTCTGGGCAGGTCTATTGTTGCTATTGTAGTAGAGTGACGCTCATTAGTATGCCTATACCTAATTAGTATGCAGGTTATAACGATGGGTGACGTCACAGACTAGGCACTTGCTAGGCGCTGACTAGGCACTTGCTAGGCACTGACTAGGCACTAACCGGGCTTAATTCCATCCCTAACATACTACGTGTGGGGGCGAGGTAATTGAGAATCTTCCCTCTAGCTGCAGGAACAAGAAACTAGCAGCAGCAACAACAAACCCTTGTATAAAACAGGTAATAATAGAAATATCAAATAAACTGAAAAACAAATGTTACTTCAATAATTTCTGGACCCCAGTGGCCCAGTCATTTCGAGAGGTGTGTGTGAGAGAGAGAGGAAAGAGACTTGGTCGAAATTAAATTTTATACTGATGGGCCTTGCGTAAATTAAATAAAAAGCTTCAGACGATGGGGGTGGTGAGGGATAGGGCAGTCACCTATAAAACGAGTAAACTAGGTGGAGTGGGGAGAGGGGGGGGGGGAGGGGGATGGGGGTCTTTTGGAGTCCAATAAAAAAATAACAATAAAAAGTAGATAATTTCTTCATACATTTCCTGAGCTTTTGACTGGCTTAGCGGCCATGGAATATCACCCATCATACCACGGCCTAGCGTTAACTACCACTGAAACGCTTACTGGCCTTTTTGATTTTGAAAAAAAACGAAAAAAGCAAATTCTTGCAATCTTTCTTGGTTGTTTTTAATAAAACAATTATCTCACTGCTATAATTTTTGGCTACCTATACTGATCTCACATCCAACAAGCCCTTGTGAAATAACTTTTACTAAATTATAGTAATGCCAAAGATTGGAAAACACGAACAACAAAAGTTAATCGCAACCCATTATCGTCTTGATGACTTGATAGGTGATATTTATGAAGTTATTTACATTGGCTTGTTTATTTATTTGACAATTACACTTACTTTAAAATGAATGCGAGTGAAATACAGGTGGCGATGGATAAGTTATGCTCTGAACATCTTTTCGAATAATCAAAGATATTGTCAACCCAATCGTTCTATAAACCCCTTATTTTTGTCCTCGATAGGTGTATTTCCGTTGTCTGTGCATGCGTTGCATATTAGTAAGTATTAAAGACTGGATCCGTTTTGATAATTCAAGGCCAATCGCCGGGTTTTGATTGGACGTGGCATATCAGTCATTAGACCATGCCCGAGAAATACCGACTATTAAATCGTATGTTGATCGTTCTTGCGAAAAGAATCCTACCGTTCCTTGGTCATTTTTTAATAAAACAGTTCTTTCACTGGCGCTTGATGCATATGCGTGAGATTATTATAGTGAAGAAAACTAGTCGTTGTGCATCTCGTTCGTTATCTGCTATATCATATCCAACAGCGGCTCTCATGTACTATGCGATTGTGAATTCGATCCGAAACGTGTCTAGACCTCAGACATTCTAACTGCTTATAGGACGAGGATACTTTAAGCTCGGTACTGCCCGACATCATGTTATAAATACTGACTGATGCAGATAAACAGATTTACGAAATATAAATATAGTGGTTGCAAAATATAAAGACACGTTTGATTCTTTTTAGCAGACATGGGCATAATTGTGAAACCTAAACTTTCACGGCTAAATTGCGCGCGCTGCATAACTGAAATTGACTTTAGATTTTCAATCGTCAAACAAATTGATGCACTGGTGCATGTGAAGACACCGTCCAAAAGTAAATGCATAAAACAAAGAAAAACACTGCACAACATAACTTTTACGATATTTGACAAAACTCTGGGTATAAAAACAACTTTGAAATCAAACTTACGTGTTTTTTGATTGCACAGACAACAGCAGATTTGCCTGTGATTATTTCTTTGCGTAATTCTGCGTGCACTGTCCAAAATGTAGCTGTTTTCGCGTGAAGCTACACTGCCGGCGTCTTCTTGAATAATCAGTAACGTTTCTTCAAAACATCGTCAGCTGCTTCCATATAACACGCTATTGAAGTGACAGATAGCCATTGCGTAAACGATAAAGTCGTATGGAGGCCAATTAATTGTGGGCTTTGTGGAGAACCGTCACATTTGTTTAAATGGAACCCGTAAATTGATGACACCAAATTTAGCATTGCAGGGTGTTCCTTTTTAGTTTTGTTTTGCCTTTTTTTTTTCTTTTTTGTACATTAAATTGTTAAAAGTCGACTGTAACTCTTTAATTATTGAGAGTTAAAATATCAATACAGGAGAAGAAAAAAAGCTCCCATGGTAAAATATCATACAATAAACTTTTTTTTTACTAAATTTTTATTTTAATTATTGTAACCACACACCTACATTTGCTTTCCTGTAGTAACTAATGTTACACATGGTGATATAAACTTATCGCTATAGGTAAAATAAACTAGGCGGGAAGAGGAGCATAACATCCTCGGCAATTCAAATCGACTTTCGCGTTTTTCAATGCGATATTTAAATTTTACTTCAGTTTGTTTACAAATTCTGAAAGTAACAGATCTAGAGCTTCGATGTCAACAAGTTTACTATTGTACATGTATCGTCAAATGCATGCATGCCCGCGTGATAAAATATCACAGGGCGAGAAAGAGCTGCACAATAGCTTTCATTTGATTGGTTGAATCATATGAAGCTACCATCGCTGAAAGCTCACATTACAGGATGCAACAACTCAAACATTTAATTAGTTTAACGCTGTAAAACATACTACTGACACCGATCGACAGAAAAATAGTACTAGTGCTTTTGTTGGACTGGAAAACAGACGGCGCATGCAAATCTTAAAAAGGCAGAAACAATCGCTCCGCACTTGCATTTTACATTTTGGCGGATTCTTGAGCAAACGTGAAATGACCAAATTTTAGGCCACGTGGAAAACATGAAATCATGACTGCTAATAGACCTTCTTAGCTTGTAGATTTTGTTTTCCAAGTGTAGACAACGTGATGTTACCCTAGAGAACTGTTTCTTTGAAATTTCGCCTTATTCACGTGAATATGTAAGCATAATTTATGAAAAGACAAAAGTCAAATCCCCTTGGGAGGATCACATGGTCTACATTGGGAAAATCTTCAAGCTAAAAAGGTCTGTTTTGTTGCTGTTGTTGTTGTTGTTCTTGTTTGTTTGTTTGTTTGTTTTTTCCTTCAACAACTTTGATTATAATTTACAGGGTTCGCACGCACCTTGAAAGTCCTTGAAAGTCCTTGAACTTGAAAATCAAAATTCAAGGCCTTGAAAGTCCGTGAAAAGTACATTGGGTCCTTGAAAAACCTTGAAATTTGCTGTTTGACTGTTTCCACTCAGTGGAAGAACTAGAAAAACCCGATCATCTAGTATCACATTCTAATGGCATTTGTTACTGGATGGAGTGCTTGAAAAATTGGAATTGTGCCCTGGAATGTCCTTGAAAAGTACTTGAATTTTTAGTCTAAAAAAAGAGTACGAACCCTGAATTTATTAATGGTAGTTCGCCCACGTTTGTTGAGAAACGTTCGTTTCGTAGTCTACTCTCAGCACAGTTGAATTTCTTTCAGAGACGTAACGTACGGGAGAACCACCCACCGCAGCAAATATAATACATCGTCAACATATCATTGTGGGATTTAGCTGACCAACAGGCCGAAATCAACTGTTTAAAATGTATTGTCTTGAAATGCGGGATTTTAAAGGTTATCGATTGGCATTTTCCCTTTTACAATCGAGCAACTTAGGTAAATACATAGCGCTACATTACTATTGGAACAAAAAGGTTGCAAGAGAGTTCAAGAGGTCACTGCAGATATTTTAATGCATATTTAGACGAGAGAAAGATGTTGCGCTATGTGTGTTTAAACAGGTATTCGGCGTCTTTCTTTCTTTCTTTCTTTCGCGATTAAAACCTTTTGTCCTTTTTGCTCCTTTCTTTCAGTCATCTGTTTTGTCTTCTTTTGTTTGTTGGTTTCTGAAGAAACTCAGCTTCCCTTGGTCATGAAATTTAGACTGTTTTAAACCCAAAATATCTAAAGACGGCCACGTGTCCGAGCAACAAAAAAAAGCTAAGTTGAAATCCTCTTTATCGATTACGCCAAAATGACTATGACTTATCTTGTTTAATGGCTTCAATCAATTAAGTCTCCATATGTAACCACTGTGTTGGTCAAAGCTCATATCGTGACTCTGTCTCTTTTTCTTAACGCAAGGATCGAACATGAAAAAGCGTTACTGAAAAAACAAAAAACAAAGAAAAGAAAAGCAATCGAAACCCAATTCAAACTACTCATATGGAAAGTATAAGGAAAACGTTTTGATTAGGAGATTAAAAATTGAACTTATTGACCGATTGATCAACGTTACTTTCAGAGTAAATATATGCACCAATGACATCATATCTATAGAACCCATCATTTGTTATTTCATTTTCTCAAAAGCCCAAAGCCACTTATACTCCAGTAAAGGTTGGTGCAAGAAGGCAAGCAAAATATCACGGCGCACAGCAGCCAAAGTTGGGCGGCAGGAATTTAAAAAGTTTGTAAAAAGTAGATCATAAAAATTAAAAAAAAAATCTGATTTATTTAATATATTGCTATTATATATTATCATCAAAATCCATTGTTTTGTCTGGAGGGAAATCTTTTTTGAGCCCCATGTGGTTATCAATAGGTGGAAGCATGGTGACACCTGCTGGCGATTTACCATTAAAAAATCCCGATAACAAAGAAACAAGAAATAATCAGGGAACTGCTCTTTGGGTTCTGAATAAAAGGTCTGCTTACTTAGGAAATTTTTGCCGCGATATTGGAAGTTATTTCAAGTGGAATTAAAAACTTCAATGTGAATATAAAAATCTGGTCTCTGAACCGCTGGTTAAGAAGTAACTTCATAACATAACGCCTGACAGATAAATTCAGGCTTGTATGGAAACCGATCGAGCCCTTGACCGCAGCGATACCGGTGCAATGCTCCACGAACTGAGCAAACAAACCAACTGTGTGGTGGTCATTTTGTTGGTTCGCGATAAGCCTGCGACTGATGACTATATCAATATCATATATTTGAACTGCAGATTCAACAATGAAGATGACAGTGATCATCGTGCTCTTACGGGAGTTGGGACCCATGGCGTCTGAAATCCCGGTGCAGTGCCTTACTAACTGAACTATAGCCAACTGGGTGCTGGTCACTTTGGTGATTCATGATAGAAAATTCACATAATTGAACTGTGGGTAAAACAAATTAAATGTCATTTTAAAAATCGCCTTTGTAGACTACATACAGGGGCATATTCACTGCCATTTCACGATTGTCTGGACCACCTAGACTGTCCCAGGCTCTCAGATATTTGGGGCGAGCGAAGAGCGAAACTTGAATCGAAACAACGAGCGAAGAACGAGGAAAGAAAATCGCTCGGGGACTGGAAAGAGGGGGGCCTAAGTGAGACAATTGACTTGTGACAGCGCCTGATGCTTGGCAAGCTTGGAAAATCCGAGAACGATTTGCGTTATATTGACAGATTGACATTCTGCCGGTAGAAATCCTATTAAGTGAATGTGGGCGGAACGGGGTCCTGTAAAGAAGTCTCCCAGGATGTCCTTCCTCCCCTTTCTCTCTCCCCTCCCTGCTAAATTTTCTTTGCTCGTTCTCGCGCGCTCGCGCCAAATATCTGAGATGGACTGCTTGGATGTGACATCACCATGAAGTGTGAAATTGCAAAAGAAATTCTTTTTGTGAGTTTAATTTGGTACCACCATTGCACTTTTCCAATGGTTTTAAAAGAGCGACCAAAACGATCGTCGTGATGCCGCAGGGAGTTCAGTTATAAAATTCCTTTGAAATGGCCCATGATCACTACTATTCGCCTTGACTATTGCTACCACTGCACTACGTCGGCTGCTCTGCTGCTACCACCACCGCATGAGAAGGTTGTAGAAACAGGATTGTTGTCACAAGTGACTATCTAAAGCTTATGAAATAGATTCGAAAAGTTGTAGTAGTATTCGTAGTCAAATATAAAGGTCATCTCAACTAAGACCAGCAAACAACAGTTTCTTTCCGAAGTAACTTTATTCTAACAAACAATAACTGCACTTCGAAATTTCAGTCAACTTAAGAATAAAGTTAACCCATTGGCACCCGTGCCGGCCAAAACCGGCCGTAAAAAACTCCCATGCTTCAAAACATTGCAACTCTCTCAATCGCACGAATATTGCCTTAACTGTTAGTTGTGAGCACGAAATGGAATGCCCTTTAAATTTGGATATCCAATAAATGCAAGAAACGTAGCGATTTTTACCAAATATGGCCTTTTGAGTTTGGACAAGAACGAAACTGGCCGTTTTTAACGTCAAAGAGAAACAACAAAAATGCCCCTTTTTGCCTTCATGTTTTTTTAGGGAAATCATCGTCGAAAAACCAAAACTCAACCATCATAACGAAATTCAGTCCTTTTTCTAGCTTAGAAATGACCTTTTTTGTTCATATTCTTCTCCCGAGCGTAGATACAGCCTTTTGTTCCAGTGCATTCGGGCCTTCCCGACATTTTCCACATCTTGAGCGCTTTGCATGCTGGGAACTAACGAGAATTTTTGACAGCGCCCGTTCCTTCCCCCGATTCTTTCACATATAAACTAAGTCTACAGCCACTCCGACCTACCGCCAAAATTTCCTGCTCGTGGTCATCTTCAGTACACAGAAATTCCAAAATATGTGGCGGTAGGTCGAGAAATTCATCAATAGTCGAGTCCCAAAGGTACTAAGTGTTCGACCGGCCAAATTCCCAGTTCGTCGAGTAACAAGCCAAATTCAACAACAAAGTACATCACCTTGCTCGATTCTTTGAGAAAGTGGACTCTTAGCTACCGCCACGCTTAATGATGCTCATCAGGCAGCCGCTAAAGATGAAAAATGGCTGTAAATTTAGCAGAAATCGCAAGCAAACCCAACTTGGGCCATCGTTGTCGCTTCACGGATAAAAAATAGCTACGTCAGAATGACGTTTTCAGAAACCTTGAGCCTCCAGTGCCTTAGGACAGCACCACTTTTCCCTGGTAGTTCAAATAAAGAGTCACGAATTGCTATTCATCGTTTATAGGTGGAAAATCACTCCGAAAATGTAAAAACCTGCGGTAGTCAATGGGTTAAATAACTTGGCTTTATTAAAATTAGCTTATGCGGTCTTAAACGTACAAAAACTGAGCTCTAAATTAAAAGCAATCGCCATCCAGGCCAAGTAGCCAAGGTTAACTCTCACTAGAGGCTTCTAAAAAATAAAATTTCGACGGCGTCTCTGAGAAACGCTGAAACTGCCAGAACGGGTTGGAGCTTATGGATGCTTATGCGAGTGCAGTCAGTATGCGTCAGGTATCAGTTTTTCTGCTAACCTGCATGCAGTCGTCTTCGACGTTTGGTATCCCGAGAGGCGTTTGTTTGAAAACTTAATAGAGTTACGCATTCGATGTCAACACAAAGGCGCCTATTCAGAGAGTTGAACCATGCACTCGTTAGATCGAAAGGAAGTCCCCTTTTACTAACATGAACAAACACATTGTTATAAAGCTTCTATATGGAGACCTTAGTTAATAGAACTTAAATGTGACCTAGCTTGGTACGCCTATAAAATTGGCTTCTGACTCTGGTAGCTAACTTGAAACAAGGCTAAAATATACATTCCATCTGGATTGAACATTAAAGTTTCCATTTGAGAAAAACACTGATTGCCTATTGAACGTACTTTTCCACTTTAACCAAATGTTCAAATTCTTCCTTCACGAATCAAATTTGCAATAATTGCAAAGGAAAACAACACACACTAAAATCAGATAATCATTTTTGGTGTGCTCTTCCTAATGAGCCATGAAATTTCTAACATGAAGTTGAACGTGGGTTCAGTTGAGAGTTATTATAACTAATGTGACTCTCTTTCTCTACAGGAATATGAACCGGCATTTTCTGGGTTTACTTTCACGAATAGAGTGATTTTCTTTTGTCGTCAAATGATTAAGTGTGCGCTGAGAACCGCCGCAGCAACAAAAGTACTGGAAAATTGTCATTTGACTGGTTAGCAAACGTACCAGACACACCTGCGCGGCCCAGCAGTTGGTTGGTTCGATCAGCAAGTACACATTACGTGTTCGATCTGCTACGCGAGAACGTTCTAGAAATCAGACGCTATATTGCTTTGACGTAACTGTTTTTAACAAGACTATTGGACACTGACAACTTAATGTGATCTGGTAAGCTGAAGCCACTCTAAGGGCACTAAGGCCACATGGTAGCGAGCATTACCCCTTAAATCTACCAAAGCAAAGATTGAGCCCAAGCATTAGCAGCCATCGACAGCTGTTTCGGCCTTGTTATGCCTCATCAGCATGGCATAGTTAATGCTCAGGCTCAAGCACCCACATATCAATAAAACAAGCAGTGAAAACGTAAAGCTTGTGGGATTTGGCTGGAGTGACAAGGATACCTCACAAATTAATGTGAATTAGTGTAATGCTTGGGCTCAATCTTTGCTTTGATAGATTAAAGGGGTAATGCCCGCTACCATGTGGCCTTAATGCCCTTAGAGTGGCTCTAGCTTACCAGATCACATTAATTTGTGTGGTATCCTTGTCACTCCAGCCACATCCCACAAGCTTTACGTTTTAACTATTGGTCATTGAATCGAGCATTCTCAAAATTCTCTCTGGTCGGCATCAACACTCTTCTGATCTTTTAATCTAGTGGTGAATGAAACAAATGAGGCCATTTCCGAATTACCTTTGGCCTCGTTTTCAAAGCGGGGCTTTGAAAGGATGAACACCAGGCCTCGCTTCTATAAAAGGGGGCTATAGGTAATTCGGAAATGGCCTCATTTGTTTCATCCACCACTAGATTAAAAGATCAGAAGAGTGTTGATAGCACTTACTGTCAAAAGAAAATCAATTTATGTAAGTGGATATCTCTCACAAAGTCACAATCATACCCATTTTTCCAACTGTCATTCTAAAGTTATCGACTACCTAATTTGTGTAGCCCTTCTGTGTGATCTGTCTGCAGATTCACCGGCTTCAGTCTGTCTCTTCAAGTGAACTCCTATTTACTATGACGTTGTTAACTGCCACGCAGCGAAGGAGTATTTTTCCGTTTTGTCTATGGTCTTCAGTCTCTCTCGTCGGCCACGGGTCGGTCATCAAACATATCGAAGTTGACGTAATCTTTATCGCTGTAGAGATCAAGGTTCACGTAAATCTGTTTTGATGAAAACAAGAGAAGTACAATTGATATTGATAACTAACTGATAACGTATAGTACACAATGTTCGTAAGATAAGTTATTAGGTCGGGAGGTAATTCTGGATTGATGTCTGATCTTCTGGAAGCCAGTCTGTTCTAAGTTAGTAAACCAACTTTCCAGTGCGATCCGTTGGTGGTACGTAGTTAGTACAGTAGGTAAACGAATGGCGAGAAACGGTGACATCAACAATAACATTGCTGAGTCACATTTACTGACAAACCACACAATAGACTGGGACTTTGCTAAATGCAGTACCTACTGTTGCCAACAGCTTATCGCACCTTACAAACGACTTATTGACGATATCTATAACAGACAAAAAATAGACAAACCGACTAATTTGACCAACAAAAGACGGATCGAAATGCACCAATCGCGTTTTACAGTCAATAACATCAGTAACATCACGACTTCGTTGATCAATCAGATCAACAACCAGAGCACTTATATCCTGACAAATCACTTGACTCTGATGATGACTTCCGCTCATGTTGTCGAAACGTCAGTCAATGTCATCACAAAACAATCCTTCTCAGGGACTACACTCACCCGGACGATCGTACTTCACTTAGTTATAATGACTCCTGCGCTGAAACCATTTACAAAATCTACCATATTATTCTTCACTTTACCTTCTCATCAGTGATGAATCTTTTCAACGCTTTGCAAATCCACTGGAATGTAGGGCGATCTTCAGGTTTCTCCGACCAACATTGCGACATCACCGAAAATCTGTAAACAGGACACTTCCATTGAAAAGAGTTCTTCGTGTCATCGCTTACTTTATTAGGTAGGGTAGATTTTCTTGTTATTTCAGAAAGGTTATGATTCTTTGTAAAAAGAAATTTTGTGGATGATTACCAGTTCAGTGAACATCAATCAAGCGCAACCAAGCATGAGTAGTTCAATGAACGAACGAACGAAATAACGAGCGAGCGAGCGAGCGAGCGAGCGAGTGAGTGAGTGAGTGAGTGGGTGAGTGAGTGATGGATTGAGTCGGTCAATCAGTCATGAGGAGGAGGAAGTGAGATACCACTCCTAAAAACGACTGCGTGGGAGGCTAATCGAACAACGAATAAGGGCCTGTTCACATGGAGGTGGGGGACCCCAGGCAGGTGAGGTCCCCCACCTACCCGTGGTCCAAAAAAGCTAGCCTTCACATGCAATCCCGGGGCGCTGGGGTGAGGTTTAAAATGCTATCGTGTGGTCGCTAAGAAAGTATATTAACAAAGGAATTCAGAGATCATTGCCCGGATGAACCTCACCCCACCCCACCACCAGCATTCACATGGAGAAAACTCACCCCAGCGAAGCGGGTTACCAGCCCTGACTGACCGCCTCGGTTAGGTACCCCATCTCACATGTGAACGCTATCGAGAAAAAAAGAGAGATTGTATGGAGAGATTGGTAACCCCACCTAGGTGGGGAACCTCACCTGCCTGGGATCCCCCACCTCCATGTGAACAGGCCCTAAGTGACAAAAAGCGTCCAAAGGAAAATATTCTTTTCTTTGAGCACGAGCTGGACAAGATACTTACAGTTCCTCAGAAATATGGATTGGTCGTGGCATCCGATATCCTCTCTCCAACAAAGGCGCCACTTTTCTAGCCTTTACACCGGGATATGGCGAATCACCTGTGAAATATATTATACGGTATTTTTCAGTCGTTGTACGTCATGCCGGGATATACGCTTTCTATTCAATGAATTGACAAATTATCTCAATTTACCAATTGTGAATACTTCCCACAAGACAATGCCATATGACCACCTGTACAAGTACAAATAAAAAACAAAGAAACAAACAAAACACACTAAACAAGACACAAGTAATAACTAGTAACACGAAGCTACTTATGTCAGAATTAGATTTTATGTTCGGAATTATTCGTTGTCACGCCTACTGTTTTCTTATATGTCAACGCTTTAAATACCATAACGTACCAATTGGATGACTTCGTCTCACTTGTGCGCGAAAAAATCAATATAGAGAAATACCTCGTAGTCACTTCTAATAAGGAGGATGCATTCAAGAATAAATGGAACATTTTTCTGCTTTTATAATATCGTATTGTGACCTTTTTATTCTCGTCTTTTGTAGTGCAAGTGTAAGTAGTATAAGTATAGTGTAAATTTAATCAGTGTAATTATCTTGTAGTGCAAGTATAAGTACTGTAAGTACATTGTCACTAGTAAGTGTAGTTTAAGTATATATATTAGTATAATAAAAGTGCTGTGAGTGGTGTAAGTGTTTGTCCTGTAAATAAGATTGTATTTTAAAAAGATAACTCGTCATATTACATACCATACATACCAAAATCTCCTTACCACTAAATTTCATGTAAAATTGAACAGCTGGACTTTGAATGAAATTGGTATGAAAGGGCTACCTACACGTCACTCATTGAACTAGACTGGCCATAAAAGAGAGATTCTGGTGGCATCCACTTGACTGGTAGTCGAGCCTTTTAAATGGAATAAAAGACCAAAAGATGCTATTATCTGTGTAGCTAATAACCTGCAATGCATAAAATCTAGTTCCTAATTGTATCACTTAATGGCCGCGTATGTTGATGCCTCGACTTATCTAAAAAGTACTATCTAGTAATAGCTCACACTGAAACTGCCCCCGCCGTTAAGAATAACAGTACATTTTATATATCAACTGCACGAGAATAAATTCCACGTTTCTCGAAAACAGAATTCATAAAATGAGCAAGCATTCTGAAAATAACTGAAAATAATTGTACATTTTGAATTGCTGTTAACTTATGTTTATACCGTTTGTTGCTTGAAGGAAAACTTTAATTTGCATTCGCGTTTTCATTTGTCATTCTCGCGGAAAGGTGAGAATGCAATCAACGGCTACACAAGAATAAATTCCACGTTTCTCGAAAACAGAATTCAAAGACATAAAGCATTCTGAAAATTTCCTCACCTTTCTACGCGCGAGAATGAGAAATAGATGACAAATCCAAAGTTTTCCTTCAAGCAACAAACGTTATAAATATTAGTAAACAGCAATACATAATATATTATTCGAGCAACAAAGTGACTAATAGTTCTCTTGAAACGTAGCGTGACAGCTACAGCTGACTTCGAATTCGGCTGTAGGCCTAGAGCGTCTCAGTAACAGCTTAGTCGTTGACTGAGTCTTTCAGACACTGGATGTGACTTGTGTCTGAAAAATCGTAGTTTGGAATAGGTTTTCTGCTGAGTCTTTCAGAATGGAAAAGATTTGTGTGCCTGAGTCTTTCAGCTGCTCTCAGTCGCTGGAAATGACTTGCACCGGGTATGTTTTTGTCACTCAGTTCGCAGTTTTGGATCAGTTCTCCAATCCCGCAAGCTTCTGCTTCAAAAGGCCGCAAGGTTTCTTATACAAAGTGTAACGGGAAATTTCTTCAAGTCTACTCTTAAACAAAGAAAAAAACTTAAAAATTCAAAACCTTTGTTACCTCGACAAACCATGTGCTTCTGGTGTTCACAGAAGCTATTACGCCTATATTTAAAGCAGTGACGTCTTCATTACCCACAACTCCGTTCGGCTATTACGGATGCACGTCATCAACTCCCAGAACCTCAAGCGCGCTCAAATGGTTGAAACGTCACCAACTCCCAGAACCTCAAGCGCGCTCAAATGGTTGAAACGACTATATCATAATACTGTAAGCAGTTTGTATATATACGCGCGGAATACAATGATTTCGTCCGGTATTTTGACCTCCTCGGGCAGTTTGTATTTATACGCGCGGAATACAATGATGCCTCCTCGGGTTTTGGCCTCTGGGCCAAAACCCTGCAGGGGCAATTATCATTAACCAAACTCTACTTATTATTATTACTTCCTTATGTTCTATGTCTTCTTATAGGTTTTTCTCTACTCGTGTAAGATGCTAGCTATCTGTGAATGTATGTGTATACCTATTCGTTCATTTATTTATTTGATTATTTATTTACTAATAATCTATTTTACCAAATTTGATTGTACGTAACACAACCCGCCTTAATTAGCTTTGCTATATGGGGGTTGAGTATTTCCATAAATTGTAAAATTTGAAATTATTGAAATAAAATGCTGCTGATGACGTTGACGATGACGATGACGATGACGATGGCCATGGCGC
>JAEMWC010000610.1:362500-370000 GCA_016490735.1 Pachyseris speciosa | reverse complement strand
GCAAACGTTCCCAACATATTGGGTGAGTGTGAACTCCCTGTTAGCTGCTATTGGCGGTTGTTTAGAGCTGTTTGACGTTGTTGTTTCAACTGCCATGAGCACCCAACGCGGTGTTCAAACTTACCTAATATGGACGTTGTCGGTGGGCAACAATACTCAGGGTAATTCCACGTGCACAGACTTAAACACTGAGCAAACGTCCCGGAAAGAGCACTGAAGGTCATTATGAGGATAACAATGAGAATAAAAATTGCTACTATCGAGTAAAGCTGCCCAGAAAAAGGTTACTCTCACCTTCATTTTGGCTAAATACTTCATGCCGTCAGCTATCATCCAGGCAAATGATAAAAGATCTTTCGCAGTAAGCTTTGACGTAGGTTTCTTCTCTCCTGAATTGTAATTGTCTGAGTGACCTCTGCTCTTTCGTAGGTACCCCAGTAAATCACCATATGGTAGGTACTCAAGAACGATCAAAAGTGGGCCTGTTGAAGTACAATGAATAAGGTGATTTCGCCTCTTTGAAAAGGTCATTTAATTTTATTAAAAAAAAAAAAAGAAAAAGAAAAAAACCTAAACAAAACATAATTTGAATTACGTGTGGGCCCATCCATCTTCGTTTATTTTAATCAACAATTCCTACTTCGTCCAAAGTACTACATCTTCGCTACCGTTGATCTGCAATACTCTGTAGGCCTCTAAGTGGCCTTTGCTTCATGTAATGACTTACCACCAACACTACAGCAGCCAAAGAGCTCTACGATATGAGGATGTGGTTGAAGACTTTTCATGACATTCAGTTCTGTAACCATGTCCTGTTTGTCTTTAGGGATGGCAGTCTCTTCACAAAACATAATGGAGAAAAAAAAAACACGTAATGTATCAATAGCGCATACTCAATATATACTCCTTTACAGTGTAATTAGTCTTCTCCACAGAGACTTCTTTGGCGATAAAAATGGGGAAAAGGAAAAAAAGCTGAGGGAAGGAAAAAACAATGGCGCGCCAGGGACGAAGGCAAAAGGAGAGAGAATTAAACTTGGCTCCTGTCCACGCCCAGCGTTCTTCGTCTCCGCTCTGCCCCGCTAGATACAAACAAGGAATTCGACTGAGAACTCTTTTAAATCATGAACTGACTTTCCCCGCGTGCACGCTAAATGTTTACCTACCAAGAATACTATAAGTGAAGCCTTTGAAAGTATGAAAGGTTTTACCTTTAAGAGACTTCACAGCCACAGCAATGTTTCCCATAGTCGCCTTGAAAACTTCAGCAAAGTTGCCGCTTCCCAGTAATCTCAAAAACTTGATATTTCCTCGTTCCAGTTCGAAGAAGCGAATGCCACTTGTAACTATACAGTGCAAGCCATTATCGGTTTGTGCTGTTTCTGTTTCTGTTTCTGGAACTGGTACTGGTTCGCCTATGTGAATCTCTTCTATTTCCTGAGCATTATTCACTAAGGAATAGTTAAAAACCGAGATTGGATGTTATATTAGAACACAAAAAAACAATTATACAAGCTCGTAACCACAGAAGTGAGGGTGGGGGCCAGGGAGAGTATTTAACTGATACGTGGAGACTCGCCATAACATTTAAGGAATAAATGAATATAAATATATAGATGAAAGACCGACTGAATTGATAAATTGATAATAGTGAATCTATGCTTACCGTGCGCAGCTTGTAAAACGGCTAGTCTTTGCTCTAATCTGTTTTGTGCCTTTCTGGGAAAAACAAACAACAACGTACAACGATGGACCAAGTGATGAAAACAAATTGTTCATTTTGACTGATCAATATTTGCCTGTTATTATTACAATTCATGAAGGAAATGCTTTAATGAGTGTCTTAAAATTTAATGTAGACAGGGCTAAAATTTATGTCCGATTCACTTTGCCAAAGTACACCAAAATCTAAATATTTGTGTAAGGATGGATATATGTACGGTAAAGGTTTTGAACCTTTTTCCAATAATTCGTGTTTTATCAAGTCCTAATTAAGCTTGGTAAAACACTCTTGCTCATTTACCAAACACTGCATTAAAAAACAAACAAACAAACAAACAAACCAAAAAGGAAGTGCTAGAAAGTCACCTTTGTCGATAAACATATACACCACACAACGTAACGACGATCGCGATCGAAAGAATAGCGCCAATTATGACACACACGATAATGTAAATGTAAATAGTAGTATCCGAGCCATCTGAAAAAGAAAGTAAATATCATGTATCATGCAATAACTAAGGTATCGTAGATAAAATAACACCAAGCAATCCATATCAAGGCCCAAACTATTATGATTTGGTACATGCATCAGACGCTGAAATACCGCGTCTACAGTCTCCCTCTATACCTGAGCTTTATTCTTTTATCCGTGACTTGTAACAAATGGGATTTCTTTTTTAAGTCTGTTTTGGTTACTTTTGTTATTGATTTCTACATGACATAAAAGTTGACCACCAGTGTGTACTGGCATCACTAAACTTAAACGAAAACCGGAAACGGCAAAAACCATTTTCATAAGCCACAAATGAGAAATAAATCACCACAAACCAATTTTGTTCAATGTCCTCATTTTCCTGGTCACACTGGAACTTCGCCCCGCGTTGTTTTCCGCTGTTACCTATGGTCAGTGAGCATTCATTGTTAACTCTATCTCTCTTGACCTTTTTAGCTCATGGATGACGTAGTCATGCCACGAGGTATAGGAGGCATTTTGATGTCACTCACTCACTCACTCACTCAATTCTAATTAATTTATTCATTAAACCTGGATGAAATATTTCTTCTGTCCGTGCCCTGGTAAGTATTGTATTTGTCCACGCAGGCCTCTTTGCTCAAGGTTTACAAGTTTCAGGGAATAGTAGAAATGCGTGGATTCTTGCTCGACTGTTCATGAATCATGAAGTGAATGTGAATGGCGTCGATCAGAGAGCATGTGAAGATTGTAAAGTGGATGGTTTTTCGTCCGGTCCTCTTAAATATACCTTTGTGGAATTGGAAAGTGGAAAGCTAATATGATTAAGTACACAAGCTGCGAGAACTGACGATGGAAATCGACGAAAAATGCACGCTGATATCTTAAAAGCGATGATGAAATTGCTTTTCCTATCGAGGAATTTTCTTGTCACCCGAAGGAAGAATGCAGCAGGGGAGGAATGAATGTCTTAATAATCAATACCTCAGAACCAGTCTAGTTTGAATAATAAGTTAGATAGACTCTGGGAAAGGGGTTGCATTATTATTCAAGTGTAGATCGCAATAAGCGTAGCAAGATCCATCCATGAGCTGGCTCAGGGGAGTCTTTGATTATATTCCGAAGCCTGGGAGGGGGGAGGGCAGGGGGACATACATAATGTGCAACAACTTAAGTTATGATGATGAAACTGTGATAGAAAACATGGTAAAAATGCTGATGGTAAAAATGCTGATAGTAATTTAGAAAGTTTCGAGGCGACCTACTACATTCAGGAATGTTCCATTGGGAACTAAAACGAAAGCGGGTGACGTCACGTGATTTGGGAAGTATGCCATCATTTCCAATTGCAAGTAGCGGTCATTGTGCATCTGCCGCCTTGGATTTCTAGATTTCCACAAAAACAAGATTTCCACAAAAAGTCATAAAAACAGTAGGGAGGCATTAAATGAATGTTTCAGTTCTTGATAGACCTGTTCGTCAAAATGTAGTTTCCGTGATAACTTAATTTGAAGCCAATAAACATTAACATGCAAGAACAGCTTGTTACTAGATAAATACCAAGATGAAAAAGATGTCAAAACTTTATGACGCTAACATGACCCCCAACGGTAATCTGCATTGGCAAACTCAGTATCGTTTCCGAAAAGTGGTTATTAAACAAAAATACTAGTATTTACCACAAAGTTGTATGTTTTTCCATGTTTAAGACCAGAAACAACAATAGTTGAGCTTGTTGTCTTGATGGTGTGTTTATCCTCTGGATCATCCACTCTGGTGTAGGTTACATAATAAGCCCGGATGATGCCGTTTTCTTGGTGTAGTTGCCATGAAACGTGAATCGTAGTGTCACTTATCAGTTTAAGAAACACTTCTGGTCTACCAGGAGCTAAAATAGGATACATAAACCACTAAATTATAAAATGCATATGTTTCAAACGTTTCAAGAGCTGTTGGTGGTTAACCTGGTCAGTCAGTCAGTCAGTCAGTCAGTCAGTCGGTCAGTTAGGCAGTCAGTCAGGCAGGCAGGCAGGTAGCCAGTCAGTCACGAAAATTTGGTTTATCAACGGAGTTGATAATGTAAATTGACCACCGTACAGGGATTTGATTAGCTGACGTTTCGAGCGTTAGCCCTTCAGTCAGTCAGTCATTTAGTCAGTCAGTGTAGTCACACAGTCAGCCAGCCAGCCAGCCAGTCAGTCAGTCAGCCAATCAGCCAGTTAGCCAGTCAGCCAGTCAGCCAGTCAGCCAGTCAGCCAGTCAGCCAGTCAGCCAGTCAGCCAGTCAGCCAGTCAGTCAGCCAGTCAGTAAGCCAGTCAGTCAGTCAGTCAGTTAGTCAGTCGGTCAGTGCAGTCGCGCAGTCAGCCAGTCAGCCAGTGAGCCAGTCAGTCAAGTCAGTCAGTAAAGTCAGTCAGCCAGTCAGTCGGTCGGTCGGTCGGTCGATCGGTCAGTCAGTCAGTCAGTCAGTCAGTGCAGACACTTAGTCAGCCAGCCAGTCGATCAGTCAGTAAGTCAGCCAGTCAGTCGGTCGGTCGGTCGGTCGGTCAGTCAGTCAGCCAGCCAGTCAGTCAGTCAGCCAGTCAGCCAGTTTGCCAGTCGGTCAGTCAGTCAGTCAGCCAGCCAGCCAGCCAGTCAGTCAGTCAGTTAGTCAGGCAGGCAGGGAGGCAGGCAGTCAGTCATGATCAGGCAGGCAGGCAGGCACAATGTCTTTTTGCGCATGCTTGAAGAAAGAAATGATGATTTGCATAGGAGCATACTAGTGTAAGTACACAATATTTTTGGATCAGACAAAGTAGCTCGAGTGATTTCCAATAGCGAAGATATTCTTTGTTAATAACTTTTAACAGAAAACAACGTTAGATATTACAAATATTAAAAATAAATGTTCGACGAATTCTCGGGGTGAAATACACAAGACTCTGTAGAGGTTTCCTTCAATCTCGTCGGTCTGCATTTGGGAGGGAAATACTAATACAAATTTCTCTAAAGACTTGTTTTCATGCAGACTGTAATGAATTAGGACCAGAAAACTAATAAAGCCGTCTTCAGTTAAGATGAACGTCGTTTCAGTAAGCTTAACTCTTACAGACAAGAAGAGGCCTTGCTTTCCGTATGACGAAAATAGAACACGATCAAGAGCACTGCATTTTCATCTCTCTAACGTATTAAGACAATTTTTTGTCATAAAGTGCTTGCAACGTACTTGCTTCTGGGGTTCTGATGGCAATTATTGAGACGTTTCCTTCCACTCCATATCTTTCTTTGGCAACCGTACTCACCCTGTTCCTTGCATAGACATTAAAAGTGTAAGTCACGTATGAGGAGAGATTTGTCACAGTCACTCGAGTCCCGTGTATTCCCACTGCGGTTGGTATGTAACTGACCCCGCGCCCACAGTCCTTCTCCAGACAATTCGCCTTGCCAATGTTACAATGCTTATGACAAATGACGTCATAAAACACGTGAGTTGATTCTCCAGTTATTGCAGGAGGCCGCCATGTTATTTCCACTGCAGTTTCGTTTACGAATGCAGTATTAATATTCCTTGGGGCCGACGGCACACCTTAAAAGAAGGTTTAAAAAAAGTTACTTTAATATCAGCCACACGTTACAACGGAGAACAAAAATGGCATTTCGACCGTTTTACTTGAAAGAATGATGGTGACAATCGTGATGACGACAATAACAGGAATATCTGTCATTATAAATGCCCAAATAACTCCTGAAATCTGGTTTCTATCTCTGTGGCTTGTTTTAAATCCCAGGTTTCCTCAACACAAGTGATCTTCTGAGCAAATGGCGATGGGGCGGCCTTAAACTCTGCTTTTCATTCAACCACGGTATCATAGTCGTCATTATACACGTTAACAGTGAATTAAGCTATCGTAGTAGACTTAAGAAAAGTTAAGCCTGTCTGAGATAAAAGCTGTGGTTAACTACGAATTGCTCAAATCGATTAAGCACGAGTTAGGTGTGACACTTCATTGCCTGAACTCCAACATCTCTTTCCTCCAGGTCAGGATACGTCTTTTTTGCTTTTGAATCTTTTGAAAAGCAAGATTTAGCCAATAGATTACTGAACTGTCTGTACAAACAAAACAAATCAATACCTGTGCAGCTGTTGCCACTCTGGTCGTTGAAAATTCCTTCTGGGCATTCTTTAAATAGGAAATATAAATCAGTTAACCACCAATGAAAAAGTAACTCTTGGGCCTGCAAGTAATCCAATATATAGGCTTCATTATTCTGTTGCAACATTATCCCATCGGTTATCAATCAAACTGACATTCTTTTATGCCCTCTACGAGATGTGACGAAAATTATTCGATCATAACGTCATAAAGTTGTTTTACATTACCTCTTTATAACATGATCCATCTTGG
The DNA here is from genome assembly GCA_016490735.1 of Pachyseris speciosa. Classification (NCBI taxonomy): domain Eukaryota; kingdom Metazoa; phylum Cnidaria; class Anthozoa; order Scleractinia; family Pachyseridae; genus Pachyseris; species Pachyseris speciosa. Next base: position 363,424 of record JAEMWC010000610.1, on the reverse strand, counting down.
ATTTTTTTTTTATTCTCAGGAAACTAACTCAAAAGAAACAAAATTACCTGAAGTAGAGAGCGAGATGCTAAAATATATGTAGACTGTTGGCAGACCTTTTTTTAGATAGTCGAAGAACAATCTGTCAATGCGGCGCGATGAGCAATAGTGCGGTGAGACTGGAGCAAGGAGAAAAGAGCGTAATGAGCTTGGAGAGAGGGGCCCCAGTCCAGCCGCGCTATTGGCGTGAGCTCCCCACTATCCAGAAAGGACTGCTACAGCAGTCTACAATATGTGCTGAAATTATATCATTGGTTTCCCAAAATAAAAGCTGTTACAGATGAGTCAAAGATTTTAAGAAGGGTGTTGGATCAATTTGCTTGTAGACCCAGGGCCAGGAAGACTAATTGTAAGTTATTACTTTCGGGCAAAGTAGCTCAAGTGTCACAAAGTGAAACAACAGAACAAAACAATCATGGCATAAATTGGTGTGTTGAGAGTATAAATGCAAATGAGGTTTTTTCCTGATAAAAAATGATGCTAAGTGACAGTTTCTTAGCTTCGATGAATACCATTTCGCAGCAAAAGTGAATCAGTTGAAATCTAATCTATGACACAGATAACTGCAAACAATTAATCTGCTTTTTATGTAAGTTTAAAGGAAGGAGTTGATATTTCGCAATCCACGTGAATGAGACCGACAAGTGCAAAAGATTTTCTAACGTAAAAAGTAAACCTCAAACAAGAGAAATGAGGGCATGTCTCTCATTTTCTCTTGACGTTATATCACTGTGATAACCCCTATGCTTGATTCTTCTTTGACGTCAGGCAATAACGCAGCGAGTTTGTCTTTTGATGAGAGGCATATTATCTTATTTTCCACTGCTATATAATCATATATGTATCTTTTAGGGTTTTCAACGGGCATACCTTGACATGTTCCGT
>JAEMWC010000610.1:330000-350000 GCA_016490735.1 Pachyseris speciosa | reverse complement strand
TAACCTCCTGTAAGCGACCACTTGTCACGTAATCCTGTATCTCCAGGGGAGACTAAAACTGTTAACCTTCACATTTTCGCTCTCTTGGCTAATTCCGGAAGTCACAAACCAGATTTTTTTTTCGATATATAGGACTGGTCAGAAAGTACGGGGGTCTTTTCTTTCATTTCATTGTAATGAAATATCATTATTATATTAATTGTTTTAATAATAGAACTGCGGTTATATCACGGTATTTTGCAGGCCCAGCAAGGGGTTTTAATTCAGGTATATGGTATTTTTATGTTATAATTCGGGTATAAAGTATCTGGGTTTTTTTTTCTTCTAAATTCTAGGTATTCGGTTGACACGCATGAATTAAATGCTTCAAGATAATTTTAGGTATTAACTCTTTTCCAAAAAAAATTTTAGGACAAAAATTCCTCTTAAAGCTAAAAGTCTACACTGCCAGCAAACTTCGACTCCACGTCGTACCATCTGTTCCACATTTCCTGCTCACTTCTTTAGCACGGCGTGGATAAGGCGTTTGATTTCAGTTGCTCCCACAGGTCTGTCATTTTCGCGTTTGTGACCAAAAGGAATTATGGGAAACTCTTGTATACCGGGCGAGTGAAGGTCCGCCAATTTCCATTTCAGACATTTTTTAGAACCGTGTCGAGCCAGCCGGTCCTGCTGACAAAATATTGCACCGATTGCGTTATTTACAAGTCAAAACTCGCCAAAATTGCCATGCCAGGTCCCGGAATCCACGCACAAAACGACTAAAGACACAACTTCACTCCATGAATTGCCAACACTCGCTCGAATAGTTTGAGCGGTACACTTCGTGTGAAATTGCTTCTCACCTATGTTTTCTTTCATAGGATTGCCTCTACCCATAAACCCAGCTTTATGATGCCAGGCAGGGGCTTATGAGGTGGAAAGTGGCTCGAAAAACACACTTATAAATCAAATAAGCAACGAATTGTGGCTGCAGTGTTCGTTTAGAAATAAACGACAGCTTGCGTGACGACGAAGATAGAGCCTTCGGTGTTGTGGACAAGCGAAATCACCGCGGTAACCTCTTATATGGAGTAGCCAGGTCGATTTGACCTCCTACCCTCCGAAAATTGCAAAAAAGGCGACCTAATCGATCGGTAGGGAAAGAGTTAAGTTTTACAGTTAAGGTATATTGGTATTTGATGGGGGGAAAACGGGTGTATTGGTATCCCACTACTCCCCCTGGCTGGGCCTGATCACTTAATAATACATAGAAAAATTAATTGCAGAAGCAAAGCTGTTCAGATTTAAATGTGTGGCCAACTATTACAGCAAAACTAAGCATTTAATTATTGAAAGACCTTGAAAAATGAGCGAACAGATTGAATTGGCCATAACAGGAGAGAATAAAAGAGTATACGTGCTAGGAGAACTCGTGCTCGACTCTATCAATTAATTAAATTTGCGGTCGTAAAAGAGACGATCCAAAAGCTTTATAATTGATAGTGCACTTACTTCATAATGTTGACAGTAAGTCAACAGCCAAAACATACATGAAACAGAAGCAAGATATAGATCAGCTGGGCCCAGTTGCTCGAAGCATCCCAGGATCCCGGGTTAAATACCATGACAACATATAGGTTTTAATACATCTTAACCAATGGTTAACGCTAACCATGCTTCGAGCAACTCAGCCAAGTTTTAAATGCAATCATTGTAGCTGGTCCAAGTGATATCCAAGATCCTTGATCTTTACTAGTATTGACTCAAAGTGTAGACTCCCCTGTGGTCTGAACTTTCGCAAGAGATCATCTCTCGCATGCGACATTTTCAGTGGTCGCTTACGGGATGTTCAGCTGCATTTCCCAACTGTATTATTATTTAGTATGAACTGCGGAAATGAAATCAAATGAAAAATGAAGAATGATCCTCGCAGTTGTGAACGCAATTTTTGCAATTGCGAAAAGAAGCCTGAAAAAAATTCAGGACTTCAACGGGGTTCGAACCCGTGACCTCTCGATATTACGTCACGGTCACGGGTTCGAACCCCGTTGAAGTCCTGAATTTTTTTCAGGCTTCTTTTCGCAATTGCATAAATTGCGTTCACAACTGCGAGGATCATTCTTCATTTGATGTATTAAATTTGTACGGATGCATTGGCCAAATTGGTAATCATCGCATCAGGTTCAGGAAAAGTAGTGTTTCTAAATTCCAATTCGTTCCGGAATGCTCGAACGTTTAATACATAAGTCCCCGGCTCGGGAGATTGGGCAACCACTAGCACTCCCCACGCTATCGAGCTTAAATAAATTGATTTGATTTGATTTGACCGACTTTGATTTTGGGTTCATCTTCACGTTTTGTAGTTTATACTAATTAATGAACACTAAAGATATCAGTATGCGCGGAATATAGAGAGAGCTAATATTAATTACGGACGATTGGCAATAGCCAAAACGTGCATGACCAAATCTACTTGACAGTAAGAAGAAACTTTTCACTGGCATATTTTTCAATAATGAAGATTGCAAGATCGTTAATCGTATTCATTTTCACCTGAATCGTTTTTTGGGGCATAAGTGGGATCGTATTTGGGTAGTGAAAATGTAGCCTGTAGGCTCCGCTTCCGAGGAGCTGATAGACAATAAATTGTGTTCTATAAATGGCTTTTCTATGCAAGTCGAAGTTTTTGTTGATCGAAGGTTTTCTACATTTAAAAGCTGGGACACCTTGCATGAGCATTTCTCAGCAAATTAAACGTGCACATCGATCGAACAATGAAATATGCTAATTTTTTGCTTGAAACATTTGTAAATTATTCTTTCAGCAGGATTGTCGAATTAAATTTGTGTAATTGTACAGTAGTGACGTCTTTGTTTGTTTGTTTTGCTTCGACTTCGTCTTTGGCAACATAAGGACTCTCGGGAAAATAAAGCTTTCGTTTTTCCTGGGGACCATACATTAACTGTATGATGTATTCTTTTCGAAGAATTTCTTCCCTCTGGAAGTTTCGAGAATTGCTCATTACTAGCAATGCACATGTTAAGAACGGTGTTTAGCTTTTCTGGTTGAATTAACAGGAAAGTGGCTTCTTGTCAGACACATTTAGCTTTTTTTCCCTGAATACACTGTTGACAAAGAGCACAAAGCACTTTCACTTCTTTGTGCTTCAGGCATACGCAGTCAATCGATATGTATCGAGTATACCTCGTCTCCGCCGTTCTGCGCGTCGCCTGCATTGACGCGCAAAACAAACAAACAAACCATAATTGACATTTTTGCAGTCGCTTCTTAGTTTGTCTCTGATACTGAATCACTTGAGTAATTACACTAAAAAAGTATTCACCTAAGGCCCGGCAAATATTGGGGAATACTTACTTCGCCGCCTTCAGCGAAGGCAGGTTGACCGATCACAGGAATTTTAAGGAACTGAAGACCATTTAGACAAAAAAAAAAATAAATTAAAAAGTGATAACGCGCGAGTAAAACGTTCGCAAAATTGGTTACAGAACTGGAACCACTATAATAGGAGCCCTGATTCCGAGCAACAACTTCTCTTGTTTCAACGTGTACCCTTGCCCTAATGACCAGGTAGTTCGTGTTTGCATTTTATAAGGACCTCAATTGTATCTGACAAGGGTTCATAGCGTTAAGGCGTTGTTACACTGTGCAATGTTTCGTGCAACTTGTGTCGCAACGCCATTGCGAGACAAGTTGCACGAAACATTGCACCAAGTGTAACATACCCTGCAACGGCCGAAATCATTGCGTGACAAGTTGCACGATCCGTTGCAGAAAGTAACTTTCTGCAACGGCTCGTGCTACCTGTCTCGTAACGATTTCGGCCGTTGCAGGGTATGTTAGACTTGGTGCAATGTTTCGTGCAACTTGTCTCGCAATGGCGTTGCGACACAAGTTGCACGAAACATTGCACAGTGTAACAGCGCCTTTAGTAGCTAACTACTCTGAAATTAATCATAGTGTTTGGAACAAAAACTGTCTCCGGGGTGTCCTTGGACAGTAGGGATGATCTGTGAATTCTAAAGAGTATGGATATGACATACATGTAATACTGAATATGACAAGTCTTTTTGAGCATCTCTTTTTTATATACTTGTTAAGGAAAAGTCGTAGTGATGAGCTTCTTTTCTTTGTGGAGCGTTGGAATATTTAGCCCTGGATGTTGTGTAACAACATCCACAACAATGATCCACGTACAGCAACGACACTAACAACCGTATTTATTGCAACAACTAATTTAATTTAATTTAAAGCGCTTGGCACGGAATAGTTGAGGAAACTAATTAACTTCTGGCCCTCTTGCCCGTATCTCAAGAAAACTGTCTTCCTAGTTATTCGCAATCTAACTGTCTCGCATTAGCTCGTCCACATTTACAATACGAGTTTCGATATCTAGTAGTTGTTTATTATCCCTCTGTAGCTGATCGTATTTCACAGAACGAATAATACACTCATTTCCGTAGCGTTATTGAAAAATGCGGTTGTATTAGTGTAATATTGCAAGAGTGAGGCAGGATGTTGTACTACAATATCGAGAGTCCCCGCAATTTATAAACCTTTAAGAAAAGCCCCTTGCCAGTCACAGCACTACAAGGAAGTGATCGAAAGAAACCCATGAAACTTGGTTTCAAATTTTTGCAAAGTTGAAACTGAGAACTGGTAGTTCAACTATATGACAAAAGACACACCAGTGCTGTTTTAGACGACTGATGCTTGCACGACGATTATGAGAATGTTTACTCCAAGAATTCGTTCACAAAGTTAAATTCCTATAAAGACGTAATAAACAGCATATGGCAAAAAATTCACGGCTCATCCATTGCAAACATCGTAGCGATACCATTTAAAATATCCACGCCGTCAATTGATAAACTTAGAGAGCGTGAATTGAAACGACTAAAACTCACTGCAGTGACCAGTTTACTGTCACTCCGTCAACAGAGTTAGTAATTAATATATGATCAGGGTACTTGCTAATGATTGCGTGAGAAGAACGTCTCCTTAATCTTAGCTCAGTTAGTTCTATCAGTAGTCTTACCTTTCAATGGTCTCGGGATCGATGAATTGTGCGACGAAGATGAAACTTCTAACGCGCACTGAAAGTCTAAAGTCCGTTCAAAATGGTGGTTTTCATAGGCTTGAATTTTGCATCGTTGCAACCTATTAAATGGTTCAGTGATACTGATAGTTTTACATGTACACTGATAGTTTTACCTCATAAATATGCAGAAGAAATAAGTTGCAGACACTGATCGGTCAAGAATAGTCAAAACAACTGTAAGTCACGCAAGGTATACAAAGAACGTATTGTTAAATGTACTGTATTCTCATTTAAAAGAGAGAGGCAAGGATCAACCATCACAGCTTAGTAGTATTCGATCTCAACTCCTTGAGGACACGAGCGCCCGGTTGTTCTAAGGCGGCTATCATTAATAAACGATTAGAAGTTCACCAGTGTTGCCATTTTATTTGTTGAAACGGTCTGTATAGCCGATTTTAAGCTTGATATAACGAATAACGCCTGAGCTAAAACTCAAGGACAAAAATGTTTGAGAAGATCTTCACTGATTGTCAATTCAACTGGAATCAAACTTCATACCAAAGTACCCTCGGTTAGCTTAATGGTGTTTTGCCAGAAGAACTGAACCCCTGGTGAGAAATTCAGAGGGTCTCTAACCTTTTTATTCGCTTTATTTTGAAAACAATCCAAAGCAAAGTTATGACTGCATGGCTAGTAAAGCCTTTAAATTGTAATTGTTCTCTTTTTGCACCTGCATGTTATGATGACCCAGATGATTTTAGGAGTGTGACCAGCCAAGTCCAAGTCCAGTAAAGAGGTTTTCGAACTTACTTCGAATGTGCCTCTTTAAAATAGAAGTTGGCCTAACATTTTCGTTAACCTCGCTGATTGCTTATTATAAACATAACACAATATTTTGATAAAGGAATAAAGAGGATCTTATTTTATAATATGATATGATACTTTTAACTGTTGTAAATAATATACTCAACTTAAACCATGCATGCATATGCAAAAGATACTAGCTAAAGATACTAATTAAAGATACAAGTTTAAATACAAATGCTACAAATATAATGATTCGGGATTGAGCGGATCTCTCTAAATTAACGACGTCACCTTAGGTATAATAATAATTAAATAACAATATATAATTATAATAAGAACCTTCCCAGAATCCTTTGCAGCTGGAAAATCGTCAATCCCAAATAACTTGGTCAGTTTGAGGGCAGCAAGACTCCCACGTTGTCTAGAAATAAGTCTTACCATAAACTAATTATTGTACAGGACTAAGGGCAATGACGTCATTGGTCATGTGACTTTGCTCACAAGTGCGTTTTTGCTCACTGTGACGAAATTATTTTGTTATTGAAAAAGCAGTCAACGTGGTTTGAAGCACAATGGTGTGAGCCATTTCGGACTGCCCGGGTACCGAACAAAATATAAATATTAAGGGAGGTATATACAATTTTCAAAAAGTGGGAGTCTGGGTACAAGTGCTATCTCGCGTTGCATTAAACGCGAGGAAACAAAAATTTGGATACTGGTAGATATTTTTATGAAATATACATTTTTGTCATTTTTAATGCTGTGACGTCATCGGTCACGTGACCAGAACGGACCGAAGTTTAATATTCGCCCTAAACGTTTACTAGAACCTTTCTCCAAGAATATTTTTAAGCAAAGTTGTAGTTTAATAAATAGTGTTTTAAAAAATGGCCATGATTACTTTTTCCTAAAAAAGTGCGGCAGTAGAAAATCTAACTGAAAAGTTTGTCAGCTTCCTGCTCAACGACCATTGGAGGTAGGAATAAAAGAAAGTTTTGCCTAAGGCTTAAGAGTATGCTCTTTATGATGGTGTTGTCAGTTTCTTCTAATTTCAATTGCTTTTGGCGAGGATCGATGATTAAGATTTTTTCAGAGGAGAGGGCCTGGAGGAAAGAACGGAAACGAGGCTATACTTTCGCGCGCTTTTTGTTCACTGCGACGCCGCGCCACAAAAGGTTAGCTAGAAAAAAAAAAAATTCCAAGGACTGTACTTGCATTTTCTTTAAACGGAACTTTTGACGACTTTTTAAATTATTATTAATTTTTTTTATGGTTGCTGTCTGCTCAGGGACAATGTATACTTGAGAAGGTAAGTTGATACAGATAGTTGTTGCTGTTTGTTAAAAAACAAAACAAAAAAAAAGCGCGTTTGTGGTACACTTAAATGCACTTCCCACCTAAAAATTGTTGTTTAATTCTTGAAATTATAAAACTTAAACTAGAAGTTGCAGCAATGCGAATGAAATCAAATTAATGCTAACATTAAATGAAACAATTTAAGTTGCTTAAGGCAACCGATGCAAGCTCAGTAATTTTACTAAATACGATATTTGAAGGTTAAAAACGTATCTTAAACAGTGACGGAATAAATGATTACTTTATTTTCAACCGGAACTTAAAACGTTACCTTCATTCGCACAGACATCAAAACTTTATTTTTTACTGCCCATGAACTAAATTCCCTATTACAATTATAACAAAGTGTACAATAAAGCCATTATTCAAAGTATTGGCCAAAGAAAAATAGTTGCGCATAAACAAATACTGGAACAGTTCGTGCTTTCAAATGGATTACCCTAATGAATTACACGATTCCGACACATAAGTTTAATTTGAGTGGCGAAACATTTTGTTGTATCTGAAAAATTACTGTACTACAGAAAACGTTCTCACAGAGGTTGTAATGCATGGGGGTTCACATAATTTAATTCAATTTTATAAAGCTAAAAATTGTATGTCAAAGATTCAGCAGAAACAGAGAAAAGTTTTAAAATCACGGCTGTTTGTGCGAGTTCGTGTACGTGCGCGCTAAACGCGGAAAGTACCTAAGCTTAATAACTCTGAAGACGTCAAGTACTTAAGTTTATGTCAAAACCGACCAAGAACCAGTCGAAAAAAACAAGAAAGATTAGCAAATAATTGTTTTTATAGATTTGGCAGTTTTACAAAGTGTTACGCTTCTGGTTTGTGGCACGTACCTATTTACAATGGTAGTCTGAAGAAAAACCTTTTTACAACAATGTTTAAATTATAAGCTAAGCTTACGGTAAATTTCATTTGAATCTATTTTTTCAATTGAGGGGAAATTAAAATGTAATTTGCTATAAGAATGGGTCCAACACAGAAATCCTGAAAACCTACTTCACAAACAAACTGACGATAAACTTGAAAACCAAATTTGAGAGTAGGCTTAACTTCTTGCCGAGCCATACAAAAGTTGGGCACATAAACAAAGACAACGCTTATCTGGCTTATCGGTTGACCGTACGTTTTTTGAAGAAAACGACTAAATAAAAGGTCAACGGTAAATACCTTCTCCAATCGTCGAAAAGGCTACATCGGGCCACTGCGTAAATCGCACATCCTTCGTCTTTAGTCATGCTCAAAGCACGGCGGGAAAATTTATGTGTTGTCGAATGCAGTCGCGGCGCGAATACAATCCCTTTCACAACGCTTTAGATACATCCAAAAAGCCGTCCATCAAGCCTTGATATAATTCTTCCCAGAGTGGCCAGTTAAAAATATTTTCACAGTCTAACACATCTTCAGGTGACCTAGTCGAAGTGGCGGAAGGAGAGTGGAGTCGAACGAGGTATCGCACAGCTTTGACGTGGACGTCGTTAATCCACTGACTTGATCTAAAGTTTTATGCTTCGGACTAGAAATTTTCCATTACTTAGTTGAATTTGACGGCAAATCTCTCATTTTGGCGACCATTTCAGCTTTTCACCACAGCTCTTTCACCACACAAATCTTTCACAGTCTAACACATCTTCAGGTGACCTAGTCGAAGTGGCGGAACGAGAGAGTCGAACGAGGTATCGAACAGCATTCATGTGCTCGTTAATCCACTGACTTGGTCTAAGGTTTTATGAGACAGGATGAACCAAATTTCAAAATCATTACATCGTTTTGAATGTAGTTAAGCTTCGGACTAGAAATTTCCCATTACTTTGTTAAACTTGACCGCAAATACTACTTTCACCACAGCTACAGCGCTGTCGCAAGCAAACCGTCGCTTCGTCTCAGAAGGTCGATTCACTTTCTGTGATTGGTTAAACAAAATGACGTGTGAATCGCGAGGTGTGGAAAATCTACGATTCGATGACAAACATAGCGCGCAATGTCTTCCTTCGTAATTTTAACCAAAGAAAAAAATTGCAAAACATTTAAATTTTGGTTTATCGTGAACTAAAAAAACTTTCAGAACAAGAACGGATAGGCGTGTTTTCAGAGCATCTCTCTCTCTCTCTCTTTCTCTCTCTCTCTCTCTCTCTCTCTCTCTCTCTCTCTCTCTCTCTCTCTCTCTCTCTCTCTCTCTCTCTCTCTCTCTCTCTCTCTCTCTCTCTCAACTAACACTTGTGATTTCTGGTATGAATGAATTAATATGCAAAAACTAAAAAAGGTAAAAATAATAAAGAAAAATTGTCAACTGTTTTCCCAAAGAAGTACAAATACACTTGCCTCGATCTAAGCTCACTCATAATAAATATCCACAAAAATATGAATACAATCTTCCGTCTGTACAACATTTAACCCCCAAATTTCGATACAACCAATTTTTTTTTTTTTTTACATTTATTAGTAAGCTCTGGCTTGCTGGCTCAGCAACAAATAACTTTCAAAACCATGAGAAGTTAAGTGAGAGGAACAATGTCTACAAGGTCTAAATAATAAGTCAGTAGTGCATGAATGGGTGGGGCAGGGGTTCTGAACCTTCAACTGATTGTACTTTTTTCTTCTGGTTCTACCCCTTACGTAGCAGTATCTACTTATGTCTTCACTTTGTTGCAGAGTCTAACAAAATTGCAAATTCATCACAACTTATCATTGTTCTTACCACCTTGGGAATGCCACCTTGGGAATGCCACTTTTTTGGTAGCCGCTTCAGTACACGTCTATTAGTTCTATTTCTGTATTGTAACCGTTTTCTCCATTTTTACTTTGCTTCAGTGTTGCCCCTGAAGAAGGTTAGTCATGTCTCGCCGTAATATATGGTGTTAAAAGTTACCCTTTTCAACCATCATTTTGTTTCTTTGTCTTATATCTACCTTTTTATGGGATATATAATTATATATTGTTATTTCCGGTTTCACTTGTAATAATAATAATAATAATAATAATAATAATAATAATAATAATAATCCCTTTATTTAAGTCTCAAATCTATCTAGCTGAGCACAGATGCTCTACTAATTGGGAAGACTAAATCAAATCAACTGGGAAGAGGAGAAAACTGGAGTACCCGGAGAAAAACCTCTCGTAGCAGGGTAGAGAACCAACAAACTCAGCCCACTTATGACACCGAGTCCGGGAATCAAACCCGGGACACATTGGTGGAAGGGGAGCGCTCTCACCACTGCGCCAACCCTGCATTTGATGCAGGGTTGCTGCAGCATTTGATGCATTTGATGCAGCAACCCTGCATTTGGGCAACCCTTTTTTTGATAATGACCCCTCGTTGTTGGTTGCTGTAAAGTTGTTTCTAATAAAACTAAAGTCTTATCAATTCTACCTCTTACGGACTCTGCGATCCGCATTTATTCACCGTAATTCCACTTTGGTAATAGAAGCTGAGTACATTCGATGTCCAAGTTATTCATTGAGACAAAATTGACCTTTGTCTGCTTGGACTGCAAGCAATCTTCTTTTCTCCTAGCTACTTTATGCACCACACAGAAGATCATGCAAGTGAGCGACAATTTCTGGTCCATCCTAATTGGTTGCACAGGGACGCTAAGGAAGAAAGCGCGACTACTTACAATCCATCGTCTTCTTTTCTGGCATAATACCTTCCATAATTTCTTTACTCTATGGCCTACCAAACTACCAAGTAAAAAAGTTACAACACGTCCAGAACGTCGCTTCTCGTCTCATATCTCTTTCAAAAAAACATGAGCACATTACACCTATTCTGTTAAATCTTCACTGCTTCCGATACATTATCCCATCATGTTTAAAATTCTACTTATCACGTACAAGGCTCTTAACAATCTGGCACCATCGTACATTCACAATCTACTCGCACCTTACATTCCATCTCGTCAACTACGTTCATCATGAGAATTAGGATATAATATTTGCGTACGTTTTCTAATTTTGCTCGGTACATAGGCTGCTCGCACAGACAACATTATTTAAATTGAGTGTCGCTCCTAAGCAGTCAACTCAGTAAAAGTGCACTGTATAACCCTGTTGTCTGTGCGTCCTGTGCGTCCTGTGCGTGCGTTGGCAAAAGGATCACTGCAGCCCTTCAACCATACCAAAGTTGACGTAGTCCTCATCATTATAGACATCAAGTTTGACGCAACTCTGTTTTGATGTAAACAAAAATAATAACGTACACAAGATGAGCCCTTGTTAGCGCACAAAAGGACAGACTCCAAAAGGTTTTTAGTTTCGAGAAAATTGATCTTGCAATTGGAATTTTAAAATCAGTAATACATGGGAATATATGAAATAATTGCTTATCATAGTTCGAATTGAGATTCAAGTATATCTGGTAACAAATGGTTGTCCCATAGTAGCGCACACAACCGCGCACAGTTTTCCCCACACCAGAAACCGCAGGTAGTGAAGGTTTGTGGGATCATCCGGGTGAACACGCATTTCCTACAACTTGTGGAGTGTCAGTCTATTGTTGGGGAAAAGTTGTTTTGGATGAAACACGGTTAAGATGAGTTAGTGTCAACAGCCTTCCAAACACTTAACGTTTAGCGAGTCCCGCTTACTCGAACGATTCCACAACCCTTCGGTAAATCCAGTCTTCTCACAGTTTCCAGAATGGGAAATCACATGCCTGCAGCAACAGTCGTCACTGGTTACCTTCCTGTCATTTCTCAGTCTCCTAACTGCTGCACATATCCACTGAAATGTGGGGCGATCTTCGGGTTTCTCCGACCAACATTCTGACATGACGGCATACCTGAAAATAGACCACCCCATTAAAAAGGCAATACCAACGATTTTTTGTTTCTTTTTGTTTTGTCGTCGTCGTCGTCATCGTCATCGTCATCATCATCATCATTATGTCCTGAAAAGTGTTTGCTAAGTCTCCCGTATGGCCGAGACCAAGCCATGGTCATGAGGCACCACAGCTCTAGTATAGCTTTATCATATTGATAACACCTTCCTCAGAATGTAAGTTGTACCCAGGAAGGCGATCTTTTTCAACTTCCTGATGTTTATTGAGCCAGGGTTTTTTGCTGTGTACTTTACTTGACCCTTTTGATAGTTCCGAGCTCTCCAATGATAACTGGTACTGTTTCTGTTCTCATTCCGGGATCCCCACATTCGGCTTGTTTCAATCTCCAGAATCTTATATTTGGACAGTGTTTCAATTGTTATTATTATTATTATTATTATTATTATTATTATTAGTATTGTTATTATTATGAGGATTTTTTATCACGCCATTAGTTGTATTGGTGGTCACGTATTATTATTATTATTATTATCATTGTTGTTGTTATTGTTATTATTATTATTATTATTATTATTATTATCATTATTATTTTAAAAACGTTATGGCAGTTATTTATTGTTTTGTAAATATTGAATGAATTGTCAAATAAAACTTTTATTTATTTAAGAAAACAAATTTTTATTAAAAAGTGACCAACTTTTAACAAAAGCTCGCGTACTCGTAAAATTTTATGTACACTTTCACTTTGCTGTTATTGCCCTATCTGCCTTGATAGGCATGTCATACAGGATAGTGATTTCATCTTTTTCTGCTACTTTTTTTGGATCGTGTTAATACCATCTGTCTACAGTATCCACATTGTATTCCCTGCAGATGTTACAGTGTAAGTGAGTTACGACCTTATTGTGCCGGTGGATATATTCTGTCTTTGCCAGTTCTGGGCAGCCTGATATAATGTGATCTATGGTTTCTTGGTATTTATTGCAATTATTATCATCATCATCGTCATCCTCATTCTCATCCTCATCGTCATCATCATTACTACTACTACTACTACTACTACTACTACTACTACGACTATTATTATTATTATTATTATTATTATAAGTGTCGGTACTGGCATGGAGTATGCGATAGGGCACTCTTCACTTTTGCCCATATCTAACGGGAGTGACGGCGGTAAGAGCTCTGGGCAACTCTGCGCAAGCCTCCAGCTCTGATTGGTTATCAGTGAAAAATTGAAATTACTTCTGATTAGGCAACTCAGTACGCGCAAAAAGCTGAACTTGCAGCGCGCGGGTTACTAAGGTGAAGCGAACTACAGCTTCGAAAAACGTTCACACTGAAAACGAACATGAGTGAAACCTTCCTTGAACAAACAACAGTTTCAATAATTTATTTCAGCTGTACCATTAACTGACATTTACAGTCTTTGCCACCTTTTGCCAAGGCATACTGCAAGGGTTTTTCAAACACTGACGCCATTTTGGTTTACAACATCAAGCATGCGGTGTGAGACCTCAATAGCTATATTTTGGCTACGCTTGCGTAGAGTTGCCCAGAGCTCTTCCCGCCGTCACTCCCATCAGACATATGCAAAACGGAAGAGCCCCGGGGTCAAGAATAATAGGCACCGAGTGTGTAACGTGAATGGATCACCCCATATGTAGCAACCCATAACCCGTGGATTTCCTTTAAGGCTCCATTTTGGATCCGCTACTCTTTCATGTATATGTTAACGACTTTCCCAAGTCTCTACATTACGGGTAAGCTAGATTAATATTATTCGCTGACCACACTAATATTTGACTCTCTTGGGGCCTGCAGTTTTGCGGCCTTATAATTACGGGATGAAATGACCAAAGAGCTGCAGGGAATTACGTCGTGGCTTGCTGCTGATAAGCTTATGCTAAAATGTTTTAAAACAGACTCCTTGGTAATAGGCTCAAGACATGCAATATAGTAGAAGCACTCGAAGATTATGTGACACTGCGCTAAAATGACGCGGAGGTGCAGCAGGTGCATTCCGTGAAATGCCTTTGCGTTACAATTGGCTAACAGTTAACTTGGTATTTCCTTATTGTCAGTATTAGACAGTAATAACTCGCATCAACAAAGGACTGGTATTCTCAAAATGGCATAGGTCATTAATTGAACCCTACCTATTTTTGTACGTCTATACCTATTGCTGTACTGTTTGGAACTCTATTGGTCGCGCGGCACGCATTATTACTGGTGTCTCATATTTAATACGATCAAATGATGTTCTTGATAAACTAGGATGGTCAAATGTAGAGGACGAGAGATTACATTTAAGTTATTCCAGGATGAATATTGATCTCCCAAGAATGGAAAAGAAATTTGAAATAGCTTTGCATTTACCGGTGCAAAGGTATTTAAGAGTTAACTGGAGGCCTAACAAGCTATCCTTGTCACTCCAGCCACATCCCACAAGCTTTACGTTTTCACTGCTTGTTTTATGGATATGTGGGTACTTGAGCCTGAGTATTAGCTATGCCATGCTGATGAGGCCTAACAAGGCCGAAACAGCTGTCCATGGCTGCTAATGCTTGGGCTCAATCTTTGCTTTGGTAGATTTAAGGGGTAATGCCCGCTACCATGTGGCCTTAGTGCCTTTAGAGTGGCTTCAGCTTACCAAATCACATTAATTTGTGAGGTATATCCTTGTCACTCCAGCCACATCCCACAAGCTTTACGTTTTCACTGCTTGTTTTATGGATATGTGGGTACTTGAGCCTGAGTATTAGCTATGCCATGCTGATGAGGCCTAACAAGGCCGAAACAGCTGTCCATGGCTGCTAATGCTTGGGCTCAATCTTTGCTTTGGTAGATTTAAGGGGTAATGCCCGCTACCATGTGGCCTTAGTGCCTTTAGAGTGGCTTCAGCTTACCAAATCACATTAATTTGTGAGGTATATCCTTGTCACTCCAGCCACATCCCACAAGCTTTACGTTTTCGCAAATCGTGCTAATAGTTCGTTTTTTTCCTTGTATAATAATGCGTCATTGGAATAAATGTATCTATCCCTCCCTCCGTCCCTCCCTTCTTTCCTCCATCCATCCATCCATCCATCCACCCATCCATTCATTCGTCAGTCCATCTTGTCCGACCGTCCATCCATCCATCCCTTTTTTCTTTGCGAAAGCATTCAATCAAAGCAAATTGAAATCTACTCAAGAAATACAAACGACTTACAGTTCCTCTGAGATATGGATTGGTCGTCGCATACGATATCCTCTTTCCAACAAAGCGGTCACATTTCTAGCTTTAACACCGGGATATGGCGAATCACCTAAGAAGATAAAAGAACAGCATCCAGGTCATGCAACTAATGTCAGAGAGCACGTTTCATATTTAATTACGGAGAAAAAAATCCATCACTTACCAACTGTAAATACCTCCCACAAGACAATGCCATATGACCAACTGTAATGAAAAGGAAATAAAAAACAAATTTAGCCAGTAACCACAAACGTAAGAAAGAAGAATGCTCCTATTTTAAGGATGGTGCCTCCTAATACAGAGGTATTTTGTGTGGTTGATGACAATGCGGGAACAGGAGATCACAGCAAACGCTGTTTCATTCTAAGAACAAATTGGGGATAAACACGCATTTCTTAGAGAAACATAACTTAACTATTTCTCAGAAACTTTAAAATACGTGACGATGTATTTTTGTTTTCGAATTAAAGCTTAATTATCCCTGAATATGGCGGTATATTAATATAAATGTATTACAATTAAAAAGCCATCGACAGAGTGAACTACTGACGAACATTTTGGTAAATGGGTATGCATATTGTCTGTTCTATCTTCGAAAGGTAACTTATTGTCCCGTGACATCAAAATCTGTAAACGGGTTTGTTTGTATTCCTTTCAGTACCATACTCCTGAACTGAGATTACATACACGTCACTCATGGTGCTGCATTCACCACGAAAGATAGATTCAGGAGGCATCCACTTGACTGGAAGTCGTGCCTTCAAAAGAGAACAAAATTAAAGAAATTGTTAATTAAATTAAATGACCAAAAAAGTAAACAAATACAGAGAGAAAGAACCGAGAAAATGAAAAGTAGAGAAACAAAGAAACAAATAAAGATTGTGAAAGATACGTCACGAGAAAGCCCAAAGTCTGAAATTTTGCAGACATTGTTCTCACCAACCAGAATGTTACGAGCAGCCAAATCGTGATGAACAATCTAAATCAAAACAAAAAACAAAAAGTAATGAGCACAAGACAAAGTTTTAGAGTCGTGAAATAGTAGTGCAGATCAGAAGGACACAGCGCATTGAAATGAACGATAGTTAAATTTTTGCATGTATTTTTTTTCGAATTAAAGCTTAATTATCCCAAAATACGTGCGGTATATTAATATAAATGCATTACAATTAAAAAGCCCTCGACGGAGAAAACTAAGGACGAACGTTTTGGTAAATGGGTATGCATATTGTCCGCTGATTTACATGACGTTTACACGGTAGAGTGCATTTATAGTGACCACGTTTCCATATTCACTATTGAAATAACTGCCTAATGGCAAGACTAACGGTGAGCAATTTTCACCGGTGATCTTACTATCTGATTAGTCCTCAGTTGTAGTTACTGGGTCACTTAATTACTGACTACATTGCTTACAAGCATAGCCAAAAATATCTGTCAACATGGGCGTCAAGATGGCCGCAAGCACGCGCAAAGCACCCAAAACACCGATTAAATATGGTGGCGAAACATAAAGAGAATGAGGGAGAAATTTTAAACTTTCGTTTTTGTTGTTGTTGTCGCTTAAATTGCAACTTTCCACAGCTTAAAACATGGCAATATTCGCGCTATATTTTAATCGAGAAATAAGTAAAGATCATGACATTTTAAATACTGCTTTTTTGATCAAAATATTGCTCGAAATGGACTCAAACATCTCCTACTTACCTTTTAAAATAGCTCGCACTTTAACCCATTTTTATGTAAGTAAAGAGACACTATTGCTTAAACTCATTTTCCCAGCATTGTATCCGAACAATACGATCTCAAGCTCGCAAAACAGATATCTGCCTCTTAAAAATATGCAGATAAAGTATACTGCCTTTTTAAGAAGAAAATTAGGTTCTTTCACTGGTGCGATATTTGAAGAAATGGAGCATTACCGAGGGGAAAATGCCTACGAAACGATTTCTTTTCCTTCTACTAGACAACCACTTTGTAATAACGTGTTTCCTTTGGTCAGCTGTATTCCCTAACAAAATGGTTGGTACCTGACATATGATGAACAGGCTGAATTTCGAAAAATAGCGGGAACCTAGGTTGAAGCGTCGAAGGAAGTACAGGAATATCCCAAGCGTCTAATGTAACACCACTGAATTACTGCGCCTTTCAATAATACGTGAACTCTGAAGTTCAAATCTCAACTGACAACTGTGTTTTTGGCTGCCGTCAACCAAATTTCTGGCGGCTTCTGACTACTACCGAGAGGCGACGATCGATGAGTGGCCCAAAGCAGTTTCATGCATGGCGGATAAGACAGCTGCAGATTACCTTTTCGATTCTCAGGATAATTAGATTATTTGAGAGCCTATCCATCAAACTTTCCGACTTAGAAGAAACGCAAATAGTCGACAATGAAGATGACCAAGTCAAGCAATTCGCCGAATCTTGTCTTACGTGCTTTTCTGATGGCGTGTTTGGTGTGTTTCATCGATTTTATATATTCATTTGCTTTAGCGAATAAAGAATAAAGAGTCTATTGAAGGTTTTCGTCCATATACAAATTTACGGAATTGTGCACGTGCAATTTGATAGATGGAAGCCAAAACGCAGTTTGGTGGTTGGCGCTTGAAGATTGGAGGGTGTAAAATGCAGGGTGCAGGTTGCAAAGTGCTGGGTGCAGGTCAGAATTTTACTTCAGCGTGATAGGAATTCAACAGTTTTTTTAGTTTTGCCACGTTGTTTCACATTTATGATGACACGACAGCGCAAAATAAATAAAAAAGAATGTTGAAATTTCCGTACGTTGGTCGTAGCTGAACAGAAAAAAAAAACAGCTTGGTTGTAGTTCTAATAGCATAAAAAGCCTTGAAAGACCGGCTCACTTACTGTTCAATGAAGTCCATGTTTGTGTATGAAGTAATCGATGCCGCGATCGGAGCTCGTGGAGAGTTGAACCTTAACTACAACCAATACACTTCCGGAAATTCCAACATCTTGTGTTTGTCGCTGTCGTGTCGTTTAAGTGTGAAACAGCGAAACAAAGACGAAAAATGCAGTCGACTTAATAGCCGTTGTCTTGATGTCCTCCATCTTTGCCCGTGCCAAGGTATTGATGGCAAAACTGTAAGGTGAAGTGGTCACTCAGGGGGCAAACGAGAGGATTCGCGGTACATTTCCGTACGATCACAAACTTTACTATACGCGTGGAAAGATGGCTGACATCGTGAACGTGACCTGCAACCTGCACCCTGCAACCTGCAACCTGCAACCTGTAACTGTACCCTGCATTTCATTTCCGTCCTCCGCTTGAAGATGGAATTCCGCATGATTATGAAAATCGCTGTAAATCATTTGAAACATGGTAAATCGATATCCTTCCTGTCGATCAATTATCCTTAAAATTAGCGTAGCGAAGAGCATTTAACAACAATAATTAACAATTATTCTACGAGGGGGCGCTGGATATGAAGTGATAAATAACCAACGAGGCGTGTAGCGCCGAGTTGGTTATAATCATTTCATATCCAACAAGCCCGAGTAGAATAATTGTTTTATTAAAAACTCTAGAACGCATAATTGAGCATCTGAACAAAAAAAAGTGGAAGAAAGGAACTCGGAGAGAGAGAGAGAGAAAACCGAAAAAAGGAAACATTAATTTGTCCATCACATGACTAAACAAAAAGGGCGCGAAAACCTCTCGGCGTGTTGCTACGTTTCCGAGCAAAGTTGAATGAATTCAATGAAACTGTCCGAGAACAACGTTGAAGCTTCACTTTAGGGTATTTTTTTTGGTCCTTTTAGTTTATATTTATTTGCTCTGAATGGTTGTAAATGGTTAGTAGTTTGGTCCTGAGTATTTAATCATTGCTCAAAGAGGGTGGAACGGCGTTCACGTAGACGTACGAGCCGAAGGAAGCGAATTTGTAATCCATCAAAACAACAGCACCATGGGCGAATTTCGATTTATTTTGATGCACAATTTCGATTTATTTTGATGGACTGGAACATTGTCTCACCAGATCTGGTCGAAAAGAAGATATATCAGGGATAAGCAAGACAAATGTCCAGGTTATGCTTCAAGAAATGGCTTATGAAAATTTGTCTCGGTGCGTAGAACAAAAACTGGAACCGCAGCCGAACATCCCCGTACAGAATAACAAAAACAACAAGAACGACGATTTTTCTCATTTTTTACAAAACATCATATCTGTAACCGGAAAGTTTGAAGCTGGTGATTGATGCATTGCATCGAGTGCAGGTCAAAACATTTTTAATGTGTTTTAATTGTTGAAAAAGTGTCACTGGTCGCTGGAAAGATTTTCAGTAGTGGATTATTGCTGCAGATTTTAGTTGAAGTTCTTGTTTGTTCAGTTTGTTTTGAATAGTTACAGATTGGTGACGTCCAGACTTGTTCTTGAATACATATTTTCAATTTCGTTTAGTTGAGTTCAAAAACTCTTTCGGTATCTCCGTAAATAAAAGTACGTTTTGCTATTAGCTTAAGATCAACAGCACGGAAACTTTTCTTAGCACTGCAAGAAAAATTTTTAACACGATCCCAGTACTATTTCTTGTCGTTCCAAAACACTCACTCATTTGAATTCCATTTGTATTTCGGTTCCAGTTTCGAAATTTCTACTCGTTAATTCCGCTGCGAGTCGACTAATGTTTTAATGGCTGCTGTGTCGAGGGAAAATTTTATTGCGCTTTCTCTGTTTGCTGAAGCGTTCATTGACCATATAGACCCTTTTCATAATGGCGCCCGACAAATTATTCTTTTA